>CM019068.1:159172126-159518801 GCA_009667805.1 Leptobrachium leishanense
AAAAGTTAGGCTGGTGTGAAAAAATGCTGTATACAAAGAATGCTTTCAGAAATATAAATAATGATTTGCACGTTGAAAAATTGAGAAACAAAGTGAGCGAACAAAAGAAAAATCTAAATCAAATCAATATTTGGTGTTACTACCTTTTGCCGTCAAACCAGCATCAATTCTCATAGATATACTTGCACAAAGTCAGGGATTTTGTAGGATTATAGTCAGGTGTATGATCAACCAATTATACCAAACAGGTGCTAATGATCATCAATGTCACATGTAGTTTGAAACCCAGTCATGATCTGAAACAGAAACAGCTGTGTAGGAGGCTTAAAACTGGGTGAGGAACAGCCAAACCCTGCTACCAAGGTGAGGTTGTGAAAGACAGTTTCACATCATGGCAAGATTGAGCACAGCAACAAGACACAAGGCAGTTATACTGCATCAACAAGATTTCTCCCAGACAAAGATTTCAAAGCAGACTGGGATGTGCTGGTCAAGCTCTTTTGAAACGCACAAAGAAACGGGCAACGTTGAGGATCGTAGACGCAGTGGTCGGCCAAGGAAACTTAGTGCAGCAGATGAAAGACACATCAAGCTTATTGCCCTTCGAAATCGGAAGATGTTCAGCAGTGCCATCAGCTCAGAACTGGCAGAAACCAGTGGGACCCAGGTACACCCATCAACTGTCCGGAGTGGTCTTCATGGAAGAGTTGCAGCCAAAAAGCCATACCTCAGACATGGGAACAAGGCCAAGCGACTACAGTATGCACAAAAACATAGGAACTGGGGTGCAGAACAATGGCCGCAGGTGCTCTGGACTGATGAGTCAAAATTTGAAATATTTGGCTGTAGCAGAAGGCAGTTTGTTCGTGGAAGGACTGGAGAGCGGTACAATAAGGAGTGTTTGCAGGCAACAGTGAAGCATGGTGGAGGTTCCTTGAATGTTTGGGGCTGCGTTTCTGAAAATGGAGTTGGAGATTTGGTCAGGATTAATGGTGTTCTCAATGCTGAGAAATACAAGCAGATACTTATCCATCATGCAATACTATCAGGGAGGCGTATGATTGGCCGTAAATTTATTCTGCAGCAGGACAACGACCCCAAACATACAGCCAAAAAAGTCATTAAGAACTATCGTCAGCGTAAAGAAGAACAAGAAGTACTGGAAGTGATGGCATGGCCCCCACAGAGCCCTGATCTCAACATCATCGAGTGTGTCTGGGATTACATGGAGAGACAGAAGGATGTGAGAGAGCCTACATTCACAGAAAATCTGTGCTAAGTTCTCCAAGATGTTTGGAACAACCTACCAGCCGAATTCCTTCAAAAACTGTGTGCAAGTGTACCTAGAAGAATTGCTGCTCTTTTGAAGGCAAAGGTTGGTCACACCAAATATTGATTTGATTTAGATTCCTCTTTTGTTCATTTATGAAGATAAATGTGTAACACTTCCATTTGTGAAAGCATTCTTTGTTTAAAGCATTTTTTTCACACCTGCCTAAAACTTTTGCACACTACTGTATATGTATGCTTTTATATCATATATATCTCTCAGAATCTTCTGCAAAATAAATTTTCGGAGGCAAAGCACAATTTTCCTGTGTGTGTGAGATATATATTACACTAAAGCTGTGATATTGACTGTGACTGTACTATTTACCTCAGAACCACCAATAGGGGGTACTTTGATATACCTTGTCCTATACACGTAGATTGGTGCCACCTAATAACGGTTATTATACTAAAGCCATCCTCCAACTGTGCAAAGTCCCTGTATCAGACAGGAATTCAGTTTTAGACCAGTGCCTGTCAGTGTCGTTACTAAACTTCTCCGTAACCAAAAAAGGAAATACCAGTCTGGACCTGATCAACTCCCAGCAATGCTGCTGAAAATCAGTGCGCCGGCAATTGCAAATCCTGTCGCAACCCTAATCAATGAATCCCTGGCGACTGGATACATACCCAAACTCTGGAAGACAGAGAGTGGTACCTATCCATAAAAGTGGTGACAGTACTTTGGTATCCAACTACCGTCCGATATCGTTGCTCCCTGTAATGTCAAAAATTTTGGAAAAATGCGTCTACACACAATTACGTGATTATTATCAATATTGGAACTACTTAACCCCAGATCAATCCGGCTTTCGTCCAAATCACTCAACCACAACCGCCCTTTTAAAAGTCTGCAATGATATCCAAGCTAGGATGGAACAAGGAAACCTAACTGGAGCCATCTTCCTTGATTTTGCCAAAGCCTTTGACACAGTAGACCATGGCATCTTGTTAGAAAAACTTAAAAACTCTGGTATTGGTGATCGCACGTTAACCTGGTTTCAATCATATGTATCCGACCGATCACAATATGTGTCAATTTCTGTCAGCTCCTCCCTCCCCCTCCCAGTCACTTGCGGTGTACCCCAAGGCTCAATACTCGGCCCCCTGCTATTCACAATATTCATAAATGATCTGCCCAACGTCTGCAAAGCCTCAACTGTACACATGTACGCAGACGACACCGTAATCTATACCAGCAAACCAAATCTCCGGCAGCTGGAGGCCGTGCAACAAGAACAATTCACAGAGGTAGAAAAGTGGATCAAACACAACAAACTTTTTTTAAATACTGACAAAACTGTAACAATGCTCTTTGGAACAAAACCTAAACTACACAAATTGCAAAATCCCCATCTATGTGTTGGGACAAAATCAAATGGCACGCTGACCACAGTCACTTCTCTCAAATATCTAGGTATGTGGTTGGATCCTAATCTATCCTTTGGCCCTCACATCAAAAAACTCTCATCTAAACTTTACCCCAAACTAGGTGCCTTGTACAGAAACAAATCCTGCCTGAGCCCCACGGTAAGAAAGCAGATTGTACAGCAAATGCTTATGCCGGCTATTGATTACGGAGATGTAGTGTATGCAGCCGCCCCACAAACACACCTTCAGAAACTTACTACATTGTATAACTCATTCTGCCGCTTTGCATTACAATGTAACTACATGACCCACCATTGCGACATGTTAAAAGAGCTAAACTGGCCATCGCTGGAATCTAGACGCACCCTTCACCTTTCCAGCCTAGTGTTTAAGAGCTTTTCTGGGAAGCTGCCACCCTATCTGAATAGACTGCTTCCTCCAGCAGTTCCCTCATCCTATAACCTCCGATCCAGGACCAGCACCTTACTTGCAATACCACAATACAAAAAGAAAGTGGCTCGATCCTCATTTTCCTACAGAGCACCGCAATTATGGAATAACCTCCCAGACACCATCAAATCTTCCCCCAGTCTAAAGTCACTCGAGCTCCCTATTAACATACCTCAATACGGAATGCACCTGTAAACATGTAACACAGTGACTATATACAGAATGCACCTGTAAACATGTAACATAGTGACTATATACAGAATGAACCTGTAAACCTGTAACACAGTGACTATATACAGAATGCACCTGTAAACATGTAACACAGTGACTATATACAGAATGCACCTGTAAACATGTAACACAGTGACTATTTCCTACTTATTTATTTTCTGTTAATCTGTATATTTGTGTTTTTTTTTTATATCTTGCATCTTTTTACTTTGTATTTCGGTAACAACTGTAACATTTCAATGTTCTTGAACCCAGGACATACTTGAAAATGAGAGAAATCACAATGTATCCTTCCTGGTAAAATCCTTTATAAATAAATCCTCAGAACATCCACGTTCGGCCACGTATACTCTGCATTGTCCAAACAGGACCACGAGGTGGCACCGCATACACAAACCTTTTTCATCCTCAACAGATTCATGTATACCCAGACATCAGACCCCAGTGTGAGCAGAGCGAAGAGTCAGGGAAGCTCCTCTCCACCCCTTGCCAGTGATGGAGACACTTTGGGTCAGAGAAGACAGCTGCTCCTCGCCACTGTGCAGACGGAGGGGCACAAGACCCATTGCAGGAGGCACAGGGGTCTTTGGTCCACTGTATCACTGCTTCTCTCCACCCCGTGCAAGTGACAGAGACGCTGGGAGCAACTGCCTTCCCTGACCCAGCGCGTCTCTGTCGCTGGCAGGGGACTGGGCGGCAGACATCCGGTGCACCCTCTCTGACATCATCAGAGGGGGCCGTCATCTTGGTTTCTCTGGCGGTCTAAAAAAAAAAACGCAGCCGGAATATGCAGCGCAGGCAGCACAAAATAATTTATCGTGCTGCCTCCGTGTGCATTTCCTTCCGTCAAACGCAAGCAGGCGAGTGGAAATTCTGAGGCCTGTTCTAAATTCTAATTATTCCTATTCACATAATTGGCCTCAATAGTCACTGGATGTGAGGTCAGAAATTAGTCTAATCCCAAACGTTCTAGTCGGCATCACAAACTATTGCAGCCATTTATGTAAAAAAAAAATGTAATTTACAGCGAGCGATTTCTAACAACGTTTATTATAGTTTACAGACACAATGTTGAGAATTTTATTGCTGTGCAGCTCTGTTATACATCTGCACAGCCTGAATATATGGAGGAGCTCTAAAAGGTGTGACATTAGGATATAGAGGGACGGGGGGGGGTTTGTGCCCAAAATACGGGCTGTCACAGACATTTTAGAGATAAGCACCCAGATACACAGCCTGTATACAAACACCCAGACACACCTTCATACACACAAAAAGACACATACATACATAGCTATATATAACCATACATAAATCTGATACTTAAATGCACCACACACACGTACACACAGTATACACACTATAGCGGTGTATAGATAAATCTAATTCAACCCCTTTGCTCCTGAGCTATTTCGCTTCCCTTAGGCTGAGCGTCCACTGGCACCGTAGTCGGACAGGCGATGCGATTGGACCATCGACGAGGGTCGTCCACTGCAAGCGATCCGTCGGAACGCCTTCTGGACGATCCGGATACATCAGAGTGCAGAGGCTGCCAAAACCAGAATGAACTGTTTTACATATAATATACAGTTCATTCTGCTTTTGGAAACCCTGCAGTCCTTTGGTGTAAGAGAATGAATGACAGAACAGTAGGAGAGAGGACCCAAGAGCTTACAATCTACCCCTTTTACCTACACAAACAGGGCTAGTCCCACACATCTCACATACATATATTTAGCAAATAGTTTATTCCAAATGCTTTTATAACTCACCTGATCAGTTTTTCCACATCTGATGAAATACAAGCGACGCACAACGAGTGAAAAAGGAGTGGTCGCCTATATGATGCCGTCTTTACCTGTTGCCGGAAGTCGGACAATATCGGATGATCGCACAAATACGGTGCCAGTGGACGCCCAGCCTTATGCTGAACTAGTTTTTTACTATTTTCTGTCCATGACATTTAAAGTCATGCTTTATTGTGGGACCCAAACAAACTTTATATTTACCGTATGTATATGTCACATCACAACAGTATGACGTATCAAAATATGAATTTCTATACAGTTTTCAATCATTTTCACCACATTTATTTTCCCGCATCTTGTCATCCAAACCTTTTATGGTTATGTATTTGACAGGGTATCCATTTATATAAAAAAAACTCTGAAACTGAGAACCTATCGCTGCATTTATATGAAAATATGGAATTTTAACCGAAATTTGGAGGGAAAAAAAAGTGCTTTTTTTAAAAAAATGTATTGAATTTTCTGCATGTTACATGATCATTAAGAGAAACCTCTGGGTGAAGCTTCTCCTTTTGCCGTTTGGATTTCAGTTTCTCGTTCCTGCAATGCCTGTGATTTACGGCGTTAATTACAACATCAGAACTTGGATCAATAAATAATTGATTTGTTTTAATTGTATCCACGTATTTATTGTACAGGGTGTCCATAAAGTCTCTTTACAATTTCAAAACTTTATTACAAAGGTAAATGAAGCAACAGATAAGTGAAAATTATAACAAAATGAGACGTATATACTTAAGATTGTTTTGCCTTATTTAATACTCTATATGGGCACCATTAGTTGCACGAAGCACATCAAGACGGTACTGGATTTCTTGCCAGGTTGGCTGTAGCATCCCCTCATTAATGGTGGCATCAGTGATCCTCTGCTTTAGATTACTGACGTCCCTTTGTTCCATACTCCTTATCTTTAACATAACCCCATAGAAAGAAGTGGAGGGGAGTGATATCTGGTGAATGTGGTGGCCAGGGAAGTGGCCACCCCTTCCAATCCACCGCTCTGAAAATGTTTAATTTAGGAACCCACTAACATGCAGTCCCCAATGTGGTGGTGCACCATCTTGCTGGAAAATGATGGTTGGTTGAAGGTCATGTAGTTGTGGTTCCACGTATTCAGTCAAAAGGTCAAGGTAAACATTTGCAGTAATTGACGTCTGTCTCGCTGAAAACAAAACGGACCAATGATTCGATTGCACATGATCCCGCACCACACATTCATCTAAAGCAGAGGATCACTGACGTCATTGGCACCATTGATGAGGGGAAGCTACAGCCAACATGGCAAGAAATCCAGTACCGTCTTGATGTGCTTCGTGCAACTAATGGTGCCCATATAGAGGTGTATTAAATGAGGCACAAAAACCTTAAATATATACGTCTCATTTTGTAATGATTTTCACTTCTGTCTCTTCATTTGCCTTTTGTAATACATTTTTGAAATTGTATCGAGACTTTATGGACACCCTGTATATTCATTAGTATAAGCCAGACGATTTGGAAACAAAGCATAAAACTAGTGATGGGTTATGCAAGCTGCAATAAAAAAATCACAGTGATGACCACACTAAGCTGCTCTAAAATCATAGGTTATGTAAAAAGACGGTATTGGTCGCTTGTTTACAGTATGTGGGATTATTCGATGCAATGGCTGCATAGGGAGAATCGGGTCTAGGCTCAGTTTGAGACAGGATTCTCTGCAATGACATGTGGGGGGAATAGAACATAGAACAATACATTTTGTAGATTTGTCTTCACAAACCGTTTCTGTAGTTTTTTTTTTCACAATAGTAAAATAAAGCGAATATCTATAGATCGGAAAAATGGTGGATAGTGTAGCGAACTCAATGTTCCAAAAGGGCTGTAATAGTTTCCAACCAGTCAAGTATGTAAATGGCCTTCTTCCTCCAGTGTCCTCAAAGGGAAGCAAAAAAAGTACATCATAGCGTAACCCATACAGAAATGTATTCTTTAGAGTTAAACACACTTGATACGACTCACATTCTGTGGAGCCAAACCCGACTCTAGGATACTTGCTTCTGGGTTGTTTGAGGGCCACACAACACCCTCCTCGGTATGGTATATCTTCTACGTACCTTAAGGCCAGGATTAGCGCACAATGCGAGCCTGTACCAACATGCCTTGGCATCCGTGGCAGGGTTGTCACGGTTTGACGGGACTGGCCACACGCTGTAGCGTGCGTGCTCTAGACGTGCTGAAAGTCTAGCGTCGAAGCGCTAAGATGTGTGTTAGACGGGCTGCAAAGCGCGATCCTCCATAGGAAGTTCGAGCCTTGCAATGCTGAGTGCAACGACTGCGCTCAGCGAGGTGGCCAGACAGGAGTCACTCTCACGGACGTTCCCTCCGCTCTTAAAAATGCTCGTCTGACCCCTGGCCTTTATATAAAAAGGGACCATATCGCATACTGTGATACACAATGGAAATACAGTATGTGGTTGAAATTTCACTCACATGCTATGGGACCCTACCGAGGTCCTCAGGAAACAACACCTAGAGGCTATTTAATATAGGGTCAACTTCCACAACACCCTTCTTAATCCAATGGATCCAGGACAGCATTTAGTCTCATAAAATCACTTTAATATCAAAAACCTAAAACAGATGGCCAGAACGTGTTTCACCTTTTAGATGCTGTATCTTTGGCTTCCTCAGCTGGCTGAGTCAAATGACTGTCTTCCTTCTTAAATATCCCCCTTAAAAGGTTGCAGTCCAGTCACAATCCAATTTCATGGCAGGAAAACGCACTCCATTGCAAACGCACCCCATAGAAAAAAAACCATTAGTGCAGCATCATTGTTCACATTATAGCTTAAAAGGGAACAATGATGCTGCATTAATAAAAACAACACACAAAAAAACTTTTTTTTTTACATTTAACGTGGTCATATTTGAAACAATTCCAAAGGCCATGCCTTAGCCTTTCAAATGATACCCTCCATGACCCTCTAGCTGCCACCGTTAGGGGTTCATTTGAGCCGCCATATATCCCGATCTCCACCAGGGGATTTCCTTAGGATGATGTCATTTATGTGGGGAGGCCCATAAAAGAGGCGTCTGACTTCCTGGAAGTCAGAACGCCGCGGGACCCCGGAGAGAGGTGAGTATCTCTCCCGGGGCTCCCACTAGCGGGTGACGTGTGGGGAACGTCCCCCGCATATAGCGAGAGTCAATGAGGACGTTCCCCACACGTCTCCCGCAGCGAAAGGGTTAAACAGCTTCTAGATGGTTTTTCCTGAGGGCCTGGGTAGGGTCCCATAGCATGTGAGTGAAATTTCAGCCACATTTCCATTGTGTATCACAGTATGTGCTATGGGGCTTGTTTTACCTTTGTATGTTTGTAATTGTGAACTCAGAATAAAGCCATTCCCAGTTTGGTTTTCACCCTGCAAGGATCTCCTGATTTTGACTGGGATTTGGGCCAGAAGCAGTACTCCCTTCTAGACATGTGCACAGCACAAAATTTCGTTTTGAACTAATGGATTAGTACTAAAATGCAATTTATTTAGTTGCTAAAGAAATTCGTTTTCAGTTCTTTAGTATGAAAACTAATTTCGTTCATCGCGAAAACCAGTGGATACAATTACTATTGTAGTGGCTCCTCAGAGGGCTGAGATCGCTGCTTGTTACAGTATCTCTCACTCTCAGCACAATGTGGGCCATATTACATAGTTGGTGCTAACTTAACCAGAGCTGTTGTACCTTCCCAGAGCCATTATAGCCTATGGAGGTTTTCAGTTTACAACAGGTTAAGTTAGCACCAACATTGTAATACTGCCCCGTGTCAGGCAAAGCTGTTACAGTAACTGACTGCTGCTCATCACAGCGCTCAGAGTTTCTGTAAAACTAGTAAATAATATTTTTATATGTAAGAGGTTAGAACAATATTATTTCCTTGTTTTACTGAAACTCTGAGCGCTGTTACAGTCAGTTACTGTAACAACTGAGCCTGATTCATTGTACTGAGATATAATGTAACAAGCAGCCGATCTCAGCGCTCACAGCCACTGGATTTAAAGGGCTAAAAAAAAAAGGCTCCTCTCTGTATAATGTTTAGAACATCCTCCTGCATTAATTAATACCCCTCTTTGTATAATGTAGATAACATCCTCCTGCATTAATGTTCCTCTCTGTATAGAACATTCTCCTCAATTTATACCTTTCTCTGTATAATGTATATAACATCCTCCTGCATTAATACCCCTCTCTGTATAATGTATAGAACATACTCCTGCATTAATTAATGCCACTCTCTGTATAGAACATCCTACTGCATTGGCATGTGGAGGGTGCAGAACTTCGGATGTTGCGATGTTGCGATCTTCATTGCTGGTCTCCTTCACTCATCAATGTAATATCACAAAAAGGACTGAAACTAAAATGTAGTGCATTTTATTTTAGTTTCTTTCGTTTTTTGTACTGAGCAGTTTCGTTTCTCTTGAGTCATACTAAAACTAAATTATCCCAAAATTCGGACTAAATCGTTTTAGTACTAAAACGAATGCACATGTCTACTCCCTTCAGGAGAGGAACATTTTGTCTGTGGGCATAGGACCCCACGTTACGGGGAGTACCCACATTCTGAACCAACACACAAACAAAATAATTTCCAATGTGGATGAGATGATTTAGCCAAAACTCAGATTTTCCTGTGAAACATTGCTCACATTCAGAGCATATTAGTAATAACAGCCTTCCAGTAGAAGTGGTAGAGGCCAAAACAGTAATTGAATTTAAGCAAGCATGGGATAGGCATAAGGCTATCCTAAACAAAAGATAAATCCAGGTAAAGTATCCATGTAATTGGGCAGACTAGATGGGCCGAAAGGTTCTTATCTGCCGACATTTTCTATGTTTCTATGTATGAATAAATACTCTCCTGTTTGCACATTCTACTGTGTAACACTGGGACTTTGTGTCAAACCCCTTCCCACATTCTTGGCATGAAAATGGTTTTGCGTCCATGTGATTTAACCTCCCTGGCGGTCTAATTTTTGTAAAATTTTGTGTCTAAGGCTAGGGTCAGATGAACGTGATTTCTACGGACTGTACGTCCGTACGTTAGTACGGAAGACGCAATAGTGGCCACACAGTCCGTGATCACGTCCGTGATTCTTCACGGATCAATATAAAAAAGTGAAATATGAGTAACCAAATTAATTGCAGATTGAAGAAAACGAGGGAAAAAGGGTATAAAGAAGCCATATTGTGGATGGTGGGTTTCCCCAAGATGGATGCAGTTCAAGTATTTGTGTTCGCTGCTACGGGCTACCTGTACCTCAGGAACAAGCGACAACGGCGATCATGGGTTCATCCCATCAACGCTGCTAGATACATGCATGGCCACTTCGTGACGCTGTACAGGCCACTGCGAGAGAGGGACCCGGCAAAGTTCTTCAACTACCTGCGGATGTTCATCCCCTCCTTTGACGAACTGTTGTCGAAGGTACGTGAGCTGTTGATGAAGAGGGACACAAACATGAGGACCATCAAACACCAGCATTCACGACTTCCCTGCCAGTCAGCAGACATGTGCTCGGTGTTCAGAGCCCACATTGTCCGTGTGTAGTGATATGCCCACTCGCACATGCATACACACACACATATGAGGCATATCATCACACTCAATAATGCATGACACCGCCAACAATGACATAAAAATCTGTGTTTCATGCACAATAATGTAAATTTCAAAACAAAGAATGAATACACACAATATGTTCATGAACATAAAATTTATAAAAGGAAAATGACAGAGGCCACAAACGTGGCAAATACAGGGAAAACATATGCTTACAACGCATAGAAGAAACAGGTATGACAAGGACAGAAAGCTACAAATCCTCATATTGAGGATCTCGGTCATAAGGACCGGGCATGTGACGTTGGTAGTACTCTGACCCAGGGGGTGGTTGTGACCTTGCACCGGGGGATATGGGTTGATGTCGTGGCTGTGGTTGCCGGTAATAACCACCGGCATATTGTGTGTGGGCCACACAACTGCGAGGCACAGGTGGTACTGGTGGGCTGCTCAAAATGTCGTCGATGGTGTCCAATGTTCGCCGGCGGTACTCCATCTTCTGAGCCAGGCTCATCTGGTGCAACATGGGCAGACACGAATGGTGGAAGGTCATGTCATCATCGTCCCAGAAGCGGCATCGTGGAGGTGGTGGTGGTGCTGGTTGGTGAGCATCCATAAATGTCACCATGGCATGCTCGAACTCTGTACCCAGTGGCCTTTTCCCCTTGGGCGCCGGTCTGGTGGTGTCCGATCTCGCAGTATCTGGCTCCTGTGCAGCAGTCTCCTCCTCCTCCAAATGCGATTCGCCTCCACCCTGTTCCACATCTTCAGAGCAGGTGGCTGAACCACATGGCATGACGTCTCGCTGTGCCCCGGATGTTGACGGGACATCAATGCTGTTTGTCATAGGTCGTGGTTCGAGGGTCCGTTGCAGGAATGAGAGCTGCTTGGCATATACATAACTGCGGCCCCTCCTCGCCGCAGTTCCAGAGCGTGCCAATTCTGCATCTTTTTTGAGGACCCGCGTATAATTATCCCTGACTGTCCTCCATTTCACGATGACCTCATGCGCTGCAAAACATAAGAATTATATTAGGTGCGGTTCATAACACGCATTTTGGTTTTCCCATAGGTATCTTGCCAGTGGATGCAGTCTGAAGGACCTGCATTATAATTTCCGTGTTGGCAGATCTACAGTGGGTGAGATCGTTCGCAAAGGTGTGCCAGACAATATGGGACACGATGAGGGAGGAATGTATGTCAACACCCACAGACGAGTCATGGGCACGAATTGCTGAGGGATTCCTGGACAGAGCAAACTTTCCAAACTGCCTGGGAGCCGTGGATGGGAAACATGTCCGCATAGTGAAGCCACTGCAGAGTGGCTCACTGTATCACAATTATAAACATTTTTTTTCAATTGGCCTACTGGCATTCGCAGATGCCAACTATTATTTTGCCTGTGTGGAGGTGGGGTCATACGGGAAGGAATCTGACTCCACACTGTTCATGAACTCCACACTGAGGAATGGAATAGAGAGTGGGACCCTGAACATCCCCAGACCCACACCTTTGCCTGGCACAGACGTGGCAGTCCCCTATGCCTTTGTGGGGGACGAGGCATTCGGCCTGTCCACACATCTCCTGCAACCATACTTAGGGACACACCTGACTGTGAAGAAGCGGGTGTTTAATTACAGGCTGTTGCGGGCGAGACGGTATGTCGAGTGTAGCTTTGGCATACTGAGCAACAAGTGGAGGATTTTTCATAGGCCGCTAGATGTGCAAATAGATTTTTGTGTAGATATAGTGAAATGCTGTGTGTTGCATAATTTTGTTCGTGGGAGGGATGGTTTTAACTTGGATGACTCGTCTGTTATTGGTATGGAGGAATTCATTAATGATGATGTCATGCCTGTGAATCGACACAGTAACAGGTATCGCGATGCCCTGGCAACCTATTTCACTAGTGAAGCTGGTGAGGTGCCCTGGCAGATGGGGAGCATTTGACATGTGACGTTCATAAATCCATTTGTCAGTTACATCTATTTTCTATTCAATATGCATTTGATTATGAATTAAATAATCATATATTCACTCTGCACTTTCTGTTCATGATCAGACCATGTGTCATATGCATGGTACACCGCCCTCGCCACTGCTGCCCATGCGTCTGTCTTACGGGTCTTGTCCTTATAATGTTCGCTGGCAGTGTCCCACAATTCAGGGTGCTCCCCCACTTCGGTGATAATTCGCTCCACGTCCATGTCACCTGACACGTCCACAAATCACTCCCCTGCGTCCACAAATCACTCCCTAGTGTCCACAAAATACTCCCCTGCGTCCACAAATCACTCCCCAGCGTCCACAAAATACTCCCCTGCGTCCACAAATCACTCCCCAGCGTCCACAAAATACTCCCCTGCGTCCACAAATCACTCCCCAGCGTCCACAAAATACTCTCCTGCGCCCACAAATCACTCCCCAGCATCCACAAAATACTCCCCAGCATCCACAAATCACTCCCCAGCGTCCACAAAATACTCCCCAGCGTCCACAAAATACTCCCCAGCGTCCACAAATCACTCCCCAGCATCCACAAAATACTCCCCAGCGTCCACAAAATACTCCCCAGCGTCCTCAAATCACTCCCCAGCGTCCACAAAATACTCCCCAGCGTCCACAAAATACTCCCCAGCGTCCACAAATCACTCCCCAGCGTCCACAAATCACTCCCCAGCGTCCACAAAATACTCCCCAGCGTCCAGAATACTCCAGCCACCCCGGAGGTTTCTGAGGTCTGGACGTTATGTGTAGGCCGCAAGACAGGTGCGTCTGACGTCTCCTCCTCACGCACACAGGCCGCTAGGCGGATGCAGCGCACTCTGTACGTCCATTCTAGGGGTTGTACGTTCTTGCCTGCCTTGCGTCCGTGGGCGCGGCCGTTGTTCGCCCGCAGTTCAGTGCGGACGTACTTTGTGTGTCGGGCTCCAATGGGCTGTCATGCTATCACGGACGTATATTTGTGCACCATCACGGACGTGAAAACTACGTTCATCTGACCCAAGCCTAAAAGCGTTTCAATTTTTTTGGAAAGGAGATGTGTTGTTTTATATAGTAAGCCTGTATTCTGTATTAATAAGTCACTGATATCCATGCAAGCAAGAGTCTAGTAAACACACGGAGTCAGAGAAGGTTTGAAACACGAAATAATTTATTTTCTCAAAAATATAATTATCCAAAATAATAGAAATAAATTATATTCAATAATATAATCAAGCCAAAAACATGCCTCTTTGCTCTGGGTGCTGGGATTCCTGTGCAGATGTACACTCCTTTGCCAATGAAATATACAGGACACGGGGGTACCAAAAAAAGAGTATTTATTCTCAAAGCAGCTTTACTGAAATAAAAGGCAAATAAAAATCATTTCTAAAATGTGATAAGGCTTTGCAATACAAGTTTCGTTGGTGCTTGCCCAGATCCACCAGCGAAACTTGTATTGCAAAGCCTTATTACATTTTAGAAATAATTTTTTTTGCCTTTTATTTCAGTAAAGCTGCTTTGAGAATAAATACACTTTTTTTGGTACCCCCGTATCCTGTATTACATTGGCAAAGGAGTGTACATCTGCACAGGAATCCCAGCACCCACTGCACAACGCAAAGTTTATTTTACTGTATTTTTTACTGTAATTTATTTTTTTCATTTTTGAATTTGCCACCTGGTCCCGCCCCCCTGCATCGTGTGACTCGCAAGGCTCCCGCGATCACAGTGTGGTGACTGCAGAGACAGCGAGGGAGCGAAGGATGCGGTGAGTATGCATCTAGCCCGAGTGTGACTCGGTTGCTGATCGCGGTAGAGAAATTTAACCCCGAGTCACACTCGGGAATACCGCCAGGCAGGTTAATGGATGAATGTATTCGCTTATGTACAATAAGACTATCAGGTGTTTTCAAAACAAGCAAATGGCTTCTCTCCTGTATGAATTTTCTCATTTATGAATGTGCTTAGGCTTATTGAGACATTTCTTACATTCAGAATGTTAAATATGACTGTCATGCTCTCGACGTGTGGATGCGAGTCTAGTGTGCGGTGATGGTTGGGGCCAGGCAGATTCCAGGGTAAACTGATATTTTTAATGAGAAACACAAGGGTAACAAAATAGACAAAAGCCGAATAAGGGAGGAGACTGAACATGACTAACAAAGACTAGACAGAAGGGAACTACTATACAGAGGCTAGACAGGAAGGAGTTTACCCTTTCTAGTCTGCGCTCTTGGTTAACTGAGAGCAGAAGGAATAAACCAATACAGCAAGAATAGAAAGAGACCAAGATTAGCAAAGCAGAAATATTAAACGGGCAAAAGAGAAACAATAACTAAAATTAAAGAGAAAATACTAAAGAGGATACATAGCAAGAAGCAAACTAGCAAGGCAAAAAAGCAAATAAATTATACACAATACAGAGTACCTGACAGGGCAAAAGCAAAAACAGGGAGGTTGAAATACAGAAACAATAGGGTTTTCAGAAACTTGCATAAACGTGGTCGGGTTCAAGCATATCGTTTGTTGCAGATAGCTGGCATAGGGAAGTCAAAGTCCAAGCAAAAGGTTTGGTACACTGTAAATCCAAGAGTATCTAAATGGGAGAGTCCAGAGAAAAATCAAAGTCCACAGCCAGAGGTCGGTAAACTGATATTCACAAGCAGAAACATGTCCACACTCCAAGAACTTTCACAGTGAATGAATAGGATGGCACAAGCAAACACAATCCAGAAGCCTTGGATCCTAGGAGTAGCTCCTATTTATGAAGTCCTCCCAAGTGGAGACGGGACACACCTGGTGCTCATGGAATCTAGGGAAGGTACAGACTGGAGCCCAGGAACCTGGATGCAGAAACAAAGTTCCATCAAAAAGAAAGGTTTTGCTGGAGCTAGGCTCCCTCCTGTATGCAGTGAGATGCTGGCCCTCCAGCGGGCATATGGAAGAGGGTCTCACAATGACTTCTCTCCTGTATGAATACTCTCTCATATTTAATTGAGAGTATCCTTTGTGCCAAAACATTTAAAACATGTATGTGGCTACTTTCCTGTATGAATTCTCTCGTGTACTGTAAGAGAACACTTTCTTCCAAAACATTTCCCACATTCAGAACATGCAAACGGCTTCTCTCCTGTATGAATTTTCTCATGTACAGAAAGATCACCCTTTCTTCTAAAACATTTCTCACATTCAGGACAGGCATACGGCTTCTCCCCTGTATGAATTCTCTTATGTACAGTAAGTTCACCCTTTGCTCTACAACGTATCTCACATTCAGAACATGCATGTGGCTTCTCTCCTGTATGGATTCTCTCATGTGCAGTAAGATCACCCTTTGTTCTACAATGCATCTCACATTCAGAACATGCAAATGGCTTCTCTCCTCTATGAATTCTCTCATGTACAGTAAGCATACATTTTATTCTAAAACATTTACCACATTCAGAACATGCATGTGGCTTCTCTCCTGTATGGATTCTCTCATGTGCAGTAAGTTCACCCTTTGTTCTGCAACGTATCTCACATTCAGAACATGTATATGGCTTCTCTCCTGTATGAATTATCTTGTGTACAGTAAGTTCACCCTTTGTTTTACAACATATCTCACATTCAGAACATGTATATGGCTTCTCTCCTGTATGATTTCTCTCATGTACAGTAAGCTTACTTTTTGTTCTAAAACATTTACCACATTCAGAACACACAAACGGTTTCTCTCCTGTATGAAATCTCTCATGCACAGTAAGTTCATTCTTTAGTCTAAAACATTTCTTGCATTCAGAACATGCATGTGGCTTCTCTCCTGTATGAATTCTCTCATGTACAATAAGCTTATCCTTTCTTGTAAAACGTTTCCCACATTCAGAACAAACAAACTCTTTTCCTGTATGAATTCTCTCATGTACAGTAAGTTCGCCCTTTGTTCTACAACGTTTCTCACATTCAGAACATGCAAACGGTTTCTCTCCTGTATGAATTCTCTCATGTACAGCAAGCGTACTTTTTGTTATAAAACATTTTCCACATTCAGAACAAGAATATAGCTTTTCTCCCGTATGAATTTTCTCATGTTCAGTAAGGATACTCTTTGTTCCAAAACATTTCTCACATTCAGAACATGCAAACTGCTTCTCTCCTGTATGAATCCTCTCATGCACAGTAAGTGTATCTTTTGTTATAAAACATAGCTCACATTCAGAACATACAAACTTCTCCCCTGTATGAATTCTCTCATGCACAGTAAGTTTACCCTTTTCTCTATAACATTTCTCACATTCAGAACATGCAAACGGCTTCTCTCCTGTATGAATTCTCTCATGTATAGTAAGTCTACTCTTTGTTGTAAAACATTTTCCACATACAGAACAAGCAAATTGCTTCTCTCCTGTATGAATTTTCTCATGTACAGTAAGCTTACCCTTTGCTCTAAAACATTTCCCACATTCAGCACAAACAAACTTCTTCTCTCCTGTATGAATTCTCTCATGGACAGTAAGCTCACCCTTTGTTCTACAACGTATCTCACATTCAGAACATGCAAACGGTTTCTCTCCTGTATGAATTCTCTCATGTGCAGTAAGCGTACCCTTTATTCTAAAGCATTTCTCACATTCAGAGCATGCAAATGGCTTCTCTCCTGTATGAATTCTCACATGTAAAATAAGCTCACTCTTTGTTTTAAAATATTTCTCACATTCAGAACATGCAAACGGCTTCTCTCCTGTATGAATTCTCAAATGTAAAATAAGCTCACTCTTAGTTTTAAAACATTTCTCACATTCAGAGCATACAAATGGCTTCTCTCCTGAATGAATTCTCGCGTGTATAGTAAGCCTACCTTTTGTTATAAAACATTTTCCACATTCAGAACAAGCATATGGCCTCTCTCCCGTATGAATTCTCTCATGTTCAGTAAGGTTACCCTGTGCTCTAAAACATTTTTCACATTCAGAACATACAAACTTCTTCTCTCCTGGACAAACTCTCTTTTGCATACCAAGACTTGCACTCATGCTTAAACATCTCTCACGTTCAGGGCGCGGAAATGGCTTTGTTCCAATATGAGCTTTGTGCGTTTGGGGAAGTTCTAATTCCCAGTTGACAGAACTTGTATTATCAGAATCTTCCAACGTATCCATGTGCACTTCAATTTTTTGGACAGTCCCATGTGACAGTTCAGAATTCTCTGGTTCTTTTCGATTTTGTTTTCTATCTGGAATTTCAGCTTTGATTATTTCCTCTTGCTTTACTGACAGATGCTTCATGAGGTTTTCTTCAACATATGATACAGATTCCTCAAAATTAATTCCTGCAGACATTTCCAGACTCTTGCTGTGCTCCTGTTAAAAAGACAACATTTTACACCATCACAAAACCAATGCTGCAAAATACACCTATAAACAAAGTATAATGCAATCTGAACCAGGTCCATCATATGCATTAAATATATACAGGGTTATTCAAACAGAATCGAAAAGTCACCGCACGTTCCGTGACTTTTCATTCCCTGCAATTCGGGGCGAATCGGTGATCCTAGTTCGCCGACCCTGCGGTGTATTCAGCAAGGTCCACAGGGCCGTCGTACTACAGGTAAACCCGCCGCAAACCCGCCGATCACTCACTGCAAAACCCGCTGAATACTCACTGAAACCCGCAGAAAACATCTGGATTAATCAAGCGGGAGAAACCCGAGTAGCCGCCGATCACAGCGCAGAGCAGCCACCAGAAAAACCCGACACGCAGATGAATGAGATGGAACAAAGAAAACACAGTACGCTTGAAATTTGAAACGCTGTTTGCAAAAAAACTACTCAACAAAAATGCCTGAAATTTACATATAAGGTCCAATGAATGATTATTAAAAAGGCTGTTACAGAAAAAAGAAAAAAACAATTTAAAAAAAAAATAAAAAAAAAGTTTGGCAAAAAATGCCTAAAGGATCCTAAAAAATCTGTAAATAAAGAGACTTTTTACTGCAGAATATAATAATAAACGTTTTATTAGGCTAGGGTCAGACGAACGCATTTTTCGCGTCATCCGTGAAAAAGTGCGTTCGAACGAATGGACGTATTTTTTCACGGAATACGCGATAGCGGTCATACGATGCGCATTTTCGTCTGTGATTTTTTATGGATCACCACTTTTTGCGTCTGGACGTTATGTAGGCCGGACATTAGCAGCGTCTGACGTCTCCTAATCACACACGCCACTAGCGGACGCAGCGCACTCTGTACGTCAGTACTAGCGGTTTGACGTTCTCGAAAAATGCGTTCGTTTGCCACTTGCGTTGCGTGGACGGACTTTCGTGCAGCGTTCTTCGTATGTTGCCCGGCATTGGACGTCATTTGCTGCTAGCACGGCCCTGATTAAGTGCGGCTAAACGCACGTTAAAACTGCGTTCGTCTGACCCTAGCCTAAGATATTGAATTAAACCGGGAATATTTTTAACATTGAAGCCTATGGGATTCGTCTGAAAAAATCTGCCGCATGAAGCCCCCGAATGGCAGGGCAATTCGGCAACTTTTCACTGTTGGGTTTTGTTCTCTGAATAGACGAAGCATTGCTTCTCTATGGGGATTTCACTGGCCTCGAACAGGCACCGTATGTGCAGGCAAAAGGCAAATTGTCACAATTTGATGAATTGCCTGCGCTCTGAATAGCCGAATGGCCAGGAAATGTAACCGTACGCTGAATTTCAGTGTTCGGTTACATTTCAGGGCCAGATCGTCTCTCTTTGAATAACCCCGATAGAGCACTTTCACCTTTATATACAGAGATATATGAACCATGGAGCAGCCACTAAACAACCAGTAGCCAGAGTTAGGATGTCCTTACTGGTTTGTGTGCCTATGGTGTCTCCGTAGTTAAAACAAGATACAACAATACAGGAAAATTCGATAAGGGAAAAAGTGGGAGGGGACGAGGAATATCCTAACCAATGAAACTTTTTTGTTTTTTTCTAACAAGACTGTACATTGGACCAAATGTCTTCTGTTGGGACTTGCAGAAAGGAGAGTTTAAAAGAAGGTCAAAGATTCAATGAAATGAGGAATTCTTTAGAGAGGTTTTTCTGATTGGTAGTTGGATGGAAAATCAGGATATTTCAGATTATTATTAATATGCATTAACAATGTTGTCAAAATCAAGGAGCTTCTAGTTTGTTGAACTAATTATCAGTGAATGAACATTATAAATGGCTCAAAATTTCCACTCGCTGAGGAGGAGTATAAATGCTACTCATTATTACACTATTCACTGCATAGAGCATGTGGGACAAATACTGGGAATTCCCTCTGTGGTGCATTTTATAATTATTATTATTCTTTATTTATAAAGCGCCAGCATATTCCGCAGCGCTGTACAATAAGCACAGTATAGACAGGGTTACAATACATTGAACAACATTTGACAAACAGTACAGGAGGAGATGAGGGCCCTATTCCCGTAGGAACTCACAATCTGGGAGGGTTGGGGTTGGAAACAGGAGGAGAGGACTGTAAGGTGAGAGTGATTGATGGTTGTGTCAGTGAGTTGGGTGGTAGGCTTCCCTAAATAGGAACGTTTTAAGGGAGCGTTTGAAGGAAGAGAAGTTAGGGGAAAGTCTGACAGTACGAGGGAGAGCGTTCCAGAGAGTGGGGGCTGCGCGTGAGAAATCCTGCAGTCTATCATGGGAAGAGGTGATGCGGGGAGAAGCTAGGCGCAGGTCACTGTTTGACCTTAGGGAGCGGGCCGGGGTGTATTTGGTGATTAGTGAGGACAGGTAGTGGGGCGCTGAGTTAGTGAGGGTTTTGTAGGTAAGGATAAGGATTTTGAACTTAATTCTGCAGTGGATGGGGAGCCAGTGAAGGGACTCGCAGAGGGGAGCGGCAGAGACAGAGCGGCGGGTGAGGTGAATTAGCTTGGCGGAGGCGTTCAGGATGGATTGTAGGGGGGAGAGGCGGGACAGAGGGAGGCCAGATAACAGATTATTGCAATAGTCGAGTCGGGAGATTACCAGGGCGTGTATGAGTTGTTTTGTGGTGACAGCGGTAAAAAATGGCCGAATTCTGGAAATATTACGCAGTTGGTATCGGCAGGAGGAGGAAAGAGACTTGATGTGGGGGATGAAGGAAAGAGCAGAGTCAAGTGTAACTCCAAGACAGCGAACTTGGTTTGATGGGGAGATGGTGATACCCTCCACCGTGATAGAGAAGTCAGGAGGTGGGGAGGCATTGGAGGGAGGAATAAGTAGGAGCTCAGTCTTTGACATGTTGATCTTTAGGTAGTGGGAGGCCATCCAGGAGGAGATGCCAGATAAACAGTCACTGACTTTTGAGAGGACAGGGGGAGAGAGATCAGGGGTAGAGAGGTAGATCTGAGTGTCATCAGCGTAGAGGTGGTAATTAAAGCCAAAGCTGTTGATGATTTTGCCCAGGGAGGAGGTGTAGATGGAAAAGAGCAGAGGACCAAGGACAGAGCCTTGAGGTACACCAACAGATAGAGGCAATGAAGAGGAGGAGTTACCAGCAAAGGACACACAGAAGGACCTGTTGGATAAATAGGAGTCAACCCAAGCAAGTGCAGTGTCACCGAGACCCAGAGAGTTGAGGGTCTGTAGAAGGAGGGGGTGGTCAACAGTGTCAAAAGCAGCCGAGAGGTCAAGCAGGATGAGAATAGAATAGTGGCCGTGTTTTTTAGCAGTTAGGAGGTCGTTGGTGACTTTGGTGAGGGCAGTTTCAGTTGAGTGTAGGGGATGGAAGCCAGATTGCAGGGGGTCAAGTAGGGAATTGGAGGACAGGAAGAGGGAGAGGCGGTTGAAGACTAGTTTTTCTAAGAGCTTTGATGTGAAGGGAAGCAGGGATACAGGGCGGTAGTTGGATGGAGAGTTGGGGTCTAGGGATGGTTTCTTTAGTAAAGGGGTAACTAGCGCGTGTTTGAAGGCGGATGGAAAGGAGCCAGTGGAGAGAGATAGGTTGAAGATGTGTGTGAGAGCAGGGGTGAGGGAGGAGGAGAGGGGAGGAATTAGATGTGAGGGAATGGGGTCGAGCGGGCACGTGGTGAGATGTGAGGAGGACAATAAGGAATTGACTTCCTCCTCAGTGGCTGGGAGGAAGCGGCAGAGGGTGGCAGAGGGGACCTGTGGGAGTGGAGGTGGCAGATAACTACCTTGTGTTGGGATGTTGCTTCTGATAGTTAGAGTTTTACTGAGGAAGTAGTCTGCCAGGTCTTGAGCGCTGAAGGCAGCTGAGGGGGGAGGTGCAGGTGGGTAGAGGAGGGTGTTGAAGGTGGACCAGAGCCGTTTAGGGTTGGAGGACAGCGTAGATATAAGAGATGAGAAGAAGGATTGTTTGGCCAAGTGGAGGGCAGAGGTGTATGACCGGAGAATAAACTTGAAGTGAACAAAATCAGCTTCAGAGCGGGATTTCCTCCAGGCACGCTCTGCGGTGCAGGAGCATCTTTGCAGGTAGCGAGTCTGGAGGGTGTGCCAGGGCTGAAGCTGGCGGCGTGAGTGTCTAGAGCAGAGATAAGCGTAGTGTTGTAGTGATTAGTGGCAGCATCAGGGCAGGTGAAGGATGAGGTATGAGGGAGGTGGTGAAGTAGGTTGGAGAATTGATGGGGGTCCACAGCATGTAGATTTCTGTGAGTCTGTGTGCGGGGTGGGGGAGCAGGGTGTTTAGGAAGTCCAGATAGGTTGAAAGAGAGAAGGTGGTGGTCAGAGATGGGGAAAGGGCGACATTTGAACTCAGAAATGGAGCAGAGGTTGGAAAAGACCAGGTCAATAACGTGACCATCGCGGTGGGTAGGGAGGAGGGAGGATTGTGTGAGTCCAAGGGAGGACGTGAGTGAAAGAAGTTTGGAGGCAGCAGGAGCGGAAGGATCGTCAATGGGAATGTTGAAGTCCCCAAGAATTAGGCATGGAAGATTAGAAGACAGGAAGTGAGAAAGCCAGGTAGCAAAGTGGTCAAAGAACTGGGAGGTTGGTCCCGGTGGGCGGTAGATGACTGCCACCCTGAGGGCCAGAGGAGAGAACAGGCGGATGCAGTGTGTCTCGAAGAAGGAGAGGGATGGGGGTGGAGGGAGATGCTGGTAGGTGCAGGTGGGAGAGAGCAGGAGTCCGACCCCGCCACCATTTCTCTCACCTGGTCTGGGGGTATGGCTCAAGTGTAGACCGCCATGTGAGAGAGCAGCAACGGAGGCCGTGTCAGAGGGAGTTAGCCAGGTTTCAGTTAAAGCTAGGAGGTTGAAGGAGTTTGAAAGGAAGAGGCCATGGACGGCTGTGAGTTTGTTGCACACAGAGCGAGCGTTCCAGAGGGCGCAGGAGAAAGAGGACAGGCGCTGAGGGATGATGGGAATGAGGTTGCTGGGCTTGCAGGGAGGTGATTTATGTGCGATGGAGATAGGATGAGAGGGAAGTATTGGATGTGTTGTGGGGCAAGGGTTAGGGGATATGTCACCTGAATAGAGTAACAGCAGGAGGGTGAGAAAGAGAAGGTGGGAATGGGATTTGTTGGAGTGGGAGTGATTGGCAGCACGAGAGTTAGAGGGAGACCATGTTCTGAGGAAACAAAGGAGCTCATGCGAGGCCATCATGTGGGACGAGAGGAGGGAGGGAGAGATGCAGATAGTGTAGGGGTCGGTGGTAGAGGGGCAGGAGTTCCATTTAAGGAGAAAGGTAGAAGTAAAGAGCAGAAGCGTGAGAGAAAGCATGATATAGACGTGAGTTTACCAGAGTAAAAAGTGGGCCTTGCAGTTTTGCAGTTCCTTCCTCCAGTCCCGCAACTCCAGGAATCAACTCTGAACGTCCACTTAGGGTGCCACTGAACTCCAGGAATCAACTCTGAACGTCCACTTAGGGTGCCACTGAACTCCAGGAATCAACTCTGAACGTCCACTTAGGGTGCCACTGAACTCCAGGAATCAACTCTGAACGTCCACTTAGGGTGCCACTGAACTCCAGGAATCAACTCTGAACGTCCACTTAAGAATGCCACTTGGAAATGACACTGGAGCCTGGCTCAATGGAGCCTGTTATAGTTGTTATATAGGGCGGACTGATTGCATTCAGGCAGTTAAAAAGTCAACACCTGAAGCTGGATGGGCTGTATCAATAGGGCAGGAGATTCACATGCTAATTAGCAAAGCAAATGGTGGAGAAAAACAAAAATAAATAAAAAAACAGAAAAAGACCAAGGTAATGTTACAATGTGGGTGCCTGCGAATACTGGGTGATGGGGGTCCTACCAGAAAAAGTATGCAGGGGATCAGTTGAGATGTGGGTGTCTGTGGATGATGGGTGATGGGTGATAATGTCCTACCTGTGGAGAGAGGAGACACAGGAATTAGGGATCGTGATGGCGTAGGGGATCTTGCATTAGATGTGTCCCACACAACCTGTGCATTGCTCGCCTGGCAATCTGGTTCTTCTCCGCCTGATTGATGTGAAGGAAGTCCGGTTAGGAGACTCCCTGCTCTTTTTCTCTCCTTTGAACTTTACAAGGGTTTATAGGTCTTCGACGTCTGGCTGCCATTCTCTCATGTTTAAGAGGATCTGAGTATTTTTGGGAATGTTTCACCAGGGTTCACCCTAATGTCCATTGTTCAGTTAATAGGATTATGCTTTGTAATCAAGATTGTGTCCTGTATAAATGTGCGGTCCCTTGCCATGTTTCTGAATAAACCAAGCTGTTTTCACTCCGCACTAGTCTCTCCCAGTTACTGGATGACAATCCCATTGTGATACCTGTGATAAGAGCACTGTTCCGTGGAGATAGTAAAGCGAGGGAGACCCTTCTGATGGTTTGTACCCTGACGGGGTACCAGATGGTCCGTCACACAACCCATGCTAAACTTCCTATCACGACACCCTCCTAACTCCCAAACCCAATTCGATAGGTGTAAGGATTGAGTACAGTACACAGAATATAGGTTTCAAGAACCACCCCCTTTATTTGAGGGCAGTGATGAACTTTTATAGGGAATCCTATGCATGTAACAAAGTATGGCAATATAATCATCGAACTGAAAGCCTCCATTGACAATATACTTCACCTTCTGCATACTCATTTGACCCAAATATCAGCTCTGGAGTCCAAGCAGTCATTCACGGAGGACAATATAAACTCTCAACAGTCAACAATTCAGTCACAAAAGACCACTATCACCCAGTGGCGGCTGGTGCCATTTCAAGCTGATGGGGCGTCAGGCTGGAAACATTAATGTTTTTAATCATGAATAAGAATATCAGGGTTATTCAGAGAGAGGTGAAAACCTTGAGAATTGCCAGGAGAATGAACAATCTAGACCAAAAAGCCAATTTGGAAGTGAGATAAATGGGAGAATTTTTCTGGTTTGACTATTTTGACCTAGCATTTTCAATTCTGCAGTCATTCTCAAGGTTTTCTCCTCTTTCTGAATAGCCCTGTATGTCTAAATGGCACTATTATCTCCAAAATATGTGGACAATCCCATATATAGGGAATAAACCTAGACATATTCCTAATAAAATGGCCATAAATGTAATGCTTACAAGTGTAATCCAGAAATTGGTCACAAGACATATACATAAAGCTTTATTCAGTATAAAAAACATTTTATTTTTTGCTACAAATAAAATCTAAACACGGATCCCACACATTTTATTTTAAATAACTCTGAGTATACAAAACTAAAGTGTGTGAAAGCAAAAATCCTGTTTACTGCTGCACATGTATTATTTTATTATTTCTTTTTTTGTATTTAGCACATTAAGGCAAATGTTGGGTGCATTTTCTGTCATTAAAGGGTTAAGGCAGGCATCTTGAGTGTGTAGCAGAGAAAAATCAGCAATCAAGCCTCACATTGGAACTTGCTTTGGGTGGTGTGTTTGACACCCAGCAGAGCTCAATTAGCCAGCAGCAGGGGGATGATAAAAGCTACAATAAGTACAAACAGTCACATTATCTTTGTTTTTTTACCCTGCTTAGCAATAGTTGAGGAGACAATGACACTACTTAAGATGCCAAGAACAGGTAGCAGGTTAAAAATAAATATTTATAAATAAAATCTATAAAATATTTTAACGGATATCACCAAAACGCATTTCGCTATAAAGAATTAGCTTCCTCAGTTGGTATCAGGAGGAGATCTCACCATTTTATGATCTGACTGCATCTGACACAAAGGCCATTTTTGCCTGTATGCTGATAATACAGAACGCACGTGACAAAGTGTGAGATGAGGGACGCCATCTAGAGTTTACAACCTTTCATCCCAGTGATATTTCTGTAAAGGATAAATCTGCACATGAAAAATGAACAAATTCACATTTTATTTAATCTCAGAACAATAATTTCTGAGCAAATTTTCTATTTTACCCCATATTTAATTGGTATCTTTGCATCCCGTGCTTGAAATAAATGTTATGATGTAAAATTATGATTTTTCAACAAAAATCGCTTGGTGGGGAACTCTTACAGGCTGATATAACCACTGTAACCTAACTGCACTCAATAAAAACTGTCTAAAATAAATAGTAAAATCATACGAAGGTCAAAGTCTAGAACAAATAGTACCGAGGTTGTGTCATCTTGGTTATTTGTTCAAGTCAGCAGAAAGAATGGAAAGAGGTAAAAACATGGTAAAATCATAGATAAAGCTAGTGAGCAAAACCCCCAAAAAGGGAAATATTAAAAAAGACTACTACAAAAGTGAATAACTCCCAAAAATAGGATTCAATGAGCCGCCAGCTTCTGGCACATGGAGGGCAACCTGCCAATCCTGGAAGTGATCTGCAGACTACACAACTGTCATCTGAAAACAGCCATCCTGCAAACTGCCGGAGCACAGCAGGTGACCAACTTACAGGGCAATATCTTACTGTCACGAGCACCCCAGGCAGATGCCAAGGAGGGCCCTTTATACAGAGTGTTATTAAGACAGAAGCCAGTACTCAGAATACACAGAAACTGAACAAGAGATGACCGGACAGAATACAGACACAATAGGGGGCCCTGCACTGGGTAAGGTCCTTGAGTGGCCTTCTAACTATACAAAGTACGGGGTGGGTGTAAACACCAGAACAACAACAGGAGTTAGCAATAAATCACAAAAAGAAATATCCAGTGTAACACAGGCCCTAAACTAACAAGAGGTCCTTTAGCTGGCCTCTAATGTATTCTGCACTATGCTGCCGGACTAAATACACAAAAACAAGGAAGCAAGACTTACAGAACATAAACAGGAACATATAAGAATCATCAGGGAAAAGCCAGGTCTAGACGCCAGGGAGGATTGTCAGCCAAAAACCAGGGATCAGGAGCCAGAAGAGTAAGGAATACAAGCCGAGGTCAGAACACAGAATCTATCAGGAAATTCAGGTTACAGGGAGCAGACAACAGAATGGTCAAAAAGCATAAGCCAAAAGTCATACACAGTATACCAAAATACACGGTACATGGAGCAGAAAAGCAAATAGTGAAATACAATAGCCAAAAGTCATACACAGAATGGATAAACAAGACCACTAAAATACTTTATAAATAAATAAATCACAGATGCAGGCACTCAGTAAGATAGACTTATCCTGGACCAAAGATCTGAGGTACTGCTGGCCATATATATATAGGGCTGGGCAAGTCATGTGACTAAAGGTCAAAGCAACCACAGAGAATCCAGGGATGTAGAGCCTAAACAGATTAACCCTGAAACCCACAAGAGCTGACAAGGATGATCTCACCACCATGGGGACAGGCTGTAATGTAGATACGTGACACTTACAAATCTACCAGTATTTATCTTGGTCCAACGTACAAGCTTGCTGATGCCTAAGGCTAGGGTCAGACTAGCGCAGTTTTAACGTGCGTTTAGACGCACGAAATCACGGCCGTGCTAGCAGCAAATGACGTCCAATGCCAGGGAACGTACGACGAACGGCCGCACGAAAGTTCGTCCGCGCAACGCAAGTGGCCAACGAACGCATTTTTTCGAGAACGTCAAACCGCTACTACTGACGTACAGAGTGCGCTGCGGCCGCATAGCGGCGTGTTTGTGTGATTGGGAGACGTCAGACGCTGCTAATGTCCGGCTAACATAACGTCCAGACTCAAAAAGTGTTTTATTGATGATCCGTACAAAATCACGGACGAACAGGCGCATCGTATGACCTCTATCGCGTATTCCGGGAAAAAATACGTGCATTCGTTCGACCGCACTTTCTCACGGGCAACGTGAAAAATGCGTTCGTCTGACCCTAGCCTTAAACCCCTGACTGACCTTCAGGCATGCAATGAGTGCTACCACTGGGGATTCCCACTGAACCTGATTGTCACCCACAATCAGGGCTGGATTTACATCTCCGGAGCCTGTAGGCACAGAAATCTGGAACGCAACCCTCCTCCCCTCAAAAATATAAAAAGTGCCAAAAATAATACTTTACTTACGAAAACACTTGTCGGACCATGGCAATGGCTGGCACATGGTGCGACTTGGGACAACTTCCCTGCTTTTGTGTTTAGACGCAGAGAAGCCATTTGACCGCAATGCGTGACCCTACCTATTTAGTTTGATGAACAGGTTGGGCTTTCACAGTTCCTTTGTTACGATGCTACGTGCACTCTATGACAGCCCCAAGGCGGATATATTGATCCCAGGTGCCCACCCTCTATCCTTTGGGATAGGGAAAGGGACGACACAGGGTTGTCCCCTATCCCCCTTTTTATTTGCCATCTCAATGGAACCCCTGTTGCCTGGGATCCGCTCCTCCCCCGATATTATTGGTATCTCGCTAGGAAGGGACTCCTTCAAAGTGGGCACATATGCAGATGATGTTCTTCTGACGTTAACCGGTCCTGAGACCCAGGGGCGGATCCAAACACAGGTTTTGGGGGGGGGCATTCTACCAGTTTTGGCTAAGAGCTGGTGTTGGGTTTGCAGTGACAGGCAGATTTGCCCCCAGATATTTGCCCCAGCTCACATGGATATATATATATTGGCCACTAACTCACATAGATGTATATAATGCCCCAAGGCAGCTCACATAGATGTATATAATGCCCCAAGGCAGCTCACATGGATATATATATCTGCCCCCAGCTCACACATGGGTAATATTTGCCCCCAGCTCACACATGGGCAATATTTGCCCCTTAGCTCACACATGGGTAATATTTGCCCCCGGCCTGCTCACACATGGGTAATATTTGCCCCAACTCACACATGGGTAATATTTGCCCCTGCTCACACATGGATATATTTGCCCCTTAGCTCACACATGGGTATTTGTGCCCCAGCTCTCACCTCCGCCCCCTGGTGTGCAGCAGAGCCAGAGACAGTGTGGCGCCTCCTGCTAGATTTCCAATTCCCGCCCATGTGACTCACCAAGTGACCACCTGACCTGTCCAACCAGCGCCCGCCCCGGATGATTGACAGTCACCCACGTGACTGAGTTAGTGACGTGGGGGGGCATGGCTGGCTCGGCCTCGCTCACTTCCTGTTCCTTCCTGCTCGCTGCTCGCTCGCATTTTGAGTCAGTGCGGCAGCGGCAATGATCCGGGCCGGCCCGGCATTTCAATGCGTCTGTCCTACACTCTGATGCTGCAGCTGAGCTGAAGGAAGACAGAGAATCTCGGGGGGGGCAATTGCCCCGTTGCCCCCCTGGATCCGCCCCTGCTGAGACCTCGTAGAGGTACTGCGTCTCCGCTTACTCCGTTTTACAGATATTGCGGGATATAAATTTAATATGGCTAATTCAGAGATTTAACAGGTTATAATCGGCAATATATGGATTTACTTACAAGAAGGCCGTTCGCTCCCAGGACCCTCAGCCTGGATCTCCTCTCTGGATTCAACAGGCGGATCTGTGGCCTCACAGGGCTCAGGACACAAAGGACAAAGGGGATGGAGCTACAGGGGTTAAAGGAGATGCAGGTGTTGCATATAATCCCACATCAATACATACAAGTGTGAAAAAGAGGAAACATCACATCAACATGAGAGAACAACGAGCAAGAAACGAATAGCCGCAGCACTTCCTGAATCAGTATGATGAGGTTTGAGGCGCGTTCAATACCTCAGCCGCTGCAAGTGCTAAGTTAGCAACTTGCCATTGAACGCCGTTCAGCCACTCAGCGCTCAGCACTGCTAACTTAGCACTTGCAGCGACCCGAGGAGATGCTGCGAGTAGCTGAGTGTGACGTATTAAAGATGGCCACCGCCATGAAGCAAGTAACAATTCCGTACAGCAAGATGGCCGCCGCAATGAAGCAAGTAACAATTCCGGACAGCAAGATGGCCGCCGCCATGAAGCAAGTAACAATTCCGTACAGCAAGATGGCCGCCGCCATGAAGCAAGTAACAATTCCGTATGGCAATGTTAATTTTGAGGTTTTTGTTCACCAAAGCATAAAATATTTATCATTTCCCCCTGCACATAGACATATATTACAGTTCAATTTATATTTAGTTTCAGAAGTAAACATAACGTTTATTCAATAAAAACTATCATTCGTGGTGTGTGCATACAAAACGGAATTGTGCTGACTGCTTTTCTTTATTATATTTTGTCCGAGTGTGAAGGGAATAGGAGCACCAAACGTCTCGTATTGATCGGTAGCAACCTATATATATTTCTTTAGTTTAATATGGGACACATATATGCAGAATCTTTGTTAAGTTTCGTTTCTGTATCCTACAAGATTAGTTTCATTTCTGAAGAAATTAAACTGCAATTTCCCCGAAATCACGTGCTCTGTATGTTAAGGGGGGGCTTTGTAGCCACTACCTCCCGCTCTACCAATTATAACATGAGATGAGAAACTCAGCCTCTTTTGCAGAAATGTATAAATAATGTGTCCAGATAAAAAACCTGCAGAGATGTGTTTTGAGTGACTACAAGGCTTCCGTGTCTTAATTTATCATTCTAATCATCTCTCCTTCAAAGTTGATGAGATTTTAATCTAAGGTGTCAATATCAGCTCGAGACAGGGTTTCGAGATAAGAACTAAAAGGACGGACAGGAGACAGTTAATTCTCCACAGAGTGATAGGAAAAACAATCTGAATCTTTAATTAAAAAATCGTCGGCCATTTTGGATTCAAAATTCGCATCCAAAGCGTTCAATGACACTGCTGCAGCAAACTGAATTGCTGCACTGCAGCAATTCAGCAGCTGCTGAGGTATTGAATGGGGCTCTGAGGTTTCCTCCCTTGGCTCTAACCCTGACTAGCATCTACTTCTTGTTTATGTTCCACACGTGTTCCAGGCCTCGCTCTCATCTCAGGTTTCAGCAGAGCAGCTCCATCTATAACATAATGCAGTAAGGCTTGGTGTGTCCGTCGCCACGCTGCCTCTGCGCATGCAACCAGCGGCGGTTGGCTGCGCACGCATCCAACCGCCAAACAGTAATACGGCGGAGTGTCGAATGCGCGCGCAACCAGCGTACTGCTGGCTGCGCGCGCATCAAACTGCCGCTGCCATCCCCTCCTCACTCCCGGGGCTGCTCGGTCAGTGCCCTCCCTGCGCGCTGCCACTGCAATCTCCTCCCCGCCGCTGCCGCGCAGCCCGCCCTCCCCGCGTGCTCACACCCTCCCTCCGGGCTGTCTGCAGGAGAGGACCTGCTCAGAGGGAGCAGGAGCTCGGCCCACAGCCCGGCCAGCACGCCTGTCTGGGAGAGGGACCAGAGTTTACAATCTAAGTGGTCCCATGAGCTTACAATCTATCCCAGGAGCTTACAATCCAAGGGGGTCCCAGGAGCTTACAATCCAATGGGTCCCATGAGTTTACATTCTATCCCATGAGCTTAGAATCCAAGGGGTCCCATGAGTTTACAATCCAAGGGGTCCCATGAGTTTACAATCCAAGAGGTCCCATGAGTTTACAATCCAAGGGGTCCCATGATTTTACAATCTAAAGGGGTCCCATGAGCCTCCGAACCTCTGAGCACCCCAGCACAGAGCACAAAGTACCCGGAGCACTGAGCAACCACTACTAACTAAAACAAAAAAGAAAATTGCGCTCCCTAATCACACACTCCAAATAATAATAATAAAAAAAAACAACAGTTGGGCACACAAGCTCACACCCCCTGAAAGCACAGACAACCCGCTATTAGAATATTTTTTTTTAAAAAACTGTGTCTTTCCTTGACGCTGTGCTTTCATTTCGGCGAACATTCATGCACACCTCACTTAACAATAAACTGCCCTCTGGGCAGGCTTTCCACCTAGTTGTGTATAATGCAGGGACAGGGCGCGGCCTGAGCCTCACTACAGGGATGGAGGAAGCAGCTTGTTTTTTAAATTGACAGTTAAACACTTTTATATCAATAGACAAACTAGAATAAATAAACATTTTAAAAATCTGTATAAAAAGGTTTATTTTCTTGCTTTAATCCCTGTCATTTCATCTCCTCTTTGTTTCTGCCATGTTTCAGTATGGTGGAGCCCAGTATGCGACGTAACTACTTGATTCTGCTTTTGATACAGACAGGAGCAAGGCAGAAGGGTATAGTCAAGTCCAGCCAATTAGTCGGTATCCGGGTGATCAATTTGGCCGAGGCGCGGTACAAGAGGAGTAGGCAAGAGACGTTGTTGAAATTGGATAAGCGTAGCGTCGGGGCTGGCAGAGTTTGTTCGTGAACCGGGGTTCAAAATAAAGGTCAAATAACAAGGGTATAAATGGCACAGGTTAGTTTCTAAGAAGAGCTAACAATCGAGCACCTTCTCCTTGGGAGCCTGGGTTTAAATGTCGAGCTGCATAAGTAGCCTGACACCCTTTTGGGGAGGGGCATGCCTCCTGCACTCCCCGCCCACTGTGTAGGCTCTGCTGGGTCCCTGCTGCGATCCCACACAAGCCACGCCCCTGAAGGCAGGCAAGGAAGCGCCGCCTCCCCCAGGCCTTGTGGAGACTATGCAGTCTGCATACATGGCCCAAATGAGGAGCCGGGCCCCCCGCCTTCCACAAGCGATGCGGACCAGTGGCGTAACTAGAAACCTGAGGGTCCGGTGCAAGAATCCATGAAGGGCCCCCCAACCCCCCCAACCCCCCCCCAAAAAAGATCCATATTTTTACCTTTTTTTTTTCCTGCAATATAAAAAAGATAGTATTGCCCCAGCTCACATGGATATATATATTGCCCCCAGCTCACATGGACATATATTGCCCCCAGACCACACATGGATATATTGCCCCCAGGCCACACATGGATATATTGCCCCAGCTCACACATGGATATTTTTGCCCCCAACACATGGATATACTGCCCCAACACATGGATACTGCCCCAGCACATGAATATACCGCCCCAGCTCATGGATATACTGCCCCAGCACAAGGATATACTGCCCCAGCACATGGATATACAGCCCCAGCAGATGGATATACTGCACCAGCTCATGGATATACTGCCCCAGCTCATGGATATACTGCCCCAGCTCATGGATATACTGCCCCAGCTCTGCCCCAGCTCATGGATATACTGCCCCAGCTCTGCCCCAGCTCATGGATATACTGCCCCAGCTCTGCCCCAGCTCATGGATATACTGCCCCAGCTCTGCCCCAGCTCATGGATATACTGCCCCAGCTCTGCCCCAGCTCATGGATACTCACCTCCTCTGCTGCCGCAGTTGTTCCTCTGAGGTGAGCGGCCGCTGAAAGCATGCAGCCTGGCCACTCACCGGAAACCACCTGACCAGCGCAGCCGAGTTCTCGCGAGATCTCGTGCGCTGGTCAGCTAGTTCCCATCCCACGCGAGCGGCCAAGCTGCAAGCCAGCGGGCCGCTCGCAGGGAGGGGAACAGCCAGCGGCGCTGCTCCCAGATTCTGGCGCTTTTTGCTGGAATCTGGCGGCGGCACTGGGCCCCCCTCCAGTGGCGGAATGCCAGGGCCCGGTCGCAACCGCGACCGCTGCGACCCTGGTACTTCCGCCACTAACGCGGACCCACATGGAAGTCCGACAGGAGGGAGACAATGGAGGTGGACTGCCCCAAGTGTTGGGCCGAGAGGACACCTTGCACTGTGGCTAGGGATTTCCCCATACCCGACTTCCCCCGGAGTAAGAGGACGCCGATGGCTGCCGTGACCCCTCGGCCGGACAGTGGAGGTGAGACATGACCTCTTCAGTTCCCACTTCCTATATATTCCCTTCCTCTTCCCCACTCCTCCACCCATCAAAGCTTCACATGAACTAGCACAAACTGCGCATGCAGAGGTGTAACAAGAAACCTCAGGGAATCCACAACGGACCCCCCACACCCACTACACAACACCATATTGCCCCCCCCCGGTCACCATGCACTGGACCCCTCCTGGTCACTCACTCTTCACAGGCCAGCCTGCAGGACTTTTCGTGTGCAGCTCCGACCCTATGGACATGCTCCCGTGCAATATAAGACTCTCCCCCACTCTGGCTTCTTTTAAACGCTCCGTAAAGATGCTTCTTGTGATGGAACGGAGCCCTCCCAGTGTCACAAATTCCCCCTTGTGACGGAGCAGACGCCACAATGTTTATTTGTGTTTAGTTTTCCTATATTTCATTGTCCCTGTATCTAGGATAGAGTGATATAGAAATGGTAGTAGATACTGCCCCCACTGGGAGGCTATTCCATGTATCTACTACCCTTTCTATATCACTGTTACTGCCCCCCCTGGGAGGCTATTCCATGTATCTACTACCCTTTCTATAGCACTGTTACTGCTCCCTCTGGAAGGATATTCCATGTATCTCTTGGTAAGACCTCATAGGCTCTTGGATCTGCACATACAGGGTTATTCAGAGAGCGTGAAAAGCAGGAGAATGACTGGAGAATGAAAAATTCTAGGTCAAAATAGCCGATTTGGAAAGTGAGATGAAAGGGAGAATTTTTCTGGTTTGGCTATTTTGACCTAGAATTTTTCATTCTCCAGTCATTCCCCTGCTTTTCACCGCTCTCTGAATAACCCTGTATGTGTTTTTTAGGTTAAAATCCACTAAACTGGCTCCAACTGAAAAACAGCAACAATTAGGCATTAAAAGAGCACTTATAATAAAATACAAACAATATGCAAAGTTCCCTATTATATATTGACACAGCACCTCCACATACACTGCCCTGACAGCCGGAGATCCCCACCGGGTCACAGTGCAGAGTATACTGTTACCCCACCCCCCAAATACACTGCCCTGACAGATGGAGATCCCCACCGGGTCACAGTGCAGAGTATACTGTTACCCCACCCCCCAAATACACTGCCCTGACAGATGGAGATCCCCACTGGGTCACAGTGCAGAGTATGCTGTTACCCCCCCCCCCCATACACACGGTCCTGACAGCTGAAGACCCCCACTGAGGCACAGTGCAGAGTATGCTGACACCTCATATACACTGCCTTGACAACATGAGATCCTCACTGGGGCACAGTGCAGAGTATACTGGCACCCCCCCCCATATACACTGCCCTGATTGATCTGTGACCCACTGGGGATCTCAGGCTGAGTATACTGACACCCCATCCCCCCATATACACTGCCCTGACAGACTGAGATTCCCAGTGGGTCACAGTTCAGAGTATACTGACACCCCACCCTCCACATACACTGCCGTGACACCTTAGGCTAGGTCAGACTGAGGCAGTGCGAACGCGCGTTCTGGCGCACATAATCACGGCCGCACTAGCAGCAGATGACGGGCAATGACAGCCAATATACGAAGTACGGTCGCACAAAAGTCCGGCGCGCAACGCAAGTGGAAAATGAACGCATTTTTTCGAGAACGTTAAACCGCTGGTACTGACGTACAGAGTGCGCTGCGGCCGCTAGCGGCGTGTGTGCGTGATTAGGAGATGTCAGACGCTGCTAAGTGTGCGGCCAACATAACGTTCAAACAGCCGATTCCCTAGACTTCTTTTCACCCCATCGTCATGAAATACGTCCAGAATTGCGCATCGTCTGACCACTTAAGCGTATTCCGTGAAAAAATCGTGCGCACGCATCGACGTACATTTTGACGGTGGCCGCAGAAAATGCGCTCATCTGTCCCTAGCCTACTTGATATTGTGGGATTGCTTGAGATAATATTTTCGGGGTCCCCTGTGTCTCGATCACACAGCTTCCACCGGTGCAGCAAGCCAAGCAATAGAGCCGCAGAGCCTTGTTCCCGGGTTTGCTGGTTCCTCTTTATGATGCCTGGACTCGTTCTTTATATAGATAACAACATACACAGATAACAGGAAAAGCTCAACTAAAAGAGGAACTAAACTATTACAACATACACAGTGTGGCCTTGGATTCTGGGTGAGTCGCTCCGGAAACTGAACTTCCTGCTTAACGTCTCCCCGAGCAATTAAACGTAACACGACGTACATAGAAACACAGCTTTAATATCCTTCACTCGAATTCCAGCCTATAATGTGTGCCATGAGCTACACAACACTCTATAACACTGTGACTTAAAGGGACACACTGCTCATCCTGACTAGGGATGAGCTGTTCGGGGTCGGACGGATCGGAGTTCAACCCGAACTTTAGCAGTTCGAAAGTTCGTGAATTTCGAACTTTTTGGGCGTATTCGGTTCGGGTTCGAAAAAAAAAAGAAATTTTGAAAAAAGTATAGAAAATGCTTAAAAAAATACTAAAAAATCTAGAAATAAAGAGACTCTTTACTGCAGAATATTATAAGCAACGGTTTATTAGATATTGAATTAAAAACTAATGTGTACGTGGAAAGATTATCAACTCTAAATGACCTCTGTTCACAAACGGGCATAACACCAGGTGTTTTTAGTCTGGTAATCAATTTGATACATTGTGCAATATAGTGAGGGGGTGGTGTCTGCTTCTGATTGAGATTTGAGAATTAATTTCCCTAAAACATCCTAATATGCTGCATTTAACCCTTTCGCTGCTGCGGCTTTTCACCTCTGTGCTGAGGTCATTTTTACCGCTTTCGCTCATCATGTTTAACCGCGGTTTGTAGCCATATTTTGATATATGACCCAGACATATTATATATCTTTCCGGCAGACTTGGCAGATTCATAATATGTCATTATTATATGTATACGTTATGTCATGTCTGTATATTATAACAAAAAATGCAAAAAAATTAGAATTTTCAATAATTTATTATGTGTAAAGTGTTTTTTTTCACATTTTAACATGCGATCGTTTGCGGTTATATTTTGTATGGGGTGCGCTTGTTAAAAAAATTAGAAATGGGGTCTCGTTACATTTTTTTTTTGGGGAAAATTTTGCTTTTTTTAACAAACGCACCGCATACAAAAATCGTTAGTGCAGCATTATTGTTCACATTATAATTGAAATGGGAACAATATTGCTGCATTAACAAAACAAAAACAAACAAAAAAACGTGTTTATTTTTTTTTTAGAATTTTTATTTTAAATATATATTTTTTTTAAAAAAAAAAACATTTTTAATGCTCATGTTTAGTATCCTTGGAAAGGTCATGCTCTCGCCGATCCAACGATATCAAACATTAACCCCTAGCTGCCACGGATCAAGAGATAGGGGGTTCATAGGAACCCCCTATCTCCACCATTGGTGGCAGCTAGGGGTTAACTCCAGGACTGGCGTCATCGTGCTATGCATGATGACGCCAGTCCTCAGGGGGAGCTCCTGGAGGCTTGGCCGACATCCAAGATGTCGGCCAGCTCCAGGAGAGGATCACGATCCGACGGTTTTCTGCGCCGATTCGTGATCCGGCTCCCCAGGGGTTAATCACAGCCACCATTTGGAAGGGCAGGCTGTGCCCTTCCAAACGGTGCCTGGATTAACCCTCTGCCCCTCGGCCATCAGGAGGGAGAGAGGTCCAAAGGACCTCCCTTTCAGGCGCTTCCTCCTCACATGCGGGGGGGGCGCCTGAATTAGGCTAGGGACAGATGAGCGCATTTTCTGCGGCCACCGTCAAAATGTACGTCGATGCGTGCGCACGCATTTTTTCACGGAATACGCTTAAGTGGTCAGATGATGCGCAATTCTGGACGTATTTCATGACGATGGGGTGAAAAGAAGTCTAGGGAAATCCGGCTGTTTGAACGTTATGTTGGCCGCACACTAGCAGCGTCTGACATCTCCTAATCATGCACACACGCTGCTATGCGGCCGCAGCGCACTCTGTACGTCAGTACCAGCGGTTTAACGTTCTCGAAAAAATGCGTTCATTTTCCACTTGCGTTGCGCGGCCGGACTTTTGTGCGACCGTACTTCGTATATTGGCTGTCATTGCCCGGCATCTGCTGCTAGTGCGGCCGTGATTATGTGCGCCAGAACGCGCGTTCGCACTGCCTCAGTCTGACCCTAGCCTTAGATGTCATCGCGCCGCCGCAATGACATCTAATTGCTCCGCCGGGGTCCCGGAGTGCTGGGCTGACATCCAAGATGTCAGCCCGCACCGGGGGGTGCAGCAATCCGCCAGAATCCGGCGGATTGCTGCCTCCTGTGCATGGACGTGCTCAGCGCGTCCATAGCACAGGAGAACCACTTGGCTGGACGCGCTGAGCGCGTCCATAGCAGCCAACTGGTTAACTGGTGTTTGAAAAAAATCTAAAGCAATGTTATTTCAGAGAGCGGTGAAAAGCAGGAGAATAACTGGAGAAGTGAAAATTCTAGGTCAAAATAGCCAAACCAGAAAAATTCTCCCATTTAACTCACTTTCCAAATTGGCTATTTGGTCTAGATTGTTCTCTTCTCCTGCCAGTTCTCCTGGCTTTCACCTCTCTCTCGGGGTTGTTCAGAGAAAGGTGAAAACCAGGAGAATGGCAGGAAAAGAGAACAATCTGGACCAAATAGCCGATTTGGAAAGTGAGATAAGGCTAGGGTCAGACTAACGCATTTTTTGCAGCGACCGTCAAAAAGTGCGTCCGAACGCATTGCCGTATTTTTTCACGGATTGCGCGAAAACGGTCATACGATGCGCATTTTTGTGCGTGATTTTTTACGGATCCAAACCAGGAACCTTTGGGTGTCTGGACGTTATGTTGGCCGGACATGAGCAGGGTCTGACGTCTCCAAATCACGCACACACGCCGCTAGTGGAAGCAGCGCACTCTGTACGTCCGTACTAGCGGTTCTGCGTTCTCAAAAAAATGCGTTCATTTTCCACTTGCGTTGCGCAGCCAGACTTTCGTGCGATCGTACTTCGTATATTGGCCGTCATTGCCGTCATTTGCTGCTAGTGCGGCCGTGATTAAGTGCGCCTAAACGCACATTAAAAATTCACTAGTCTGACCCTAGCCTAAATGGGAGAATTTTTCTGGTTTGGCTATTTTGACCTAGAATTTTCCATTCTCCAGTCATTCTCCTGCTCTTCACCGCTCTCTGAATAACCCTGACAGGGTTATTCAGAGAAAGGTGAAACTCAGGAGAATGACTGGAGAATGGAAAATTCTAGGTCAAAATAGCCAAACCAGAAAAATTCTCCCATTTATCTCACTTTCCAAATCGGCTTTTTAGTCTAGAAGTTTCCATTCTCCTGCTTTTCACGGCCAAAAAATCAGTAAACTTTTTCTGCGTGTCCGAAAATGTCTCCTCTTTTCATACAGACTGCCGCCCCAAGCAGTTGTTTATGGATAGATTAAAGGAAAAGCATTTACCGTCATTTGAAATGTCATTTTTTGGTTTTTACATATTTCTATACATCCTAGAAATCCGCCACTTCACGGGCAGGTTATGGGGACCACCTAGGCACGATAGTTGAAGGAATTTTTGGTTTTTATTTTTAACCCTTATTTCATGGAAAACTCACTGTCCCTTTAAAAACGTTTTTTTTTAACTTTTTGTCCTTGTTTCCTGTCCCCCAGGGCACTACACTCCCAGATTGTGAGTTCCTACGGGAATAGGGCCCTCATCTCCTCCTGTACTGTTTGTCAAATGTTGTTCAATGTATTGTAACCCTGTCTATACTGTGCTTATTGTACAGCGCTGCGGAATATGCTGGCGCTTTATAAATAAAGAATAATAATAAATACCTGGACCCCCATACACCTTTTATGGCAAATATCTAGCATATATGCCCTCTTGGAGGGCACTCTAAAAAAACAAATTTTCAGGGCCATTGACTTGCATGGGGGTTCGGGTTCGGGTTCGACCCGAACAAATGGGAAGTTCGGGTTCAGGCTCGAACCGAACTCGGGGAGTGTTCGGCTCATCCCTAATCCTGACCACTGCATTGATTTAAAGTGCCCAGTCAGGGTGTGAGGAGCCCCTCCGATCTGGACATATTGCTGGGTGAAGTGTTAGAGTTTCCTCCACTCAGTGTCAACAGTAGCTGCGATTTTATTTAATTTCCCGGCTGCCGGCCACCAGATCGGTCACTAGTGACCTCAGCAAGCAGAGTAGGGTTGCCATCTTTCTTTCAAGCCAAACATCGTGCAGCATATTTTTTTATGTAGCGTGTACACTTTGCATATGGCGGTCTCTCTCTGACAGTGCTTGTATGACTAGGTCAACATACAGTTACACTACATACCTGCATTGTCGGCTGCACTCTGTGTCTCAGTAGGGATGAGCCGGACACCCCCGAGTTCGGTTCGCATTCGAACTCGAACTTTTCAAATGTTCGGATTCGAACTCGAACTCGAACGCAATACAAGTCAATGGGACTCAAAATTCGATTTTGGGAAACTTTCTTTTCTTTGTAATTTACACTGTCCTGTCCACCAAAATGCCCACATGGCCAAAAAGTGCCCAGAACTGCTTAATCAGGCAGGTCATCTATCGGGAGCCATTCCTGTTAAAAAATAGCAGCTTCTCAACTCCACAATCCTCCCTTTCCCCCATGCGGTCGCACAGCCTCCAGCAGATGTCCCTCCTCCATTGCCCCTACACAGCGCCCCTGTCAGGCTGGAGGCCGACAATGCAATAACACCGGCCCCCAACTCATCCTACACAGACAGAAAGAAATGAAGCTGAAGTTAGCTTCGTATTTGGCCGGCATCTTATAGGCAGGCTGAAGTTGGCTTCTAATTCAGGGACTGAAATTAACTTCTTATTCGCTCAGGTTCTTATTGAGGAAAGAATTATGACAATAAAAACCAGATTAAACTGAAATTAGACATTTCTAACAGCAGGAAAATTCAGCCTCTGGTTGATGTGTGTCCATACTCTTCTATTCTCTAAACTGATAACTAGTTATAATCATCTCTCCGTAACAAAGTAATTCATGGTCGACCAGTGAAAAGGAAGTAGCTGGAAATAACCACACGTGAAACCAAGTTTCCTTCATTTCTTTCTCGATCTTCTTTGGGTGTAACAGATCTCTGTGCCCCAACAGGGTCACATCTGCCAATGCCACTTCCTCGCTGGACACCCAGGTTCTCCTCGTGTTTGTATCTTTCTCCAGTACCTTAGCCGCAGCTTAAAGACTGGTACATGGAGAGAGCCTTGGTAGCATCCCCCAGAAATAAGCCAAAGCTGTAGACCTGGAGCTTTTCATTGGCACAGCGAGCCGAAGATAGCTGCTACCCATACAAGAGTCATGACAACTTGTAGGGTCAGAATAGAACTGCCTTTATTGGGGACAAGCACAGATTTTTATGTGGCCAAACGGGTCATTTACATTCACAAAATCACAACATCATCTAGTGGACCTAATTATACTGAAACAGATAATTGCACAAAGATTGACTTTTTAGAATGAGAAATCATATTACAGTCCGTAAAATTAGACAGTTACAGTAACCGTTACTTAACATTTCTAATCAAATTAAGACAATGGGCGATCGTGATTGACAAATAGATTAAAGACAGCAGATTACAACCTAATCAAATATAAACAGATAACAGATGCACACAGACAATAGACGGGCAGTATTTGCATAATACAGATTACACAAACCTAATTACTTTATTCTGGTTCAACACAGAAATAAACTGTAAACCAAATCACAAACAGTATGTCAATGCCCAAATGCACTATGAACATTCTGTGCCATAACTACCCGTAGTCTGCGGGCCAGAGGCCGGCATCCGCTCCTCTCCAAGAGGCACACAGTCTATATGTAGTGCGGGCAATGCTGCGAGTGCCCGCGCCAGCCAGTCCCAGACACCTGGAACACAAATCACTAGACATGTGCATAGCACAAAATTTCGTTTTGAACTAATGGATTAGTCCTAAAATGCAATTTATTTAGTTGCTAAAGAAATTCGTTTTCAGTTCTTTAGTATGAAAACTAATTTCATTCATCCGAAAACCAGTGGATACAATTACTATTGTAGTGGTTCCTCAGAGGGCTGAGATCGCTACTTGTTACAGTATCTCTCACTCTCAGCACAATGTGGGCCATATTACATAGTTGGTGCTAACTTAACCAGAGCTGTTGTAAACTTCCCAGAGCCATTATAGCCTATGGAGGTTTTCAGTTTACAACAGCTCTGGTTAAGTTAGCACCAACATTGTAATACTGCTCCGTGTCAGGCAAAGCTGTTACAGCAACTGACTGCTGCTCATCACAGCGCTCAGAGTTTCAGTAAAACTAGTAAATAATATTTTTTATATATAAGAGGTTAGAACAATATTATTTCCTTGTTTTACTGCAACTCTGAGTGCTGTTACAGTCAGTTACTATAACAGCTGAGCCTGATACATTGTACTGAGAGATAATGTAACAAGCAGCCGATCTCAGCGCTCACAGCCTCTGAATTTAAAGGGCTAAAAAAAAGGCTCCTCTCTGTATAATGTTTAGAACATCCTCCTGCATTAATTAATACCCCTCTCTGTATAATATATAGAACATCCTCCTGAATTAATTAATGTCCCTCTCTGTATAGAACATCCTCCTCAATTTATACCTTTCTCTGTATAATGTATATAACATCCTCCTGCATTAATACCCCTCTCTGTATAATGTATAGAACATCCTCCTGCATTAATTAATGCCCCTCTCTGTATAGAACATCCTACTGCATTGGCATGTGGAGGGTGCAGAACTTCGGATGTTGCGCTCTTCATTGCTGATCTCCTTCACTCATCAATGTAATATCACAAAAAGAACTGAAACTAAAATGTAGTGCATTTTATTTTAGTTTCTTTCGTTTTTTGTACTGAGCAGTTTCGTTTCTCTTGAGTCATACAAAAACTAAATTATCCCAAAATTCAGACTAAATCGTTTTAGTACTAAAACTAATGCACATGTCTACAAATCACTGAAAAGGTGGTGGAGGCCTCCGTCACAATGGGCATATATGCATTACATGACGTTTTAACAGGATGTATGGCTTGTTGTATCACAGAGTTGTAAATGCCCCAAACACAATAGCATAATAAAGGTATAACATACCATTATAACATGATAAAACAATACTACAGTTACAAATGTTGTCATGCCCCATGATTTAGGATTTATTGCATATTTTTCTGTTTTGTGTTGAATCTGCCTTTGCTGCTTACATGCTATTGATTTCATATTTTGTCCCTACTGGGTTTCCTTAGCTTCTGTATCCAGCTAGTTTCCACCCCTTTGCTCAGTGTCTTGTTCTAAGGGACTTACTGCTTACATAGCAGCCATTCTGTGCTCACTGCTGGACAAAACGTATGTCTTTTTACCTGCATTGCTGTACACTATTATAAGATTGTCAGTCTGATCATTAAATTCTTCAACTGGATTCATCTTTCTACGTGTCAGTTTTGCTCAATTGAAGCTATCTGCCAAAATTCATCATGCGAGTACTGGTCAAATACAGACTTAGCTAGTCTAAAGCACCCACGCCTCACAGCTTTGCTTAGGGAAGCAGAATAAATGTGTTTCAGATACAATTAACGTCTTTAAACAGCACATTTAATATTTCTCTCGCTATGGGACCTCTGCTTCCTTTTTGGCATTTTACTTCCTCTTTTCCCTCGGCATCATTCTCTCCCCCCCCCCTGTCTCTGGAAAGGAAGCCTAGCCGACCACCAAATTGCACAGGAAGTATGTCTTAACTGCCACACTGGCTACAAGGCATGTTAGAGATAAAAGTCTAAAGAACTAAGGAACCTGTCATCGATAAACGTTTATTCAAGCCTATTTAATGTTATAGCTGCCTGATTGTGATAGGTAAATTCCTTCACTAACACAAAATCATATGAAGAAATCAATTTATCTTGATAACTGGCACCCCCCGCTACCTCAGCCAGGTTAGCCCCCCCTTATCAAATTTGTTTCACCAAACCCATGCAGTCGGTTAGATCTTCGTTAGATCACACATAGAAGAAGAGATATTAACAATTATTGTAAGAGGGGGGCTAACCTGTCATCAGCCCCCCTTATCAAAATATTTGACCAAATACTTTGCTATTTTGGAAGCTTTTTGTGAATCAGGTATGATCAAGTGTTTTTAACGTTAGATCAGGGATCATAATTTCATGTCCCAAGCTAATAGCCAGACCTCAAGTTACCCGTTACCCTGAACTCTGCCCCTAACCACACCCTCTTAAATTATCTGATGAAATTACACTGTTAAATGTTTTATTCAGAATAAAGTTACAAAAAGAAATAACATTAATACCCAGACCAAGACCCCAGATACCCAGGCATCAGATACATGTATACCCAGACATCAGACCCAAGTAGTGTCTTCCATTTAATACAGACTCCTCTTCAACAGTTTTTAAGACCAAATTAATTTGGGGTTTATGCATCTGATATATCAAGGGGAACCTAATACTCACATTATTCATATGCCAAGTTAGAAGACCCCAGAGTCAGGTTTCCCTCTCGGATGCTTATACAGATGAAGCCATTAATATTCGTGTGCGATACTTCCATCCCCATTTTTTTCTTTTTTGCTCCTTCCACATCTCTTTCTTTTATAAATAAATTTATTTAGCATAACCTCAAATGCCTACGCTACCATTTCACCAATTATGACTCATCAAGGGAGTTGTAGCAGTGGTGCTGGTTCCAGGGATCAAGTCCTAAAAAAAGAAGTGTGGGAACTCGCCAGGATTTCTGTCTCCCAATAAGCAATTATCACCTTGCAGGTAACACAAACACACTCAGATCTGCTATATTTATGTATATACAGTATGTCAATAAGAAAGCAGACTGTACAACAAATGCTTATGCCGGCTATTGAATACGGAGATGTAGTGTATGCAGCTGCCCCACAAACACACCTCCAGAAACTTACTACATTGTATAACTCATTCTGTCGCTTTGTGCTACAATGTAACTACATGACTCACCATTGTGACATGTTAAAAGAGCTAAACTGGCTATCGCTTTAATCCAGATGCACGCTTCACCTCTCCAGCCTGGTGTTTAAGAGCATTTCTGGGAAGCTGCCACCCTACCTGAATAGGCTGATTCCTCCAGCTGCTCCCTCATCCTATAACCTCCGATCCAGGACCAGCACCTTACTTGCAATACCACAATACAAAAAGAAAGTGTCTCGATCCTCATTTTCCTACAGAGCACCACAATTATGGAATAACCTCCCAGACGCCATCAAATCTTCCCCCAGTCTAAAGTCACTCGAGAGCTCTATTAACATACCTCAAAGCGGAATGCACCTGTAAACATGTAACATAATGACAATTTCCTACATACCGGTATTTATTTTCTGTCTTAATCTGTATATTTGTTGTTTATTTAATATCTTGCATTTTATTACTTTGTATTTCTGTACCTATTGTACCTGCCTGTGTGTGTGTATATCCATAATATGCCTGCCTAACCGTTTGTTACTTGTATTTCTGTACCTACTATAACAATTCAATGTTCTTAAACCTAGACATACTTGAAAATTAGAGAAATCTCAATGTCTCTTCCTGGTAAAATACTTTATAAATAAATAAATATGTGGAATATAGCAAAAATATGATAAATCCTATATTTATTGTGACTTAATAGAGAAATATATGATTGAACACCTGACTACAAGCTTTATAAGAGTAATGGGACCAAGGGAACTCCGTTCCCTCTGCAAAATTAGTGCAGGAACTCCGTTCCCATGCGTTCCCCCTCGACTTGACCCCTGGCTGGTTCTGGCGTCACTTCTGGGCACTGATAGTTTACACCAGGGGTGGGGAACCTTTTTTCTGCCAAGGGACCCCTTTAATTCATTTCTCTCTCCCCCTCCATTAATTAATTTCTCTCTTCCCTTCCATTAATTAATTTCTCTCTCCCCCTCCTTTAATTCATTTCTCTCCCCCTCCTTTAATTCATTTCTCTCTCCCCCTCCTTTAATTCATTTCTCTCTCCCCCTCCTTTAATTCATTTCTCTCCCCCTCCTTTAATTCATTTCTCTCTCCCCTCCTTTAATTCATTTCTCTCTCCCCTCCTTTAATTCATTTCTCTCCCCCTCCTTTAATTTATTTCTCTCTCCCCTCCTTTAATTAATTTCTCTCTCCCCTTCCTTTATTTCATTTCTCTCCCCCTCCTTTAATTTATTTCTCTCTCCCCTCCTTTAATTAATTTCTCTCTCCCCTTCCTTTAATTCATTTCTCTCTCCCCCTCCTTTAATTCATTTCTCTCCCCCTCCTTTAATTCATTTCTCTCCCTCCCATTTAATTCATTTCTCTCTCCCCCTCCTTTAATTCATTTCTCTCCCCCTCCTTTAATTCATTTCTCTCTCCCCTTCCTTTAATTCATTTCTCTCTCCCCTTCCTTTAATTCATTTCTCTCTCCCCCTCCATTAATTCATTTCTCTCTCCCCCTCCTTTAATTCATTTCTCTCTCCCCTTCCATTAATTTATTTCTCTCTCCCCTTCCTTTAATTCATTTCTCTCCCCTTCCTTTAATTAATTTCTCTCTCCCCTTCCTTTAATTCATTTCTCTCCCCCTCCTTTAATTCATTTCTCTCTCCCCTTCCTTAATTCATTTCTCTCTCCCCCTCCTTTAATTCATTTCTCTCCCCCTCCTTTAATTCATTTCTCTCTCCCCTTCCTTTAATTCATTTCTCTCTCCCCTTCCTTTAATTCATTTCTCTCTCCCCCTCCATTAATTCATTTTCTCTCTCCCCCTCCTTTAATTCATTTCTCTCTCCCCTTCCTTCATTTAATTTTTATTTCTCTCTCCCCTTCCTTTAATTCATTTCTCTCCCCTTCCTTTAATTAATTTCTCTCTCCCCTTCCTTTAATTCATTTCTCTCTCCCCCTCCATTAATTCATTTCTCTCTCCCCCTCCATTAATTCATTTCTCTCTCCCCTTCCATTAATTTATTTCTCTCTCCCCTTCCTTTAATTCATTTCTCTCTCCCCTCCTTTAATTCATTTCTCTCTCCCCTTCCATTAATTCATTTCTCTCCCCCTCCTTTAATTCATTTCTCTCTCTCCCCCTCCTTTAATTCATTTCTCTCTCCCCTTCCTTAATTCATTTCTCTCTCCCCCTCCTTTAATTCTTTCTCTCTCCCTTCCTTAAATTTATTTCTCTCTCCCCTTCCTTTAATTCATTTCTCTCTCCTTCCTTTAATTAATTTCTCTCTCCCCTTCCTTTAATTCATTTCTCTCTCCCCCTCCATTAATTAATTTCTCTCTTCCCTTCCTTTAATTCATTTCTCTCTCCCCTTCCTTTAATTCATTTCTCTCTCCCCTTCCTTTAATTCATTTCTCTCTCCCCTTCCTTTAATTCATTTCTCTCTCCCCCTCCTTTAATTCATTTCTCTCTCCCCTTCCTTAAATTTATTTCTCTCTCCCCTTCCTTTAATTCATTTCTCTCTCCTTCCTTTAATTAATTTCTCTCTCCCCTTCCTTTAATTCATTTCTCTCTCCCCCTCCATTAATTAATTTCCTCTCTCCCCTTCCTTTAATTCATTTCTCTCTCCCCTCCTTAAATTTATTTCTCTCTCCCTCCTTGAGTTCATTTCTCTCTCCCCTTCCTTTAATTCATTTCTCTCTCCCCTCCTTTAATTCATTCTCTCTCCCCTTCCTTTAATTCATTTCTCTCTCCCCTCCATTAATTCATTTCTCTCTCCCTTCCTTTAATTTATTTCTCTCTCCCCCTCCATTAATTCATTTCTCTCTCCCCTCCTTAAATTCATTTCTTCTCCCTCCATTAATTCATTTCTCTCTCCTTCCTTTAATTTATTTCTCTCTCCCCTCCATTAATTCATTTTCTCTCCCCTCCTTAATTATTTCTCTCTCCCCTTCCTTTAATTCATTTCTCTCTCCCTTCCTTTAATTCATTTCTCTCTCCCCTTCCTTAAATTTATTTCTCTCTCCCCTTCCTTTAATTCATTCTCTCTCCCCCCTTTAATTCATTTCTCCTCCCCTTCCTTTAATTTTCTTCTCTCTCCCCTCCTTTAATTCATTTCTCTCTCCCTTCCTTTAATTCATTTCTCTCTCCCCTTCCTTTAATTCATTTCTCTCCCTCTCCTTTAATTCATTTCTCTCTCCCCCTCCTTTAATTCATTTCTCTCTCCCCTTCCTTTAATTCATTTCTCTCTCCCCTTCCTTAAATTTATTTCTCTCTCCCTTCCTTTAATTCATTTCTCTCTCCTTCCTTTAATTAATTTCTCTCTCCCCTTCTTTAATTCATTTCTCTCTCCCCTCCATTAATTCATTTCTCTCTTCCTTCCTTTAATTCATTTCTCTCTCCCCCTCCTTTAATTCATTTCTCTCTCCCCCTCCTTTAATTCATTTCTCTCTCCTTCCTTTAATTCATTTCTCTCTCCCCTCCTTTAATTCATTTCTCTCTCTCCCCTCCTTAAATTTATTTCTCTCCCCTTCCTTTAATTCATTTCTCTCTCTCCCTTCCTTTAATTCATTTCTCTCTCCCCTCCTTAATTCATTTCTCTCTCCCTTCCTCTTTAATTCATTTTCTCTCCCCTTCCTTTAATTCATTTCTCTCTCCCCTCCATTAATTCATTTTCTCTCTCCCTTCCTTTAATTCAATTTCTCTCTCCCCTTCCATTAATTTATTTCTCTCTCCCTTCCTTAATTCATTTCTCTCTCCCCTTCTTTAATTCATTTCTCTCTCCCTTTCTTTTAATTCATTTCTCTCTCCCCCTCCTTTAATTCATTCTCTCTCCCCTCCTTTAATTCATTTCTCTCTCCTTCCTTTATTTATTTTCTCTCTCCCTTCCTTTAATTCATTCTCTCTCCCCTCCTTTAATTCATTTCTCTCTCCCTTCATTCATTTCTCTCCCCCTCCTTTAATTCATTTCTCTCTCCCCCTCCTTTAATTCATTTCTCTCTCCCCTTCTTTAATTCATTTCTCTCTCCCCCTCCAATTCATTTCTCTCTCCTTCTTTAATCATTTCTCTCTCCTTCCTTTATTCCCTTCCTTTCATTCTTTAATTATTCTCTCTCTCCCTTCCTTAAATTTATTTCTCTCTCCTTCCTTTAATTCATTTCTCTCTCCCCTCCTTAATTCATTTCTCTCTCCCCTTCCATTAATTCATTTCTCTCCCCCCTCTTTAATTCATTTCTCTCTCCCCCTCCTTTAATTCATTTCTCTCTCCCCTTCCTTTAATTCATTTCTCTCTCCCCTCCTTTAATTCATTTCTCTCTCCTTCCTTAATTATTTCTCTCTCTCCCTTCCTTTAATTCATTTCTCTCTCCTTCCTTTAATTAATTTCTCTCTCCCCTTCCTTTAATTCATTTCTCTCTCCCCCTCCATTAATTAATTTCTCTCTTCCCTTCCTTTAATTCATTTCTCTCTCCCCTCCTTTAATTCATTTCTCTCTCCCCTTCCTTTAATTCATTTCTCTCTCCCCTTCCTTTAATTCATTTCTCTCTCCCCTCCTTTAATTCATTTCTCTCTCCCCTTCCTTAAATTTATTTCTCTCTCCCCTTCCTTTAATTCATTTCTCTCTCCCCTTCCTTTAATTCATTTCTCTCTCCCCTTCCTTTAATTCATTTCTCTCTCCCCCTCCATTAATTAATTTCTCTCTTCCCTTCCTTTAATTCATTTCTCTCTCCCCCTCCTTAAATTTATTTCTCTCTCCCCTTCCTTTAATTCATTTCTCTCTCCCCCTCCATTAATTCATTTCTCTCTCCCCTTCCTTTAATTTATTTCTCTCTCCCCCTCCATTAATTCATTTCTCTCTCCCCCTCCTTAAATTTATTTCTCTCTCCCCTTCCTTTAATTCATTTCTCTCTCCCCTTCCTTTAATTCATTTCTCTCTCCCCTTCCTTAAATTTATTTCTCTCTCCCCTTCCTTTAATTCATTTCTCTCTCCCCTTCCTTAAATTTATTTCTCTCTCCCCTCCTTTAATTCATTTCTCTCTCCCTTCCCTCTTTTCCTCTTTTAATTCATTTCTCTCTCCCTTCCTTTAATTCATTTCTCTCTCCTTCCTTTAATTCATTTCTCTCTCCCCTTCCTTAAATTTATTTCTCTCTCCCCTTCCTTTAATTCATTTCTCTCTCCCCCTCCTTTAATTCATTTCTCCTCCCCTTCCTTTAATTCATTTCTCTCTCCCCCTCCTTTAATTCATTTCTCTCTCCCCTTCCTTTAATTCATTTCTCTCTCCCCTTCCTTTAATTCATTTCTCTCTCCCCTTCCTTTAATTCATTTCTCTCTCCCCCTCCTTTAATTCATTTCTCTCTCCCCTTCCTTTAATTCATTTCTCTCTCCCCCTCCATTAATTCATTTCTCTCTCCCCTTCCTTTAATTCATTTCTCTCTCCCCCTCCATTAATTCATTTCTCTCTCCCCCTCCTTTAATTCATTTCTCTCTCACCCCTCCTTGAATTCACCCCCCTTAAACCTGGTGTTTCGCGTAATAGAATCGGGGTGGGGATTATCCTGGCTTCCCTTGCTCGCTGAGACACGCCAGTCAGGCTGTGCCTGCAAGATAAGGGGCACAGCGTGAAGGACGATCCAGCGTGCAGCAGTGAGGTCCAGTAAAAGTGCTGCAGGAGAGGAAATTTGCACCCCCCTGTCGTGGCGTGCGCTCTGAAAACAAATTGATTTTGCACGTTCGACGTTCCCCACCCCTGGTTTTGCACACTGTACCCGGTGTGACCTCTGTCTCTCGATGCTGCGTTCACTGACGCTGTTTCGGGGAGGCTGGTTGAACTTCTTACTGATCTGAAAGTTTTGATCTGGGAGTTTTGCGCAGAGCAATCACCCTGGATCAGTAAGCGTTTCGACCTGTCTCCCTGAAACAGCAGCAGTGACGGCAGCATCGAGCGACAGAGGGCACGCCGGCTACAGCATATAAAGTAAGAAGAGGCTGCTGAGCGGCCGGTCAGTGAGCTGGAAGTGACTCCGGCCATGTCCAGCTGTTGCTGGAAAAAGAAAAGCAGACTGGCGGGCCTGGAGCACGTGATCGCCCCCTGTGTGGAGAGGCTGGCAATCAGGACACGCAGACCAGAGGGGAACGGCCAGCCAAAAAAAAACCACGGCTGCCGCCGGAATGCGCAGGCAATGCGATATAATTTATCACGCTGCCTGCGTCTGCATTTCCACTCGCCCTCACTTAATTTCCACTCCCAAAATGCGAGCAGGTGAGTGGAAATTTTGACTCCTGCGTTAGATCACACATAATTACAGACTTATTAAGTGATTAAAAAGACGGATGAGCCCCGCTCACATTACATTTTCTGACCAAAAACCAGTCAGGCCTATAAATCTTTGTCAGATCAGGTATGATCAGTAGGTTTTAACATTAGATCACACATAATTACAAAGATATTTCACATAAAAACATAGATATTAGGTATTATATAAGGGTTGGCTAGCCCCCCTCCCCCTCTCTGTCTGACCTCACTTATTGCCCATTATGCCTATTGGCATGTAGGGCAGCAACAAAGGTTCGCCACTCCTGTTTGTTCTGGGCCAGCTTTTGTATGGCACCCCACGTGTGATTCATACAGGGTTATTCAGAGCGAGGTGAAAAGTAGGAGAATGACTGGAGGATGGAAAATTCTAGGTCAAAATACCCGATTTGGAAAGTGAGATAAATGGGAGAATTTTTCTGGTTTGGCTATTTTGATCTAGAATTTTCCATTCTCTAGCCATTCTACTTTTCACCGCTCTCTGAATAACTCTATTAGTCTTGAGTTCTCTGTCCACCATTCGGCACCAGGTGCTCTTTGGTCTTCCTCTCTTTTGTTTTCCTTCTGGTGTCCAATGAAGGGCAGTTCTGGTGTTGTCCCCATGCTCTTTTCTGATGATATGCCCAATCCATCTCCATTGTCTTCTTGTGATGATCATCTCCATACATTCTTGTCTACACTGAATTGTAGGAGTTGTTGGAGTTGTTGGTTGCTGATGGTTTTGGGCCAGAAGGTTCGCAGGATTCTTCGGAGGTTCTTTGTGTGGAATATTGATAGCTTAGCGAGGTCATTTTCTGTCGTTCTCCAGCTTTCTGAACCATACAGCAGGGTGGAAAGTACGCAACTCTGGTAGTCTCAGTTTGGTATTGGTGCTGTACTGAGGAGATTTCCATATGTTGTTTAACATCTGAAAGACGTTTCTGGTCTTCTTGTTGAGGCTGCTCATGATGTCTCTGCCTGTTCCTCCATCAGGCCTGACAATGCTGCCCAGGTAGGTGAACTCTTCTGTTTTATGTAGATCAACACCATCAATTTGGATTGATAAATGGTTTGGAATATTAAGTGTCATCACCTCTATCTGCAGTGCAAATGTGTTGAGTTGGGATGTTTTTTCTACATGTGCTGGTGAGTGTGAGAGACCAATGCTAGGTCATCATTGACTGTCTGACCTCAGTTAAAGGTTAAAGGTTCATGTTTGTATCTATTTAGATCCTTTTATGGCTTAAACTTGTAACGGTAGCTAAATCGCTTCCCCAAGAGTAGCGGAGTTGAGATCCTTAAGGGCAACAATACTTTCATGATTAACACAGAAATAGCATCAAATACAGTTTGTAACTCAAGGACCAGGGGACTCAAAGGACTAGCTGAATTGCCTCTAGGCTCCGAGGGTTTCAGAATGACAGAAAGCCTAGGACACGCTCAGAAACACAATACGTGGGACGACCGTCCGTTAAGTATTCAAGGTGCAGGGCAGTCAAGGATGCAGAAACCAATCGTTCTGGTAAATACTTGAGATTAGTAGATACCTGTTGACTCTCGGAAGGTACTGGCTTGCATACAGGATTGTTATTGCTAATATGTACAGAGATGCGATTAGAAATAACATTAAACAGAAATAAACAATCGTTTGTTATCGTGGTCTTTGCAAAAACATTAACATGAGTAGTAGCCTGGGTAAAGGGACCCTGGAGGGTTACAAGCGATATCCCCCTAAACCTGATGGGACAGAACCCAAACAGCGAGCGATCAACCCAGCAACCAGCATGGGGTTAAATCACTAGAACACACAAACAGCATAATACACACGATAAAGAGTGGTCAAAGCCAAGCCGGGTCAAATAACAGGAGCAGGAATCTCATACAAAGCAGGGTCAACAGTAAATTCAATCAGATGCAGGAAGTAGTGGTGCGTGAAACAAACTCCACAACAGGGCGACGAGGCAACTCCTCGAGCCCTGTTTTAAAGCCGGTGGCTCCTGGTGACCACACCTGTCCCCACCCCCTTAGATGCCGATCTACCAGCAGAAAGTGCTGGCACCCGGCCAGCCAGCGGTCCCCCTTCTTGCCCATACCCCTTAGGGAGCACAACGGGGGCTGAGGATGTAACAAAACTACTCTATGTTATTATTTTGATGTGATGATATGTGTTATATTTCACATTCTAGAATATTTTACACATTAATCTTGATAGATGTTGCAGAGCTTTTAGTGAGACCGATCCCAGGTTCCCTGGACACTTTATACGGCTTTTGTGTTGTTCAGGTGGGATCTTAAGGGCTGCGTTTCAGTCCTGTTCTTCATGGCTGCATTATAACAAACCATACAAGTTAAGTATTTTTACTCTGAGGTAAAGGAATATATTAGTGACTTGAAAGTAGATTGATTGTGATTAAAGGGTGACACTGACAAAGGTGATGGACCAAGTGACGTTAGACACACTTTAGTCAAAAATCAATGGCAAATTCTACATTAATGTTTCAAAATAAGATATAATACATTTTCTGTCCACTAGGATACCCTGACCCAGGCCCAATTTTATTTTGTCAAAAGTAGGAGCCTGTTTAGGAGACAGGATTTTCTTTCAATGCCATTATTCACACTCTAAGATCATAATTATTACAATGACAAAAAGTTTAAGAAGTCATTTAAACAAGATTTTATAACAAATAACGTTTTTCACATATCAGTTAATTCTATTAACCCTTTCGCTGCCGAGCCATTTCACATCTGTGTGCTGAACAAATTTTTACAGCTTTTGCTCATCATGTTTAAACGCATTTTGAAGCCACGTTTTATTATACAACCCAGACAAATTATATATCGTTCTTTCCGGCGGGTTTCGGCAGATTCATAATATATCATTGTTATATGTATAAGTCATGTCCTGCCTGAATATTATAACAAAAAATGCAATAAAATTAGAATTTACAATCATCTACAGCGTGTAAAGCGTTTTGTTTTTTTTCACATTTTATCATCCGAGTCTTTGCGTTTATATTTTCTATGGGGTGCGCCTGTTAAAAATATTAGAAATGATATCGCTCCTTAATGTGGACTTAAAAATATACAGTAAAATATTAGCAACTAGACTGAAATTTATCCTTCCCTCGATCATCGGACTAGACCAAGTGGGCTTTATCTCTAAAAGGCAGGGCTCGGATAGCACCAAAAAATTGATCAATTTAATGGAAGTCATGAGACGCACAGATCACCCCAGCCTAGTGATTTCACTTGATGCGGAGAAGGCGTTCGACAGGGTTGGCTGGTCTTTTTTACACTCAGTTCTTCGAAAATTTCACTTTCCAGAAACTTTTTTGACAGCGATACAAGCTATATATGACGCACCCTCGGCCAGAGTACTTAATTCGGGATTTCTCTCTGACGAATTCACGATCACGAATGGTACAAGACAAGGGTGCCCACTGTCCCCCCTCTTATACACGCTAGCTTTAGAACCACTGGCTCAAGCGATAAGGCAGAATGATTCCATACGAGGTAAAGATGTAGGTCCTCAAAACTATAAACTAAATTTATATGCAGATGATATTCTCTTAACTCTGATAGAACCAGATACATCCCTTCCTGCTTTACAGACAGAACTGGACTCATACGCGACGGTTTCATATCACCGAATAAATACACAAAAAACACAAGCACTCCATATTAAGATATCACATGACCACTTAGTAGATTTACAGCATAGGTACAACTTTGGCGTAAAACTTTTCTTCTTTTTTTTTTTATTTTGAAACAATGTCAGCGGTACAGCAAATAGAAAAAGGCCATGCAGGGCCACAGACTAGTCATCAGGAAAATCAACGTAAATAAAAATAACAACAATAGACAGCAAGGGTCCTCAAAGTCAACAATAAGGGGGGGGGAATGGAGGGCACTCGACATAAGTAACCAGGGAGGTGGTCTCGTCAACAAACAGACATGGGGCAACCACATTTAAAAAAAAAAAAGGGGGGTGGGTAGAAGGGGAAAGGTGGAGGACAGCCCGTGAAAAGGTGGCATTCCTGGCTCACTCCAGCAACCCCACAAGGAGGCTGGAGACCACGGAAGAGGCCACAGGGCCAAGCGTCCTGGGGCCAGAGGAAGCGGTCAGAGCCATGGTATCCGCTCCAATGGCTCGCCCAGGGCAACCTATTGTCCCGCACCCAAAAAGAAAAATTTTAAAAAAAAGGGGGCCAAAAAAAAAAAAGTGGCTAGATGCCCAGACCGTCACGCCAAATCACAACTTGGACAGATGAAGCAGGGTCCGCTAAAGAGTGTCCAGAGGGGGGGGGGGTGAGTAAATCAGCAAGAGTCCTCAACAAGATGTGTATGTGGTGGGGGGGTGTCAGCAGGAGAAAATGCTTCTAGGGAAACTAGAAAAGCAGCGTCACAGGAAAGATGTCGGCAGCCAGGAGGTCGATAGCAGTCTCCTCTAGCTCAGCCAGTGTCCAGGAACAAAAGACACCCGGCTCGATAACATACTGTCCGCAAGTAGTCACAGGCAAGGCCAAGGTGTGCGGGCACCAGAGCATAGGTCGCCACCTCCGACTTCTCTTCCTCAACCGCACAGGGGGCACACAGGGCAATCCGCTTCCCAAGGGCACTAGTGGCATCTCCAAAACCGCAGGGGGCACCTCGAACAAACTGCCTCCGGGCAACTCCGGCAGCCCCATTAACCGCGTTGGGGGTCCGGGAGAGTCCCAGTACGCCACCGACAGTCCCAGGCCACACCACTACCTCCCCTGATCCAGGGGGATACAGCAGGAGAGGCGCCAAGAGATTCTGTTCCACGGCAGCAGGAGTAGCCTCAGACGGGGTGATTCCATTTGGGTCTCCGGATCCCCGGTCACACTCATCATGGTCCCCCGCAGTACTCATCCATCCTGCTTCCCGAAGGGAAGCACGCCATACCTCCCGGAACTCAGCAAGCAGGACCGCCAGATCTCCCCTTGTCAGCGGGAGTAAGGCGTCATCAGGCCTCTGGCGGGGAAAGGGAGACGACTCCAGAAGGGACCCATGCTCCGCACCTAGGCATGAGAGCGCCGCCACAGTGGACCCCGCGGAAGGGTCAGGCATTTCAGGCCACCTCGGGACACCTGCAAAGGCCAGGGCACACAAACTCGTCCTCACCTACGAACCCGGCACGCCGGACCAAACACCGCAGAATACTTGAGGAATCAGCACGAGGGGCACACAGGCAAAGAAAATGGCCGCCAAGGTTAGGTCGCACAGGTCCAGGTAGGCCCAGGTTAGCCCAGGATATAGCACGTCGCGGGGATCTCCCAGTTGCAGGACCACAGGTAAGTACCCAAAGTATGGAAGCGAGTGAGAGCGGAAATTTCAGGCGAAAAGTCCCAAAAATCGTCAAATATAAAACATCAGCAGAGGAGCTCTTCAGAATTGCAGCCGCTCAGCTCGACTTCCGGTCACGCCCCCCTCGGCGTAAAACTTTTCTAACGTATTTGGGTTTACGAATTACGCCCACCCCTGCTGAACTATTTCGCCACAATTATGAAAGGTTATTCTCGGAAATCCGATCTCTGGTTCACCAATGGAGTAAAAGAGAGGTCTCATGGTTAGGCAGGATGGCTGCGGTAAAAATGATGATAATCCCTAAACTGTTATACGTCCTTCGTACTCTCCCCATTAAACTTCCTTATGTGTGGAACAATAAACGTCCTCGGATCCCACGTACTCTTCTCTATTACCGCCCACGCGATGGAGGTTTAAACTTGTTCCATGTCCACAAATACCAATGGGCTACGAGTTTAGCTTCCGTAACTGAACTCTTCCATTCCAAACTGATGCCACAGTAGTTGGCTGTTGAAGCAGCATTTATGAAGGGACATGCACTACGAAACTTACTATGGATTCCCCCGGGAAATAGGCCCCAATTACCAAACTCTCTGGCCTCCACAGTATATCACTTAAGAGACTGGGATCGCCATTTCTCACTCCTCACAACTCATAATGTTCTCGCACCCAGGACATACTTGAAAACGAGAGAAATCTCAATGTATCCTTCCTGGTAAAATCCTTTTATAAATAAATATAAATAAAAATAATCCATTATCCATTGCGACCCCGTTATCCTCTCTTACATATCTCCTCCCACACTTTCAACCGAGTCCCTGGATAAAATGTGGGATTACTCATATACATCATTTATTTTCGCAAACAGCCTTTCCGAGACTTGCAGACTAAATATTCAGTGCCTGATACAATGTTTCTCTCGTATATGCAGTTATACTCGTATCTGAATGTATGTAAAATTCAACCCAAGCTCTCGACTATGATCCCACTCCTCTCACACTCTGAGTTGTATTGTCTAGATGAAGACTCCACTATTAAGCCTATTTCAATGTTTTACCGTTTGTTGAACACTCCTAGAAAAGCGGAGAGATGGTCTTTCCAAGAGGCCTGGGAGAAAGATCTCTCAATTTCTCTGACGCCTACTCAATGGACCTCAGCTTATATGTTTGCAGTGGGGGCATCCCGGTGCGCTACTTTGGTGGAAACACAACGAAAGATTTTGTACAGATGGTATCTGACTCCGGAAAAAATCCATCGTTTTGCTCTGCAAATCTCAGACTCTTGCTGGAGATGTAACTCCTCTGTTGGCTCTATGGGTCACATATGGTGGCACTGCCCAAAAATACTTCCACTGTGGTCAGAAGTGTCTCTACTGGCGACGGAGATGCTGAGTACTCCGATCCCCTGTACACCGGAGGTCATGCTACTAGGAATTATACGGCTTCCTCGCCAACATCTAAAAATGCTCTTCATTATTATTTCGACAACGGCCCTTCTAATCGCCAGGAAATGGAAATCCACAGACTTACCAACGCAAAAACAAATCTTGGACACTCTGGCTCAATACCGCGCCTTTGATTCGAAGGCAACTACTATGTGTGGTATAACACCGCCTCAACAAGACCCTTGGTCGCTCTGGGACATTCACAAACTTTACAAAGCATGCGGCTTATGAGCAAAGGAATGTGCAATAAAACCGGTCGTAAAACTGAGATGATACCCTGAACTCCCCCTTCCGCTTTTTTTTTTCTTTTTCCTTTTTATTATTATTATTATTATCTTTTTTTTGGTTTTTGCTTTTCTCTCTTAGCTCTTATTTATTTGGTATTATTTTCTTGTTTTTGGGATATTATTTCCTTTTCATTTGATTGAATATGTGTTTACTGTTGAAAAATTTAATAAAAATTTATATTTCAAAAAAAAATATTAGAAATGGGGACTTGTTAAATTTTTTTGGGGGGAATTACGTGATTTTTAGCAAACGCACCCATAGAAAAAAATCATTAGTGCAGCATCATTGTTCACATTATAATTGAAATGGGAACAATATTGCTGCATTAATAAAAACAACACAAAAAAAGTTTTTTTAAATTATTTTTTTAAATATTTAATTTTTTTACTTCCAACATGGTCATGTTTGGTATTATTCGAAAGGCAATGCTCAGGCCATTCAAATGATACCCTACATGACATCCTAGCTCAAAGGAACCCCCTATCTCCACCAGGGGATTTCCTTGGGAAATCCCTGGGCAGCTAGGGGTTCCCCGGCTAACTAACATCTTTGCGTCATGCGCGATGACGTTAGGTGGCCAGGGGGGACCCGGAGGTGAAGCCGCCATCCAAGATGGCGGCCCCCACCGGAGCTAAGCTGCGATCCAACGCCAGATGGCGCTGGATTGCAGCACGGTACGTAAGGGGTTAAAAGGGGAACTCTCCCCTTTTAAGTGGTGCCTGGTTTGAGCAGCTGCGACCTCCCGATCGGGAGGGAGAGGGATCCGAAAGGTTCTCCCCTCCCTTCCATGCAATGTCCTGGGGGTTGCCCAAAAATGACATCATGGCACAATGACGTCATTTACGTGGGGCGGCCCTTAAAAGATGCGTCTTACTTCCTAGAAGTCAGACCACCGCGGGACCCCAGAGGAGAGAGGTGAGTATCTCTCCGGGCTCCCGCCGAGCAGAAGACGTGTGGGGAACTTCCTCTGCATATAGCGGGTGTCAATGAGGACGTTTCCCACACATCATCCGCAGCAGTGGCGTAGCGTGGGGGGGCTGGGGGGGCCGTGGCCCCGGGCGCAGTTTTGTTAGGGGCGCATTTGCGCCCCTAAAACTGGCCCGGGGGTTGAGGGGACCCAGATGCCGGGCAGCGCGGAAGTGCCTGCCCGGTCCTGAAGAGTCCGTCCTGTTAAAGGGAAGCGGCTGCGTGCAGGCGCAGCCGGTCACGTGGTCCGGCTAATCAGGTGGTACTGAGTCTCTGTACCACCTGACTGGCCGGACCGCGTGACCTGCGCACGCACGCCACGCAGCCGCATCACCTTCAACAGGACGGACTCTTCAGGACCGGGCAGGCACTTCCGCGCTGCCCGGCATCTGGGTCCCCTCAACCCCTGCCGGAGCTGGAGCAATATCCAGGTGAGAGCTGGGCAAATCCATGTATAAGCTGGGGGCAAATCCATGAGCTGGGGGCAAATCCATGAGCTGGGGGCAAATCCATGAGCTGGCGGCAAATCCATGAGCTGGGGGCAAATCCATGAGCTGGGCAAATCCATGAGCTGGGGGCAAATCCATGAGCTGGACAAATCCATGAGCTGGGGGCAAATCCATGAGCTGGGGGCAAATCCATGACCTGGGGGCAAATCCATGACCTGGGGCAAATCCATGACCTGGGGGTAAATCCATGAGCTGGGCAAATCCATGAGCTGGGCAAATCCATGAGCTGGGGGCAAATCCATGAGCTGGGGGCAAATCCATGAGCTGGGCAAATCCATGAGCTGGGGCAAATCCATGAGGTGGGGGCAAATCCATGAGCTGGGCAAATCCATGAGCTGGGGGCAAATCCATGAGCTGGGGAAAATCCATGAGCTGGGCAAATCCATGAGCTGGGGCAAATCCATGAGCTGGGCAAATCCATGACCTGGGGGCAAATCCATGAGCTGGGCAAATCCATGACCTGGGGGCAAATCCATGAGCTGGGGCAAATCCATGACCTGGGGGCAAATCCATGAGCTGGGCAAATCCATGAGCTGGGGCAAATCCATGACCTGGGGGGCAAATCCATGACCTGGGCAAATCCATGAGCTGGGCAAATCCATGAGCTGGGGCAAATCCATGAGCTGGGGGCAAATCCATGAGCTGGGGGCAAATCCATGAGCTGGGGCAAATCCATGAGCTGGGCAAATCCATGTGTGAGCTGGGGGCAAATCCATGTGTGAGCTGGGGCAAATCCATGTGTGAGCTGGGGCAAATCCATGAGCTGGGGCAAATCCATGAGCTGGGGGCAAATCCATGAGCTTGGGCAAATCCATGAGCTTGGGCAAATCCATGTGTGAGCTGGGGCAAATCCATGTGTGAGCTGGGGCAAATCCATGTGTGAGCTGGGGCAAATCCATGAGCTGGGGCAAATCCATGAGCTGGGGGCAAATCCATGAGCTGGGCAAATCCATGACCTGGGGGCAAATCCATGAGCTGGGGCAAATCCATGAGCTGGGGGCAAATCCATGAGCTGGGGCAAATCCATGTGAGAGCTGGGGCAATATCGATAACGTGTCCACAGGTGGGGGCGCACAATTCTTGGCTGGCCCCGGGCGCTGACAACCCACGCTACGCCACTGATCCGCAGCAAAGGGGTTAAACATGTAATCACTTGGGGGCGTGACTGACTGCCGAGATGTATGGATGTGGGACACAGGAGCTCTATCATGTTTGAGACTCTGCAGTGATTTATTGCTGCTTTTGCTGGCATTTCTCCGGCTCACCTCGGCTCTGTGGCCTGCTGTATACACCTCTGCCACTTTGGGCTGTGTTTTCCCAGAGTCTCCTGGCCCTGGGGCAGCTGAGTCTTCTGGTCCCTGTCTGTGGGCTCAGTCCGGCAGCCATTTTTCTACCTATATGGCAGTCGTGTTTTGTGGGAGCCTGGCTGCTCTGGACCTTCCTGCTCCTGTGCTGGCTCCTTTTGGAGACTGGGTGACCCCTGGAGGGGTCCTTGGTGTGCCCTCGTCTGGCGACTGCTGCTGTCCATGGGATGACCCGTTGACCACCGCTGAGCTGGGGGCTGCAGTTTGGCCATCCCCCACCTGCGTCTTTACAGACAGTGTGTCATCAGGCCTGGATGCTTACTTGCTGATGATGTTCGGGGCCGAGGAGCCGCTGACCAAGGGCGATCTGCGCCTCCTGCTTGCAACACTGAGGGGTGACCCAATTGTGGGCCAGCCGATGACCGTGGTGAATGGATCCACAGTCGAGGAGGAACGGGCATAGCGGTCTCCTATAGCTGCGGTGGGTGAGAGTTCCTCTGCGTCGACTGCTGCGCTGGCGCCTCTTAAGTTCCAGGTGCTGATTCCTGCTGGGGCGTCACAAGCTGTTTCTACTTGAGACGCAATTGCTGACATATACGACATCATCCGGGACTTTATCGATTTCGGTGCCCTTGCTTTTGTCTGAGGTGATCGAGTGTCCCGGATTGCTTCGCGGTGCCCTGCCTGTGGTGGTCCTGCTCCTACCTTTGGACACGGAATGAGGAGAACCCTCCCCTTTCTCTTTCCCCTCATTTCCCCCCTCCCTTTTTGCTGCCCCCTCCCCCATTTAAATGCTGAGACTCTATCAGACTCTTTCCTCTTTTTGTTGTTGTTTGTTATACCCGTATTTTTATTTTTGGCACACCGGATCGTGCTGCGGATCCCTTTTTTTGGCATCTCGGGGCTACCTAGGGGGTTTGCCATTGTGGCGGCCACCATGGCTCTGTCAACCATACCTGGCCCTCAAGTGCTCTGGCCTTATGACCTGCACACTTTTATTCATATCCGAGTGCGGCCATCCTTAATACTTTCTCATATATATTGTCAGCATGAGTGAAACCAGACGTGGCTGTGGTTGGTGCTTGATCTTACCTATTTTCAGAAGGTGTTTTTGTAAGTCATGAGACCACTAATGAAACCAAATGGTGGAGAATTTCCATATTCTATATGTCATCTAGCCGAAGGCACATATCCAAATCCCAATATGGATTCCCCAGAAGTTGGCCAATTTTGGGAAGTGCATATGGGTGGAGGGACCTCACCCGACTCAGAGACGTCAGTAATTGACAGTGATGGACCACAGACATTCTTTCTGTATGGTATAAAAAGACAGACTAGCGCGGTATAAAAAGACTGAGACTCGCACCATTCAAATTGGGGTTTTCCTGAGGAAGACCTATTGCCCAGGGTCCTTCTGATACTCTCTAAGCCTTTGACCATCACAAGACCCCCACGGTCCGATTGCAACATGATGCTTACAAATCAACAGTGATGGATTCTGATTGCTTATCTCACATTACTCTTTTGAATAAATTATCCTATATCCTAACCGCGAGGTTTATTCTTAGCAAGTGCAAAGCAAACCCCACCCCCTCCTTTACCGCCATAACAGCGTCCACTCTTCTAGGAAGGCTTTACCACTCATCCAGTGAAGCAGTTGCGAGGTCAGACACTGATGTTGGATGAGAAGGTAGGACTCACAATCTCTGTTCCATCCCAAAGGTGTTCGATGGGGTTGAGGGGAGGCCTCTGTGTGAACCAGTCAAGTTCTTCCACAACAAACCCATCCAACTGTGTCTTTATGGCCCTTGCTTTGTGCACTTGGGCACACTAAAGCCAGAAAAGAAAAGGGTCTTCCCCAAACTGTTCCTTCAAAGTTGGAAGCTTAGCATTGTCCACAAGTTCTGGGCTTGCTGGCGCATTATGACTTCCCTTCACTCAAAGTAATGGGGCTGTAAGGATTGGCTTTGGCTGATCAACATAGAGAGCCCAATATGCAATGACTGGCACAGGAGGGTAGATATAATAAAAAGTGAAGGGTTTATTAAGTAAATATATTAGGGCAGAGAAGTAAACCTAGGTGGGTAACGTGAAATAACAGGATTGAAGCAAATAACTGAAAACAGGTATAGGCAGACAGACAGGCAAGACACGAAAAGGGCCAACTGTAGAGACACAGTGGAGAAGAAGAGCCAAGTGACACAAAGGCAGACGTAGAAGGAAAAGGGCTGGAGACAGATGCACAAGGAACTCACAGGAGGCTCCTTGAAGGCTGAGTGCAAAAAGGAGGCTGAAGCGGTTAAACAAATTCAAAGATATTGGTGTATCCTGCGCCACCCAGTGGTCTAATATAATGCAGATTTTTAAATTCGGGCTCTAAATCAATAGAGCCAGTGTTTGTCTCCATCGAGTGGTGAGAAAGTAAAATTGCAAATAATAGCAAATTCTAACAAATTGTTACTATTATTTATTTATAAAGTATTTTAACAGGAAAGATACATTGAGATTTCTCTCGTTTTCAAGTATGTCCTGGGATCAAAAACATTGAATTTTCACAGTAGGTACAGAAATAAAGTAATAAAATGCAAGATATTAAAAAACAAATATACAGATTAACACAGAAAATAAATATGTAGGAAATATAGTCACTGTGTTACATGTTTACAGGTGCATTCTGTATTGAGGTATGTTAATAGGGATCTGCTAACCTCCCTGGCGGTCTAATTTTTTCAAAATTTTGTGTCTAGAAGCGTCTCAATTTTTTTTTTAAAGGAAACGTCTTTTTGTCCATAGTTAGCCTGTAATAATTAGGAATCACGCACTGAAATCCGTGCAATCAAGAGTCCTTACTGGAAAAATCCATTAAAAATAAATAAATAAATAGTAAATACACTGAGTCCGATAAAGTTTGAAACACAACATAATAATTTATTATCCCAAAAATAATTATCCAAAATAATGCAAATAAATGATATTCAATAAAATACAACACAAAACAAGGGTGAGACGATGTATGGTCTGTTGCTTATCCTGTAGTGCCACCTAGTGGCCGTTCATAAACATTGCACTTTGCATTATATAGTGTATTATCATTTTTTTCTAAGTTTGCTGCTGGTCCCGCCCCCCACATCATGTGACTCGCAGGGAGCGTTACCAGGAAGCAGCCCGCAGCGATCACACTGCGGGGGACAGCGAGGGAGCCAGGAGGAGGTAAGTATGCATCCAGCCTGAGCGTGGCTCAGGGTTACCGTTCGCGGTAGTGAAATTTAACCCTGAGTCACACTCTGGAATACCACCAGGGAGGTTAAGGGACTTTAGACTGGGGGAAGATTTGATGGCGTCTGGGAGGTTATTCCATAATTGTGGTGCTCTGTAGGAAAATGAGGATCGAGCCACTTTCTTTTTGTATTGTGGTATTGCAAGTAAGTTGCAGGTCCTGGATTGGAGGTTATAGGATGAGGGAATTGCTGGGGGAAGCAGCCTATTCAGGTAGGGTGGTAGATTCCCAGAAAAGCTCTTAAACACCAGGTTGGAAAGGTAAAGGGTGTGTCTGGATTCCAGCAACAGCCAGTTTAGCTCTTTTAACGTCACAATGGTGGGTCATGTAGTTACATTGTAGCACAAAGCGGCAGAATGAGTTATACAATGTAGTAAGTTTATGAAGGTTTGTTTGCGGGGCGGCTGCATACACTACATCTCCGTATTCAATAGCCGGCATAAGCATTTGTTGTACAATCTGTTTTCTTACCGCGGGGCTCAGGCAGGATTTGTTTCTGTACAGTTTGGGGTAAAGTTTGGGGTAAAGTTTAGATGAGAGTTTTTCTATGTGGGGGCCAAAGGATAGATTTGGGTCTAACCACATCCCTATATATTTGAGAGCAGTGACTGTGGTCAGCGTGCCATTTGATTTTGTCCTGACACATAGATGGGGACTTTGGAACAAAACCTAAACTACATAAATTACAAAGAGCATCGTTACAGTTGTCAGTATTTAGAAAAAGTTTGTTATCTTTGATCCAGTTTTCTACCCCTGATTTGTTCTTGCAGCACTGCCTCCAGCTGCCGGAAGTTTGGCTTGCTGGTATAAATTACGGTGTCGTCTGCGTACATCTGTACAGTTAAGGATTTGCTATATATACAATCTTATGGTAGAGGTTGTGAATGATCAATAATTCTGTGAAACAGCATGTGGGATCTCTAATAGAGCCAATATTGGTAACCTGTTGGTGAGAGGGTGAATTGCATAAAATAGCAAATATTGGTAGTATTGCAATTAAATACAGTGTTCTCCAGTCTATTGTAAAAGAATATATGTACAGTCATATAAATAGTCGTAAAATAAAAACAGCAGCTGTCCTTGAAAGTCCGGTGGGGTATCCCCTGTGCGTGCCTCCACAATGTATAATGCGAGGAAAAAAGACTTAGCGGTCAGCGTTTCCTTCAAAGTTGGTATACCTCAAAAAAAAAATGAGAATTCCAGTGTAGGAGATTTTTAATGGGAAAAATAATTCAATTAGTAAAAGAAAAATGAGCCTCCAAAAGCTACCGGCTCTTTCTATTACACCTGGATGAATAAAAGTGACCCTCCCTTCTTTTCCTAGGGTTTCCTTCCCTCAAGGATGTATTGTTTCCTCTGGGTTGTTTAGTTGTCCTCGAGGGTGGTCCTCCAAAGCAATAAAATGATACTGTGGAGTTTAGTAAGTAAAATTTTAGACAAAAAAAAAATCACTATTTGAGGTGTCCTTATCCAGACACCAGTATCCCAGCGGCTGGAGAATCAAGGGAACACCAGACCTGGGAGGTTCAATATGGAAGCTCTAGCAGGGATGAAGTTTCACAATCTGACTTATTACAAAGGTGGCATTCTATCACAGTACAAGCCTGAACTCACTGAGCTCTTCAGAACGACCCGTTTCAGTCACAAATGTTTGTAAATACAGACTGCAGGGCTGGGTGCTTGATTTTATAAACCTGTGGCAAAGGGTCTGAATGAAACACCTGAATTCAGTAAATGAGAGGTTTGTCAAAACCCTTCCCATATTTTTGCCATGAAAATGACTTTGCGTCAATGTGAATGAACAGATGAATGAATTTTCTCATGTTTAGTACGATTACCCTGTGTTCTAAAATATTTCCCACATTCAGAACAAGCAAATGGTTTCTCTCCTGTATGTATTCTCTCATGTATAATAAACTCACGCTTTGTTCTAAAACGCTTCCCACATACAGAACATGCATGTGCCTTCTCTCCAGTATGAATTTTCACATGTACAGTGAGGTCACTCTTTGTTCTAAAATATTTCTCACATTCAGAACATGCATACGGTTTCTCCCCTGTATGAATTTTCACATGTAAAATAAGCTCACCGTTAGTTCTAAAACATTTCCCACATTCGGCACATACAAACAGCTTCTCTCCTGTATGAATTTTCACATGTACAGTGAGGTCACTCTTTGTTCTAAAACATTTCCCACATTCTGAACATGCATATGGCTTCTCTCCTGTATGAATCTTCTCATGCCCAGTAAGTGCGCTCTTCGTTCTAAAATATTTCTCACATTCAGAACAAGCAAACGGCTTCTCTCCTGTATGAATTTTCACATGTACAATAAGCTCACCCTTTGTTCTAAAACATTTCCCACATTCAGAACAAGCAAACGGCTTCTCTCCTGTATGAATTTTCTCATGTACAGTAAGCTCACCCTTTGTTCTAAAACATTTCCCACATTCAGAACATGCAAACGGCTTCCCTCCTGTATGAATTCTCACATGTGCAGTAAGTTCACCCCTTGCTCGAAAACATTTCCCGCATTCTGAACATGCAAATGGCTTCTCTCCTGTATGGATTCTCTTATGTACAGTAAGCTCACCCTTTGCTTTAAAACATTTATCACATTCCGAGCATGCAAACGGCTTCTCTCCTGTATGAACTCTCTCATGTACAGTAAGTGCACTCTTTGCTCTAAAATTTTTCCCACATTCAGAACATGCAAACATCTTCTCTCCTATGTGGACTCTTTGTTTCCCAAGACTTGCATTTGTGCTTAAACCTTTCTCACTTTCAGGGCACAGAAATGTTTTTGTTCCACTATGAGCTGTGACTCTTTGGGGAAGTTCTGATCCACAACTGACAGAATTTGTAATGTAAGAATTAACCAACACATCTGCGTAAGTATCATTCTTTTGGACAGTCCCATGTGACAGCTCAGAATTCTCTGATTCTTTTCGACCTTGGAAATTCAGAGTCTCTTCGTTGTTGATTTCCTCTTGCTTTACTGACCGAGGCTTCTTGAGGTTTTCTTCAACATATGATACGGATTCCTCAAAACGATTTCCTGAAGACATTTTCAGGCTTTTGCTGTACTCCTGCAAAAGAATAGCTTATAGTAGCATTATAAAATGTGTGTAATAACTTGAGGGTAGGGCAGGTTTGGTCATAACGGCTTAGAAATGAGATGGAAGTTATTATACTGATGGTATCTTACTCCTCAATTCCAGTAGTGTCTGGAAGCTACAGAAAGACGAAGGAAACAAAGGGTAGTTGGAATAAGCAGGAGAAGGGCAGTAATGGAGGTGACGAAGACATCACCTTCACTGTATGTACTGATGCAAATATCAACGACCCGAACAGGTACCAGAGAAAAACCCTCTCCTTTAAAGTCTGCTGTGGCACCATGTCTCAGCTGGGTGAGAGGGTCAGAGTTTCCATTTTGTCGAAATTGATTGTATCACACACCAGACAGTTAACATCTTGTCTGGCAAAAATTCAGATTTTCCTGAGACATTTAACCAGTGGCGACTCTAGGAACAATATTTAGGGGGGGCAAAGAAGATACCGCAGTCAAAACTGGGGGGGGGGGGGGACTAATAATTTTCACCACTAAATCATATCACTGAATAAAACTAAGGGCCCTTTCATCTGGTGTGAACTAAAACACCATCGCTAAAGGAAAAGTTTAGTCCGAGTCGCTAAAACTTAGTGCCTTACGACCTACTAACAGATCACCTTGTCCGCGGTAGTCCATGAACAAGGTCGTTTGGCGCATGCTAGGAAAACTCTAAGACCCGGGCTGAGACCCAGTTGTGTACAGGATAGAACTGTTTTTTTTCCCCAGTGCAGAGTGTCGGGCCATACCTACCCCTGCCCTCACAAGCTTGAGTATGAACACATCCAGTGAATAACCTCACACCCCTGCATTATTAAAATCCTCCAAGGTGGCCGTATCATCCATGTTTTGATGCACATATATATTAAGGCTGATGGGCATTGCATGATAAATGCCACCCAACACCATGTAGAATTACACTGCATTTAATAGGAAGGCCAGGTGATCCACAATAACTTCCCTGCTGCCGCATATTAAATAACACATGTTTCAGGGCAAGACTTATGTGTCCCTTTAAACTTGGTGCACACGGTCACCCTAATAATCACCCGCTTACATACTATGAATATTCCCCAGCATAAAATGTTTAAAATTAGGCAATATATTAGCATTAGGATATATGTGGATAAAGGATACATTTATAATAGAGCCGACTGCAACAGCAACGACAATGCGGACCAGATCCATTGCTATGGTGTATGGGGCCAAGAGAACACCTGTGCTGCATTCCTTTCAATTGTCTGTTAATTTTTGGCGAGGATCTGGTTTTTCATTTTTTTTTTTGGAGTTAGCACCAGGGTTGAGCAGCAGGTAAAATGTTGCAATTAGTGATCTCTTGCGCTAGCCATGTTAAGTAAAGGACGCAGAAAGTACAGTAAGCTCGCGGTACAAATCACTAATAGCAATGTGCTAAGTGATTTTTCCCGTTTGTAGAAGGAGGCAAACGATCTGTTGGTCCGACGCTTGACTCGTTTAACCTGGCGCTAACGCAAAACCACACCGACGCAAGGATTATCTCACACCAGGTAATAGTGCCCTAAATAAGTATATATATATAAATAAGATTCCAAAACCCCTGATTAATGTGATGTAATGATACCTTGTTATTGTACTAACCTGATACTTAAATTCAATATTTTATTTGCCGCAATTCGGCAGTTTTCGCTGAATGCCTGATTGCTGCTTCAGCGACTCCACATTTAGCAAATTACGGTGACCATTCGCTAAATAGGGAATTCACTATATTGATGAATAGACCATTTAGATTCTAACTTCCATAACCCCTGAAATGCCATAAACCCAGGGAAATACAATAAAAAATAATAAACAATGTGGGATTTAGCTACCCCTTAACCCCTAATATGCCATTAATCAAGGAAAAAAATAAAATGTATACTGTTAGGGATGAAGCCTACCCATTAACCCTTAATATACAACTAAACCAAGGCAAAAACTAACGTAATACACAATGTAATGTATAGTCTGAACATTAACCTCATCACCGCTGAGCCATTTCAACCCTGTGAAAATGTTTAGGTTTAAGTGCCTGTTATTATTTAATGTTTTATGACTTTTACTTCAAACTGAATATGGTCATGTTGGGAATCATTGGAAAGGCCAGAATCTGCCCTAACCAACGACACTTAGATCGTCCATATAAGATGCACAGGGACGGAGATACAGCGGTCCGAATAAGTGAAGGAAGCTGGATGCTGATTTTTGGTGGGGGGGGGGCACATGGGGGGGCAAGGAATAACCTAGGGGGGGCAATTGCCCCCCTGTAGAGTCGCCTATGCATTTAACCCTATACTTACTAAAAGGGCACGAGTAACCCATTCCCTGCCAGAAAGCTCCATATCAGTGATTGTGGCCCTGCAGGGGGTGATTGTCCCACAGGGGCTTCTTATAGACTAAGCATGGCCTTATTGCCATGGCTGGGAGACATTTCATTGCTGAATTCACACACATCATTATACAGCGGATACAGCTTATAATCAGCAATATATGCATTTACTTACAAGAAGGCTTTAAGGGTTAAGTTATAAGGAAAGACTAACAAGCTTAAACCTGTTTAGTTTAGAGAAACGGCGCCTTAGAGGGGATCTGATAACCTTATATAAATATATATATACGGGGCCATTATCAACCATTGTCTGATAACCTATTCATTAACAGGACTATACACAGGACACGGGGTCATCCATTTAGATTGGAGGAAAGAAAATTTAGCTTAAAGCATAGGAAGGGTTATTTTACGGTGAGAACAATAAAGCTGTGGAATTCTCTGCCTGTTGAGGTGGTTGGGTCAGAGTCTATACATACTTTTAAAAAATGACTGGATACTTACTGCAGACACAGAATATTAAGGGTTATAATATTTAATATGTGGGTAAAAGCTTCTTGATCCAAGGAGAAATCTGACGCCATTCTGGGGTCAAGAAGGAATTTTTTCCCAGTATGTTACATATTGGCGAGCGCTTCAGGCTGGGTTTTTTGCCTTCTTTTGGATCAACAGCAGTAGGTTATGTGGGAGAGGCTGAACCCGATGGACGCATGTCTTTTTTCAGCCTATATAACTATGTAAGGCTGCTCACTCCCAGGACCCTCAGCCTGGATCTCCTCTCTGGATTCACCAGCTGGATCTGCCGCCTCACAGGGCTCAGGACACAAAGGACAAAGAGAATGGGGCTACAGGGGTTAAAGGAGAGGCAGGTGTTACATATAATCCCACATCAATACAAACACATGTTGAAAAGAGGAAACATCACTAACACAAGAGAACAACGAGTGAACAGCAGCAATACGTGCGTCGTCAGGGAGAACCCAAGCAAGACCAGTAGGGTAACCTGGTGTTACGCTACGAAGACTTATGGGTTTATGCCTGTGTAGCACACGGATTCTATTTTTTGGCACTTCCTGATTCAGTACGAAGACGTTTGGCGTCTGCCTTCATCATCTCCCTAAGCCTGATTATCATCCATTTTTCTGGATTTGTTTTCCAAAACTTTATTTTTAAATGGCTTTTTTATTCTGTAACTGTTACAAGGTTTTTATAAAGTGCTAACAAGTTCCGTAGCGCTGTACAATGGGTGAGACCGAATAACAAATATACATACAAGTTAAAACACACAGAACAGTAGGAGAGAGGATCCTGCACGAGAGCTTACAGTCTAAGAATACAGACCTTTTTATTCTTGGGACTTTATTATTTTCATGCATTTTTTTGCTTTAAATCATTTTTAAAAATTGCAGATTTTTTAAAATTATTTCTTTACCCTCAGGCATTCGTTGGCTGTTTTTTTTTTTGTTTTTTTTTTCGGTGGCTGCGTTCAGCAGTTTGCAGCTGTGTTTGGCAGATCGTCGGCTGCATTTGACGGTCCTTTCGGCGGCTGTGTTCAGCATAGAAACATAGAAAATGTCGGCAGATAAGAACCTTACGGCCCATCTAGTCTGCCCAATTACATGGATACTTAACCTGGATTTATCTTTTGTTTAGGATAGCCTTATGCCTATCCCATGCCTGCTTAAATTCAATTACTGTTTTGGCCTCTACCACTTCAACTGGAAGACTGTTCCATGTATCCACCACCCTCTCCGTAATATAATGCTTCCTGATGTTACTTTTAAACCTTTGCCCCTCTAATCTAAGACTATGTCCTCTTGTTTTGCTATTTTGTTTCCTTTTAAATATACTCCCTTCCTCTACCTTGTGGATTCCCTTTACGTATTTAAATGTTTCTATCATATCTCCTCTGTCTCGTCTTTTTTCCAAGCTGTACATGTTAAGATCATTAAGCCTTTCTTGGTAACTTTTCTCCTTCAAGCCGTACACCATTTTAGTAGCCCTTCTCTGAACTCTCTCTAAGATGTCTATATCCTTCTGGAGATACGGTCTCCAGTACTGCACACAGTACTCCAAGTGAGGTCTCACTAGTGCTCTGTACAGTGGCGTGAGCACTTCCCTTTTCCTACTGCTAATACCTCTCCCTACACAACCAAGCATTCTGCCAGCATTTCCTGCTGCTCTATTACATTGACTACTTACCCTTAGATCCTCTGAAATAATGACCCCTAAATCCCTTTCGTCAGATGTTGAGGTTAGGACTGTATCAAATATTCTATATTCAGCCCTTGGGTTTTTACGTCCCAGGTGCATTATCTTGCACTTATCCACATTAAAACTCAATTGCCACAGCTCCGACCATTTTTTTAGTTTACCTAAATCATTTGTCATTTGGCTGATCCCTCCAGGAACGTCAACCCTGTTGCAAATCTTTGTGTCATCAGCAAAAAGACATACTTTTCCATTAATACCTTCTGCAATATCACTAATAAAAATATTAAAGAGAATGGGTCCAAGTACTGACCCCTGACGTAGCCCACTGGTAACAAGACCTTGTGCCGAATAAACTCCATTTACCACAACCCTCTGTTGCCTGTCACTCAGCCACTGCCTAATCCATTCAACAATATTGGAATCCAAGCTCAAAGATTGCAATTTATTGATAAGCCTTCTATGCGGAACAGTATCAAAAGCCTTACTGAAATCTAAATAAGCAATGTCTACTGCACCACCTGTGTCTATTATTTTTGTTACCCAATCAAAAAAATCAATAAGATTAGTTTGGCATGATCTCCCTGAGGTAAACCCATGTGGTTTCTGATCCTGTAATCTATGTGTTTTTAGATGTTCAACAATCCTTTCCTTTAACATGGTTTCCATTAATTTCCCCACTACTGACGTAAGACTAACTGGCCTATAGTTCCCCGATTCAGCCCTACTACCCTTCTTGTAAATGGGCACAACATTTGCTAATTTCCAGTCTTCTGGGACGACTCCTGTTAACGGTTTTGCTATTACACCACTGAGCTCTTTTACTAACTTACAGGGTTATCCAAAGAGATTCGAAAAGTCACCGCACGTTCGGTGACTTTTCGTTCTCTTCAATTCGGTTCGTGTTGCCGATCCCATTTCGGTGACCCTGCGGTGTATTCAGCAAACACCACAGGGTCCCCGAATTGCAGGGAAAATCTGCCGCAAACCCGACGAAAACTAACCGCAAAACCCACCGAATGCACGCCGAAAACCCTCAAAAACATCTGGATTAACCCAAAGACGCCGGAAAAACCCGAGCAGGAGCCGATCACACGTAGCGAAGCTGCCGGAAAAAGCCGACACCGCAGACAGAGGGAGGTGAATAAATTAGCAAAACAGTTTGTATGAATGTGAAAGTAAAAAGCTGTTTGCAAAGAAACTACTATGTATCTAAAAAATGTTTTGTCCCCCTTTTTTACTGACTGAGCTATTTTCTCTTCTGCGTGTGCTTTGGATGCGCTTATAAATTTCTTTGCCTCTTTCTGCCTAATCTTATAGGTTTGCCTATCTTCTTCACGCAGAGTTTTTTTTATAATTATTGAATGCTATCTTTTTGTTCTTCACTATTTTGGCCACTTCGATGGAAGAAACAAGAGTACCACAGTGGTTTCTTCCCTTTTTTGTTTTTGCTAACAAGCCGAATGCAATTGCCTGTGGCCTTCAATAATGCCTCCTTTAAATAATCCCATTTCTCCTGGACTCCCTTTAAACTCCTCCAGTCTGATAATGACTCCTTCACACAAAATCTCATTTTAGAAAAAAATATTTTTTTAAAGTCTAAAACTTTTGTTTTTGTGTGGTGCGGCTCCATCCCTGTTCTTATATTAAACCACACTGACTGGTGATCACTAGATCCCAAATTTTCACCTACAATAACGTCTGATACCAAACCTCCATTTGTGAGCATTAAATCCAATATGGCCTCAATACGGGTCAGCACCTCAACTACTTGTGTTCGAGATAATCCCAGTATGGAGTTTAGAATATTTGTACTCCTGGTGCACCCAACTATTTTGGTTTTCCAGTTCACATCAGGAAGATTAAAGTCCCCCATGATAATAACTTCCCCCTTCATTGCCATTTTGGCTATTTCCCCAAGCAGCAGATTATCTAGCTCTTCTACTTGTCCAGGGGGTCTATAACACCTACACGAGCTACTGTATGATTGCCAAATGTTGGCGTAACCCAAACTGACTCTTCACCTCGCTCACTTTTATTTGGTTTGTTTTTATGTTGTTTTTCACATACAGGGCACTCCTCCTCCTTTCCTACCTTCTCTGTCTTTTCTATATAAAGAGTACCCCGGTATTGTTATGTCCCAGTATTTTTCTCACTGAACCATGTCTCAGTAACCATCACTAAATCTACTTTTTCAGCGGCCATCATTGCCTCCAGTTCATTGATTTTATTGACTAAACTGCGAGCATTTATAGACACGACTCTGAGCTTGTCATTTTTTACCCCGCATGTTGCTTGCACCCTCAGATTTAGTTTTTGGGGGACAATCGGGCAGATTGTTTTTTACCCTTTTGTCCCCCCTCCTAGTTTAAATATTCCTTTGTGAAACCTTTGAACTTCTCACTGAGAACATATGTTCCCCTAGGAGTAAGATGCAAACCATCTTTTTTATACAGTTCCTTTCTGCTCCAATTAGAGCTATCATGGGACACAAAGCCAAATCCTTGCTCCCGACACCATTCCCGAAGCCACAAATTAAATTCCCTAGTGCGCATCTGCCTATCCTGAATGTTATGCACAGGCAGAACTTCAGAGAATGACACAGTGGACGCAATCTGCTGTATTTCAACTCCAAGAACACAAAAATCTTCCTTAATCTCAGAAACCTCATTGCTAGCCAAGTCATTTGTCCCTAGATGGACTAGAACGTCCACTTCCCCTTCCTGTCTTGCTTGTTTGACAATATTGAGAATACGTCTCCTGTCTCTACGAGCAGTAGCCCCAGGAAGACATCTCACCAAACCACTACTCTCCAGCTCAATACCTCTTATGATAGAATCACCCAGCAACAATTGCCTTCTATCAAGTCCCACCTTTTCCTTTTTGTCCTTGGTTGCAGTCTTGCATACCTTAGGCATAGGGGATGGTGGTACCTCAACTTTGGTGTCTGAGCCTACTTCCGTTTTACCACTACACTCTGAAAGTGCCTCAAAAGAATTAAGAAGAGCCACAGACTGTGGGACATGCCTTCTATCCACAACTCTAAGTCTAGCAGATCCTACAGTAGTCCATCTGCCGCTCCTAGGAGGCCTCTGTGGCAGTGGCTTTGTAACAGTCATAGCCTGAGTTTGTCTGTCTAACAGATAATTTACAAATTTCAGACTTCAAACAGGCAATTTCCTGCTTCAATAAAGAGAACTGCCTACATATCAGGCACACTCCAAAGCTCCAAAAATTGGATCTAAAAACAAATGCATGACAGCTATTACACTGGACCAAGCCTGCCATTATAAAATGAAAGAATGGATTTAAAACAAGCAAATCTTACCTTTTTGTAGGTTTTCTACCTCTTGTCTAACCTCAGACTACCTCCAGAATATCTCTAAGTGCCTCACTTGAAAGGCTTGCACTTAGAAGGCTTCACAAGCTCTATTAGACAAGCATGTGTCGCGTCCAGCATCCAGGACCATGTCCGGCGCCTGGCAGCGCTGTCCTCTCTGCTCGCTGACAGGGCGCCGAGTGATAACCAAGCCCGCAGTGGTCAGGGGCCTGGGCGGGGTGTGATGGTGCGAAACCGCCGGGTTAAAATCAGTCTGCTCAGACAGACTCATTGCCCTGACGTGGAGTTGCTTTCCCCAGTGCTTTGGCGATTTCTGCTATATATATTGAATGTGGCTATTCCTGACAGCTCTACTCGGAGTGTGAAGAACCTTGGTATAAGGCTGACCCTCTCCCCTGGCATTAAGACCTATGCGCTTTCAGGGCTTACTGGGTTTTCCTATTCTGGGGCCTGTTAACCCATGCTAGGTGCTAAAAGAGTGATTCCCTTAAGTTAGTCAGCTGTACCGACCATCCAAGGAACGGAGGGGTAGATAGGATACTGTGTTCAGGGACTAGCATCGTAGATCCAAGGGGGATGTCCCTTGGGCGCACTTCGGGGACCCTGTGATGAATGCGGAGATCACTGCAGGGTCGACAAACTGAACTCGCTTAAGTGTGTTGAAGGAGAGAGCACCTAAATTCCGGGGCTCTTTGAATAACCCCTTTAGTGTTTCCAAACGTCTTTCCTTCTTTCACCCTGTGTCGCATAAGGACGTTTCATGAGGGGTCGCAGATTATTATTATTTTTTTTTATTTTTCTTTAGAAAGGATTTTACCAGGAATGATACATTGAGATCTCTCTCATTTTCAAGTATGTCCTGGGTGGCGATGTTAAGGTGCGCGAGGGTGGCTTCCGATGTCATACGCACGTTGGAAATCTCCTGCAGCACAGCAGTGTGAGAGAGTCGTGACGTGAGTGACATCCAGAGCGGCTGCCTGGGGGTCTGGGGCCTGGCTACCACTACATAGCTCAATGCGAGGTACAATAAATAAATAATAACAATAATGCTGGTTTCCTATATCCCTGCGTTATGGATCAATTAGTAATAATCGGCAGATGGAGGAAGAGTCACAAGGTCCTCTGTAACTGGAAGCCGCCATTAGCAGCACCTATCTGCTATTATTACTCACTGATCCATAAGCACATGCTTTAATTTGTGTTTGTGAACTGGCCGGCCCTTCCACAAATACAGCAGCCAATGAAATCAAGCCGCGAAATAACGATTAATCAGTTTGGATTCTGCAATCTAAGGGTTAAGCCTTTTAATATGGTTTGTTTATGGCTACGTGTTGTTAATTGTTGTATTTTATTTACTCCTATTTATTTGTGTGTTAATACCAGACGGCACGGCTATTTATTTTATATTAAACATAATAATGATAATCTGCACTTTATTATTGAAAGTTATTCAGACACTTAAGAGGCTAAAATTATAAAGCTGTCAAGTTCGTAATGTTACAGATCCAGCTCACGACTTGTTTCTCAGGTTTTTGAGACATTTTTTTTTGGGGGCGGGGCATTTCTGGGGGGGCCATGTTGGGGATGAGAGTAAAATTGCATGTGGGGGGGGGGCTTAAGAAAATGTTTGCCCAGGTCAGTGTTAAAGCCGGCCCTGCAGGGGGTGATTGTCCCACAGGGGCTTCTTATAGACTAAGCATGGCCTTATTGCCATGGCTGGGAGACATTTCATTGCTGAATTCACACACATCATTATACAGCGGATACAGCTTATAATCAGCAATATATGCATTTACTTACAAGAAGCCGCTCACTCCCAGGACCCTCAGCCTGGATCTCCTCTCTGGATTCACCAGCTGGATCTGCCGCCTCACAGGGCTCAGGACACAAAGGACAAAGGGGATGGAGCTACAGGGGTTAAAGGAGAGGCAGGAGTTACATATAATCCCACATCAATACAAACAAGTGTGAAAAAGAGGAAACACTGAGGACAGAAGCTCCATAAACTGACCCTGAGACCTTATCTCCCCCCCAGGACTGAACATTCAACATAATTCAGAATGCATTAATGCATGGCCTGATTGTGCTGGGTCTCCCTCCCTGTCTATCAGTGCTGTATCCAGACAGCTCTCACAGCTCAGTGTCCGCCATTCCCCTCCCCCAACATCACCTGAGTCTTGCAGCAAGTCACATGAGCTGTGATGTCATCAGTGCGCGCCCCACCCTTTGCTGCAGGAAATGGTGTTTGTGAAGCTAAGCAGGGGTCAAGCATGAAAAAAAGGTGAGAGAACTCTGTTTTGACGGCCCCCATTGAACATTTTTACACATACAATTATATATACACATGCACAATATATACAGAACACACGCCGTTATATACAAAGCACACACATACATACTGCACATACACAGGACACACCCCTTTATATACAGAGCACACGCATACATACTGCACACACAGATATAAACACAGGACACACCCCGTTATACACAGAGCACACGCATACATACTGCACACACAGATATAAACACAGGACACACCCCGTTATATACAGAGCACGCACATACATACTGCACACACACTGATATAAACACAGGACACACCCCGTTATATACAGAGCACACGCATACATACTGCACACACAGATATAAACACAGGACACACCCCGTTATATACAGAGCACGCACATACATACTGCACACACACAGATATAAACACAGGACACACCCGTTATATACAGAGCACACACATACATACTGCACACACAGGACACACCCTGTTATATACAGAGCACACACATACATACTGCACACACAGATCTACACAGGACACACCCGTTATATACAGAGCACGCACATACTGCACACACAGATATACACAGGACACACCCCTTTTATATACAGAGCACGCACATACATACTGCACACACAGATATAAACACAGGACACACCCAGTTATATACAGAGCATGCACATACATACTGCACACACAGGACACACCCAGTTATATACAGAGCACGCACATACACACTGCACACACACACGCAGATATAAACCCAGGACACACCCCGTTATATACAGAGCACACACATACATACTGCACACACACAGACTATAGGGGTTATTCAGAAAGCAGTGAAATGTCGGTGATTTTCGATTCGGTGCAGTTTGCAGATTCCATTTTGCCGACCCTGTGGTTTATTCACTATTTCCTGCAGGGTCACCAAAGTGCAACGAACATGGAGTCATCGAACTGCAAAAAAACAGGACTCTGCTTTTCTTATAGGTGTTTAAAACATTAGAAATGTATTAGTGGTAAATAATAATAAATTAATATATTCGTTCCTATGGATGATAATGAAAAGGTCTGTTACAGAAAAAAAATACTATATAAAAAAAAAAGTAATATTCGAACAAAGATTTTGCCTAAAAAGAGACTTTTTACTGCAGATTAAAATAATAAACGGTTTATTGGATAAAAACGGGAATATTTTTAACATTGAAGCCTATGGGATTTGCCTGCTATTCGGTGGTTTCATTCGACAGGTTTATTCAGGCGAATCCCATAGGCTTCAATGGTAAAAATATTCCCTTTTTAATACAATACCTAATAAACCATTGGTTATAATATTCTGCAGTAAAAAGACTTATTTATAGATATTTTTTATTTTTTTTGGATCTTCCAGGCATTTTTCGGGATCTTTTTTTAGTTTTTTTCTGTAACAGCCCTTTTTTATTATCATTCATTGGATCTTTATGTGTAAATTTCAGACATTTTTGTTCTGTAGTTTCTTTGCAAACGGCATTTCACCTTTAAAACATTCAAGCGTACTGGTTTTTTTTTCACTCCATTCGTCTGCGGTGTCGGGTTTTTCCGGCGGCTGCTCTGCGCTGCGATCGGCTCCTGCTCGGTTTCTCCGGCATGTTCGGCAGGGTTAATCCAGATGTTTTTGGGGGTTTCGGTGTGCGTTCGCCGGGTTTCTGCGGTGAGTGTTCCGCAGGATTGCGGCGGCTTTTCCCTGCACTACGACGGCCCTGTGGTATTTGCTGAAATACACCGCAGGGTCACCGAAATGGGATCGCCAAATCACACCGAATTGAAGAGAACGAAAAGTCACTGAATGTGCGCTAACTTTTCGATTCTCTTTGAATAACTCTAAGTTTAGTAAACATATCGGTGACATAGTCAGCAAAGCAGACAGCTGTGAGATCTGAGGAAGGTTGAGTGGAAGCGGGGCACTTTAGCAGATTGAAAGTATGAAACCAATGTCTGGAATCATGAGAGAAGTAGAGATAAGGGACGAGAAATAAGATTGTTTAGCGATGGATAGAGCGAGACTGTAAAACAAGCATGAATTTCTAGCGCTGGAAGTCAGCCGATGTGCGAGACTTCCTCTAACCATGTTCAGCTGCCTTAGAACACTGCCAAAGATAGCATGTGTTTTTAGTGTGCCACAGTTGGCGGTTAGGCCTGCATGTAGGAGCGAGTACGTCAAGGGATGTGGAGAGGCCAGAGGTATAGATATCAGTGGCTTTGTCAGTGCAGTTGATGTTAAAATTGGACGGAGAATGGATAGCGGTGGAGAATAGCTTAGGATTCAGGGCACCATGGTGCCGTCTAGGTAGAAACAGGAGTCTGGGTTGGCAGCAGGAGAAGATCCCAGGAGAGGAGCTGGTGATCGGAAAGGGGAAGAGGTGTGTTGAAGTTAGAAATGGTACAGCGGCTGGTGAAAATAAGATCTAGGGTGTTGCCAGCTTAGTGGGTAGAAGAGTTGGACCACTGTGCAATAGACCTGTGCACCAATTTGTTTTTCGGTTCGATTCGGTTTGTTCGTATTTTGTAAATTTTCGTTTCGGCCGATTCCCGTTTCGGTTCGTTTTTCGTATCGACTTTTTTTCGGAAATTTTTCGTGTTTTTCGGAACGTCTGTTCTCCTCGTTTCAAAGTGTCTATTCGTTTTGACGTAAACTAATGGTTTTTCGGATCCGATATTTCTGTCGATACGATAATTCTGCCATTGAGATTTCTCATGTTTTACAAGAAGGATACATTGAGATTTCTCTGGTTTTCCAGGAAGGATACATTGAGATTTCTCATGTTTTACAAGAAGGATACATTGAGATGGGAATGATACAAAATTACAGAATCAGCGATATAACCAAAAAATATGTTGTCCGAAATTACTGAAATGGAACCGAAATCAGGAATGGAGCCGAAATTACGAATGGAACGAAAATGATTTTCGATTTTACACATTTCTAGTCCATTCGAAAATTCCGAACAAATTTTCGTTTCGTTTTGTAAATTTTTCGTTTTCGGAAAATTCGGATCTGAAAATTTTCGTAAAATCGGCCGAATCCGAATGCACGAATCGGAAAATTTCGTGAAAATTCTGAAATTTCAAAACCCGAAACGCACATCCCTGCTGTGCAAGGCCCAAGGAGGAGGTGATAGCAATTTGGAGGTGAGGGGGTTGGTGGGAGAGTCGAAGGGAATGTTAAAATCTCCAAGGATGAGAAATGGAATGTCAGATGACAGAAAGTGAGGGAGCCAGGCTGAGAAATGTTCCAGAAAGTGTCCAAGAGTACCTGGGGGGCAGTAGATTACAGCAACATGTAGGGGTGTAGGGCTGATCAGGCGGACAACATGGACTTCGAAGGAGAATAGGAGGGGAGGGTAAGGGAGGAATAGGCTGGAAAGTACAGGTTGGAGAGTGTAAAAGTCCCACGTCCCCACCCTTGCGGTCCCCAGATCTTGGTGTATGGGACAGCTGGAGGAAACCGTAGGATAGGGAGGATGGGGTAGCAGTGTCAAACGGTGAGAGCCAGGTTTCTGTGAGAGCTAGGAGGGAACGAGAGATAGAATGGCATGAAGGAAGATTTGTTAGGCCACAAGCAGAGCGGTTATTTCAGAGGGCGCAGTGTTTCGGGAGAGCAGAGAAGGGATTGTGGATAAGGTGATCAGGATTCCTAGAAGCAGAGTGAGGAGGGTTGGGTGGGACATCACCGGCGAGCAGGAGTAGTAGGAGAATAAGAGAGCGGGGTAGGAGTGTGAGAGGGGTAGGTTCAGTGAGCGCGCTGGTGACTGGGACCTGAGTGTGTGAGGACCAGGATTGAGAAGGGGTGAAGGAAGGAGTGAGGGGTTAAAGGTAAATAGAAGGATAGGACAAATTTAGGGAAAATGCAAGAGAGAGAGAAGGAATATGGGGGAGAATAAGTGTGGGAGAGGAGAAGGATGCAAGGGAATTGGGCAGAGTGTCACTGTCTAAAATGTAGTGAGGTAGATTAGATAAACAATGGTCATGTGATGGATTAAGAGGGTATAAACTAAATGAGTACCATGGGAGGGCAGGAACAAAGACCATCTGAAATCAAGGGAGTGGTGTTTGCTGGACACAGGATAAAAAGTGAATAAATTTGCTGGAAAAGAAAGTTTGGTCACATGAGTTCAGAAGGGATTATCATAAATTCTCAGTCAGTGAAGCAGGGCAGGGGGACAGATAAGAATATGTTTAGTTAGTGAGAAAAAAAACCTATAAAACCTGAGCAAAATAGCTTAGAAGGAATAAAAATATGGCATATAGATCTACCAACACAGAAGTGGACACACATGAAGAGAAGGGTGTGTGTATATATGTACAGTCAGGTCCAGAAATATTGGGACATCAACACAATTCTAACATCTTTGGCTCTATACACCACCACAATGGAGTTGGAATGAAACAAACACAATGTGCTTTAACTGCAGACTGTCAGCTTTAATTTGAGATTATGTACATCCAACTCAGGTGAACGGTGTAGGATTTACAGCAGTTTGCAGATGTGCCTCCCACTTGTTAAGGGACCAAAAGTAATGGGACAATTGGCTTCTCAGCTGTTCCATGGCCAGGTGTGTGATATTCCCTCATTACCCCAATTACAATGTGCAGATAAAAGGCCCAGAGTTAATTTCAAGTGTGCTATTTGCATTTGGAATCTGTTGCTGTCAACTCTCAAGATGAGATCCAAAGAGCTGTCACTATCAGTGAAGCAAGCCATCATTAGGCTGAAGAAACAAAACAAACCCATCAGAGAAATAGCAAGAACATTAGGCGTGGCTAAAACAACTGTTTGGAACATTCTCAAAAAGAAGGAACGCACCGGTGAGCTCAGCAACACCAAAAGACCCAGGAGACCATGGAAAACAACTGTGGTGGATGACCGAAGAATTCTTTCCCTGGTGAAGAAAACACCCTTCACAACAGTTGGCCAGATCAAGAACACTCTCCAAGAGGTAGGTGTATGTGTGTCAAAGTCAACAATCAAGAGAAGACTTCACCAGAGTGAATACAGAGGGTTCACCACAAGATGTAAACCATTGGTGAGCCTCAAAAACAGGAAGGCCAGATTAGAGTTTGCCAAACAACACATAACAAAGCCTTCACAGTTCTGGAACAAGATCCTATGGACAGATGAGACCAAGATCAACTTGTACCAGAGTGATGGGAAGAGTATGGAGAAGGAAAGGAACTGCTCATGATCCTAAGCATACCACCTCATCAGTGAAGCGTGGTGGTAGTGTCATGGCGTGGGCATGTATGGCTGCCAATGGAACTGGTTCTCTTGTATTTATTGATGATGTGACTGCTGACAAAAGCAGCAGGATGAAATCTGAAGTGTTTTGGGCAATATTATCTGCTCACATTCAGCCAAATGCTGCAGAACTCATTGGACGGCGCTTCACAGTGCAGATGGACAATGATCCAAAGCATACTGCAAAAGCAACCAAAGAGTTTTTGAAGGGACAGAAGTGGAATGTTATGCAATGGCCAAGTCAATCACCTGACCTGAATCCCATTGAGCATGCATTTCACTTGCTGAAGACAAAACTGAAGGGAAAATGCCCCAAGAACAAGCAGGAACTGAAGACAGTTGCAGTAGAGGCCTGGCAGAGCATCACCAGGGATGAAATCCAGCGTCTGGTGATGTCTATGCGTTCCAGACTTCAGGCTGTGATTGACTGCAAAGGATTTGCAACCAAGTATTAAGAAGGGAACGTTTGATTTATGATTATTATTCTCTTTGGTCCCTTAACAAGTGGGAGGCACATCTGCAAACTGCTGTAAGTCCTACACCGTTCACCTGAGTTGGATGTACATACCCTCAAATTAAAGCTGACAGTCTGCAGTTAAATCACATTGTGTTTTTTTCATTCCAACTCCATTGTGGTGGTGTATAGAGCCAAAGATGTGAGAATTGTGTCCATGTCCCAATATTTCTGGACCTGACTGTATATGTATGTGTGCACACTGACTTGCTAACATACTAGAGTGCAATCAGTCAGGGTTATTCAAAGCGAATCGAAAGGTCACTGCACGTTCGGTGACTTTTCGTTCTCTTCAGTTCAGTGAGATTTGGCAATACCATTTCGGCGACCCTGCGGTGTATTCAGCAAGCACCACAGGCCCGCCGTAATGCAGGGAAAAGTTGCCACAAACCCGACGAACACTCACCGCAAAACAGGGCGAACACACACCGAAACCCGCAAAAACTAGGGATGCATCGATACCACTTTTTTAAGACAGAGTACGAGTACCGATACTTTTTAAAACTACTCACCGATACATGTGACCACTTTCCAATAAGAACAGACCTCATATAAAAATGCCCCAGCTCACATGTAGCTTGCCCCCAGCCTCACATGGATATTGCCCCCAGCCTCACACACAGCCTCACATGGATATTGCCCCAGCTCTCATGGATATGCCCCAGCTCATATGGATATTGCCCCAGCTCGAATGGATATTGCCCCAGCTCATATGGATATTGCCCCAGCTCGAATGGATATTGCCCCAGCTCATATGGATATTGCCCCAGCTCATATGGATATTGCCCCAGCTCATATGGATATTGCCCCAGCTCACATGGATATTGCCTCAGCTCACTTGGAAATACCCCATCTCGTATTGGATATTGCCCCAGGTCGTATTGGATATTGCCCCAGCTCGTATTGGATATTGACCCAGCGCTCACCTATACGCTGGGGAAGCTGGCCGCGTGCATGAAAAGCACGTGGCCAGTGTTCCCTTCCAGTGGCAGCGATACTTACCTATCCTGAGGTCCGGTCGCGCTGATGTGGCCCGATCACGTGGCCGCCGGCGTTTCTGTGACGCTGCCTCCAGCCAAGAGGCAGCGCCACAGAAGCACCCGAAGGCCACGTGATCGCGCCACAGCAGCACGACCGGACCTCAGGATAGGTCAGTATCACTGCCTCCGGAAGGGAATGCTGGCCGCGTGCTTTTCATACCGAGAGGCACCGTCACAGAAGCACCCGGAGGCCACAGCAGCGCGACCGGACCTCAGGATAGGTGAGTATGCACGCGGCCAGCTTCCCTAGCCCCGCGGATACCAGCAAGCCGGCCCAGCGCTGGCTTCCGGTATCGGGGTGTATCGGGCCTTTTGCACGAGTACCAAGTACTCGTGCAAACGGCAGTATCGATACCGATACTAGTATCGGTGCATCCCTTCAAAAACATCTGGATTAATCCCACCGAACACGCCGGAGAAACCCGAGCAGGAGCCGATCACAGCGCAGAGCAGCCAGACGGAAAAAGCCGACACCGCAGACGAATGGAGGGGAAAAAAACAGTACGCTTGAATGTTTGAAAAGTGAAATGCTGTTTGCAAAGAAACTACTGAGCGAAAATATCTGAAATTTACATATGATCCAGGGAATGATAATAAAAAGGGCTGTTACAGAAAAAACAAAAAATGATATAAAATAAAAACGGAGAAGAAATTTTCGCAAAATAAATCCCCAAAAATGCCTAAAAGATACTAAAAAATCTATAAATAGACTCTTTACTGCAGAATAAAATAATAAACAGTTTATTAGATATTGAATTAAAACGGGAATATTTTTAACATTGAAGCCTATGGGATTCGCCTGAATAAACCTGTTAAATGAAACCACCGAATGGCAGGGCATTTCGGCAACTTTTCTCTGCTGGTTTGTGTTCTCTGAATAGCCGAAGCAGTGCTTCTCTATGGGTATTCACTGCCCTCGAACAGGCAACGAACAGGCACCGTATGTGCAGGCAATTCGCCAAAATTTGGCGAATTGCCTGCTCTCTGGATAGTCGAATGGCCAGGAAAGGTAACTGAACACTGAATTTCACTGTTTGGTTACCTTTCGCCAGCAATTCGGATCTCTTTGAATAACCCTGAGAGAAAAATCTATATATGATTTGCTGCTCAGTGATTCAGTCCGCGTTTCCCAAGGGAATCCTTAAAACCTGTGCTGTTACGGGGACTTGAGGACAGTGCTGAGAAAAACCTGTTATAGGGGATGATGGGAGTTGTATTCACACTCCATTTATAAATACCATATACTCTTATATCTATCTTAACCAGTTACCTGTCGTTTAGTAGGTTAATGGAGGATGTTGGGAGTTGTATTCCAAACAGTGATTCTGGATGATGGGCGTTGTCGTGTCACGCATTGCACAGTGTTTTTTCTTTATATATAACATGTACTACATTTTTATACCCATCCTGCCCAATGCTCCTGCTCTTTAGTAGGGTGGGGGATGATGAGAGTTTTATTCCCGCCTGAGATTGTGGATGATGGGAGTTGTATCCACACCCAGTGCACACCAATCAATCGTTCCTAGGTTGAGGGATGACGGCTGTTTTCCAGTGATGGATGGAGTCGGGCACGATGTTGTCGGGAGCTTTTGGATGTTAAAGGGACTCTCTTAAAATGTAACCCCTCCCCTTTTTTTCTTTAAATAATTGGGCAGATGTTGCTGGAAAACTCCCATCATCCCCCAACCTAGGAACGATCGGGGAAACTGGGAGGGGAATATAAAATGTATTATTTGGTGTATATAAATGGTGTACAATAGATGTGACTCCAACTCCCATCATCCTCAATCCCAGCCTGGAATAAAACTCCCATCATTCCCCACTAAATATTGCACATTAAGCAGGCTGGATACATAGATTTATTTATTTATAAAGTATTTTACCAGGAAGGATACATTGAGATTTCTCTCGTTTTCAAGTATGTATTATATTGTATATAATGCTAGGTACACTGGCAGTGAATACAACCCCTATCATCCTCAATCCCTGCCTGGATTAAACCTCCCATCATCCTGTATTAGCTTTATTATCCAGTGATTGTGTACCCACCCCCTCTGTCTGTGCTGTGTCCATGGCTGAGCTGCTTCCCCCATCGACCCTCAGGCCGCACCCTGTCCCTGCATTATACACAATGGAGCTGCTGAAACCTGAGATGAGAGGGAGGCCTGGAACACATGTGGAATGCAAACAAGGAAGTAGATTCTAATCAGTCTTAGAGCGATGAGGGAGGAAACCAAAGATTGTTACTCTCCTTTAACCCCTGTAGCTCCATCCCCTTTGTCCTTTGTGTCCTGAGCCCTGTGAGGCAGCAGATCCAGCTGGTGAATCCAGAGAGGAGATCCAGGCTGAGGGTCCTGGGAGTGAGCGGCTTCTTGTAAGTAAATGCATATATTGCTGATTATAAGCTGTATCCGCTGTATAATGATGTGTGTGAATTCAGCAATGAAATGTCTCCCAGCCATGGGAATAAGGCCATGCTTAGTCTATAAGAAGCCCCTGTGCGACAATCACCCCCTGCAGGGCCACAATCACTGATATGGAGCTTTGTATTCTCCTTTCTCTTACATCAGAAGAGGACATCTGGGTATAACTGTCTGAAATCCCCACAGGGTCACAGTGCACAGTATACTCACACCCCACCCTCCATATACACTGCCCTGACAGCCTGAGAACCTCATTGGGTCACAGTGCAGAGTATATTCATACCCCAGGCGGGGCAATGATTCATTTAATTACTCTCAGATGCTCTATTCATCTCCTAAATGTATCAATGAAATTTACATTTATTATAATCAATCCTTTTTTTTTTTTTTTTTTGAGAAAGGATTTTACCAGGAAGGATACATTGAGATTTCTCTCGTTTTCAAGTATGTCCTGGGTGGCAAGTATGTACCGTTAGGACACTTACTGGAGAGGTGCTCTTGCTGGGTTTGAACCCATGTCTCCACAGGCTCTCTCCACGCAGAGCAGTGATGTTACCTCTACTCCAATACCAACAAAAATACTTACAAATTGAATTCCTTATCAAGGCCACGTAGCCATAAGGTGTCCAATTTAAAAATCCACTTTTTTATGTGTGTGTATGTGATGGACCACCAAGGAGGGGGTCTGTCCCAATCCATCCCTTTTTGTATATGTTTATATCAGGGAAAATCCATTACTGGCAGCTCCTTTGTTTTCTAATCACTCCTTGGGGGGGGGGTGTCTATACATTGTGTTGTTGTTATTCAGGCCTCGCTGCCTGTGGGGGGGGGGGGTTATTGACACTTTAATAAGCTGTTTCTGTGCTGTATCTATAGCAAGCCTTGTGGTATCTGGATACCTGGGGAACATTGCTCTGGCATCTGAGGGAGCGCTAATGCCGGAGGTACACAGCCAGGGAGCAGGAGTGTGATACAGTCTTTACCAGATCCAGCCGGAGATCCAGGCTGAGGGTCCTGGGAGTGAGCGGCCTTCTTGTAAGTAAATGCATATATTGCTGATTATAAACTGTATCCGCTGTATAATGATGTGTGTGAATTCAGCAATGAAATGTCTCCCAGCCATGGGAATAAGGCCATGCTTAGTCTATAAGAAGCCCCTGTGTGACAATCACCCCCTGCAGGGCCACAATCACTGATATGGGGATTTGTATATGTGTAAGGATGAGGGTTAACGCTTTCTTTTAGACCAGTTCTTTGATAAAAAAAATTGTCTCAGTGCAGTTCGGATTTTAACGGAATCTGAAAATCTTGGATTGGGAAATTATCTGAATCCGACAATTCGGAATAATCTCATATATTCGTCAGTTTCTAATAATTGGAACCTTTTATGCAGAACATTTAAAAAAGAAAAAGATAAATTATTTAAGCTAGGGCTAGGGTGAGGTTTAGGATTTGGTTAGGGATAGGGCGGCAGTTTCTGTGGGTCAGGAATAAGGTTAGGCTAGGGTTAGGGTATTCAAGGGTCAGGGTTACAGTTTCTGGGTGTCATATGATTAGGGTCAGGACTAAGGTTAGGCTATTCAAGGGTCAGGGTTACAGTTTCTGGGTGTCATATGATTAGGGCCAGGACTAGGGTTAGGCTTTTCAAGGGTCAGGGTTACAGTTTCTGGGTGTCATATGATTAGGGCCAGGACTAGGGTTAGGCTTTTCAAGGGTCAGGGTTACAGTTTCTGGGTGTCATATGATTAGGGTCAGGACTAGGGTTAGGCTTTTCAAGGGTCAGGGTTACAGTTTCTGGGTGTCATATGATTAGGGTCAGGACTAAGGTTGGGCTATTCAAGGGTCAGGGTTACAGTTTCTGGGTGTCATATGATTAGCGTTAGGGTTTCCTTTTTTTTGCGATTTATTATAATCTGAAGAATTAAAAAAAATTTATTCAGAAAACAATTCCGTTCGGACATTGACAATTACCGTTATTTCGGTTCATGTCCAAATAGATCTGCACCAAATCGCAGGTAATAAGTAAAGGGCATGTGGGAGGCGAATAGGATGGCCTTTCCTCTAGGCTTCGGCTGGGCGTAGATACTAAAGTAGGCCGAAGGGAAGTGTTTGGAGTAAAGAGAGGGGGCAGATTCAGCCTTAAATAGGGTTTCCTGTAGGAAAACAATATCACCGTTTTGCCTGTGGAAAACTGATAAGAGCCTTACGATGTTTAAGGCCTCGAGCATTAAGGAAAAAAACTCTCAAAGAGGCCATAGGACAGGAGATACCGGAAGGTAAGAGGCGTGCCAGGGATTCCCATGGGTGGAGGGGGGGGGGTCTGTTATAGCCGTCGCTATAAACATACATTCTGTGCACTGTATTCAATCCTTACACTTACCGAATTGTGTTTGGAAGTCAGGAGGGCGTTTCAGGGGGAGGTTTAACATGGGTTGGACCATAGCTTGTAAGTCCTCTCCTTCCTACGTCTGGTCAAGCAGTCTGCGGACGTGCAGATTTTATTGTGTCTCCCTTCATTATCAATGTCATCCATGAGACTGTCAGACTCAACGCATTATCTCAAGTTGGCCAACGTGTACACTCCATGAACCTGCCTTGGGTGTGTAGTTGTTGGTTCCTTTAAGGAGAGTCACACTGCAACCTGTATTGTATTATTATGAGATCTTTCTGTGTCAGAGGGTTTGGGGAAGATGAATAAAGTCACCTTTCAATAAAACTTTACTTTTTTTTGTTCCAAGCTAATATTCCAAGCTTCATCAAACATTCTCAGATCTCCAGGAAACCTTGAGGAAAAAATTGGAGCAGGAATTTGCAATCTCCAGCAGAACGGTCTAGTGGATCAGCAGCGTGACACAGACCAAGCAGAAAATCAGCACAAGGTCTCGATCAACAAAACATAAAAGTCCTAAATAAGTCCTTAAGCGCTCAACGCGTTTTGTCCATAAAACTTCATCCAGAGCTATGGATTGCTCTGTAGTCCGCCATTAAACACCCTTATTATTTGATCAATAAGGCGCATCCAAAATGACATACAAAGCACTTTCCTGACATACATCCACGGCACAAAACCGGAAATGACATATCAGACACGGCCAGCCGTCACTTGGCAGAAGTGACGCTTATCTCCACAGTCTCCATCCATACATAAAAATACAGTCAGAGTCCTGATGAATCCGATCTAGAAATACAAAAAAATATCCCAGCTCTATACATACAGTACAATGTTTCAAAAGTGTAACTGATATTATGTACCAATGTGTTCTGCTGTCTATGGGGTTAATTGGAAACAAGGGTAGGTTATTTTCCAAACAAAGTTGGCTGGGGCAAAATATTCACTGACAGAGAAATAACCCCTAGAATAACCTTTCGGCAGCTCTCTATTGGCGAGATATTACCTCATTCTGAATCCCTATACACTCGGTGAGTGAGTAAATTTGACATGAGAGAAAGGCAGCCAGACGTCTAAGACCTATAAACCCTTAGGCTGGCCGTCCACTGGCGCCATAGTCAGGCGACTGACTTGGTCACCCGACTACAGACAAGACCTTCAGCTGATCAGGGTGATCCACTTGAAGCGTCTGTGGATGACCCAGATCAGCCGACGGACAGGCCGGGCAACGGGAAAAAAAACACTGCGGCACCGCTTTGGGGAGAAAGAAAAAACTTGAGTTTTACTAACAAGGACAGCACCCCCAAAAAACAAACTCGCCAGGCTGCAGGGGGGGGGGGGCGGATTAACCCCCCTGTCCCTGGTGCTGGATAGGCTTCAGCACCAGGGATAGCAATTCTGAAAGCTGATTTACCAGCGGTTTCCAGCTACACTACAGCTCTACAAGCAGTTTACAGCGGGTGAGTATATTGATTGATGTGCCCTTATTGCATTAATATCCTGTGAGCATGTTATATAAGCAGGGGTTTCTGTATCATTTATATATGTAGCTCTGCCCTGAGACGCCTTATATTCTTATTTATGTACCCCTGGCACACCTACCAGTAAGGTGGTTCTACCTCTGCGCACTGGTTGTCGGGTCTGCTCCATGTTTCATATATTTCTATATATAAGGTGAATGTGCTCTCTACGTTTAATGCATATGATGGACCTGGTTCAGGTTGTGAACTTTTTTTGATAGGTGTATTTAGTTGTACTGGTTTTGTGATGGTTTGTAATAGTATAATTTTTTTTTATTTTTTTTTACCAGGACTACAGCAAGAGATTGAGAATGTCTGCAGGAATAATTCATGAGGACAAAGTATCTTGCATTCAAGAAAACCTCATGGAGCCTCTGTCCATAAAGCAAGAGGAAATAAACATCAAAGCTGAACCTCTGGATTTCCAAGAAACTCAAGAAGCAGAGAATTCTGAATTTTCACCTGGGACTGTCCAAAAAATTGAGTATACAGATTCTCTCTCAGGTGAATCAGAACTTCTCCAAACTCACACAGCTCATATGGGAACTGAAGCATTTCTGTGCCCTGAAAGCGAGAAATGTTTCAGCACAAATGCAGATCTTGGTAAACACAGAGTTCACGTAGGAGAGAAGATGTTTGCTTGTTTTAAATGTGAGAAATCCTTTAAAAGAAAGGATATACTTACTGTACATGAAAGAATTCATACTGGAGAAAAGCCATTTGCATGTTCTGAATGTGAGAAATGTTATAGAACAAAAGGTGAGCTTACTGTGCATGAGCGAGATCATACAGGAGAGAAGCCGTTTGCATGTTCTGAATGTGGGAAAGTTTTTAAAAGAGGTTATACACTTACTGTACATGAGAGAATTCATACAGGAGAGAAACCGTTTGCATGTTCTGAATGTGGAAAATGTTTTAAAAGAAAGGATAAACTTGCTGTGCATGAGAAAATTCATACAGGAGAAAAGCCGTTTGCATGTTTTGAATGTGGGAAATGTTTTAAAACAAAAGGTGATCTTACTGTACATAAAAGAACCCATTCAGGAGAGAAGCAGTTTGCTTGTTCTAAATGTGAGAAATGTTTTAAAAGAAGGGATAAACTTGCTGTGCATGAGAGAATTCATACAGGAGAGAAACCGTTTGCATGTTTGGTGTGTGGGACATGTTTTAGAACAAAGGACGAGCTTACTATACATGTGAGAATTCATACAGGAGAGCAGCCATTTGCATGTACTGAATGTGAGAAATACTTTAAAACAAAGAATGAGCTTACTGTACATGAGAAAATTCATACAGGAGAGAAGCCGTTTGCATGTTCTGATTGTGGAAAATGTTTTACAACAAAAGGTGCGCATACTGTTCATGAGAGAATTCATACAGGAGAGCTGCCATTCACTTGTTCTGAATGTGGGAAGTGTTTTAGAGCAAAGGGTGACCTTACTAGACATGAGAGGATGCATACCAGAGAAAAGCCATTTGTGTGTTCTGAATGTGAGAAGTGTTTTGCAACAAAGCGTAATCTTACTGTACATGAGAGAATTCATACAGGAGTGAAGCCCTTTGCTTGTTCTGACTGTGGGAAATGTTTTACAACAAACGGTGTGCTTACTGTACATGAGAGAATTCATACAGGAGAGAAGCCGTTTGCATGTTCCGAATGTGGGAAATGTTTCAGAACAGAGAGTGAGCTTATTGAACATGAGAGAATTCATACAGGAGAAAAGCCGTTTGCTTGTTCTGAATGTGGGAAATGTTTTAGAACAAAAACTTTGCTTACTGTACATGAGAGAATTCATACAGGAGAAAAGCCGTTTGCATGTTCTGAATGTGGGAAATGTTTTAGAACACAGGGTAATCGTTCTGCACATGAGAGAATTCATTCATCTATTCATTCATATTGACACAAACTCCTTTTCATGTCATGAATTTGGGAAGGGTTTTGGCACAAAGTAGCAGTTACACCTGAATGTGAAAACATAGTGAATGTATGAATAAATTCTCTTTTATGGACAAACGTATCTGGACACACTTCTTAATTCCTAAATTCAGGTGTTTCAATCCGAGCCTTTGCCACAGGGTTATAAAATCAAGCACCCAGCCCTGCAGTCTGCATTTACAAACATTTGTGACCGACATGGGTCCTTTTTGAACAGCTCAGTGAATTCAAGCTTGTACTGTGATACAATGTCACCTTTTGTGATAAGTCAGTTTGTGAAACTTCATTCTTGCATATTCAACTGTAAGTGGTATTACTGGACAGTGAGAGCTTTTTGGAACTGCAGCAACTCAGCCACGAAGAGGAAGACCATGTATAGTCAGAGCGGAGTCACTGGGCGCTGAAGAGTTCCAAACTTCCATCAGCATTAATATCCACACGCTGCCTTGTGCCAGCTGTAAAGTTTGGGGAATGAGGAGTCTTAATGGTATGGGGCTGTTTGTCAGGGGTTGGTCTTGGTCCTTTACTTCCAGTGAAAGGAAATCTTAATGCTTCAGCATGTCAAGACATTATGGACAATGCTATGCTTCCACCTTTTAAGGAACAGTTTTTGGGTTCCAGTGTCCGTGTGCCCTAGTGCACAAAGCAAGATCCATAAAGATACAGTTGGATGAGTTTGTTGTGGAAGAACTTGACTGGTTCACACAGAGCCTTGACCTCAACCCCATCAATCACCTTTGGGATGGAACGGAGATTGAGAGTCGGGTCTTTTCATCCAACATCAATGTTTGACCTCGCAACTGCTTGAGTGGCAAAACTTCCCACAGAAACACTCCAAAATCTCAGGGAAAGCCTTCCCAGAAGAGTGGACATTGTTGCAGCTGCAAAAAGGGGATGTGGGGGGGGGACGATACCCACATTGTACCTTTCCATGAGTGCCGGCTCGATTACTCTTTGTGGAAAGAAGGCAGGATGAGGCTGAGAAAGCTCAGCAACGAGAATGCTGCAAGATCCTGTGTGCTGCTGCCAATCGACAGCAAGAATTTTTAGCCGGATTTTTATGCAGAGCTTAGTTTATTAAAAATCATTAGAGATAAGTACCACAGACTATTATTGTTTTAGATATAGTGTGTGTGTGTGTGTGTGTATATGTATATATATATATATATACAACACTAGAAAAGAAGGACTCAATGTGGATTCTGGCTTTAAACCCATTATCATAACGTCACATAACATTCAAAATTCTGGCAGATTTTTTTTGTTCTTTTGCATGTCATTTTCAGCTTCACTGTTTTGTGTTTTTTGGTTTTTTTTCCTTCTCCTCCCCCTTTCTTTCAAGTTGTATGATCTTATCTCTGTTGTTTTATTATGGGCCCAAGATCCCTCATGTGTTTATTTTCCCATTTTGAACATACCATTTGACTCTCACTTTTTACAACATCTAAGGCTAGGGTCAAACGAAAGTATTTTTACACGCGAACGTAAAAAAGTGCGTCCGAACGCATTGATGTATTTTTTCACGGAATATGCGAAAACGGTCATACGATGCGCATTTTCGTGCATGATTTTTTACGAATCCAAACCAGGAAACTTTTTGCGTCTGGACGTTATGTTGGCCGGACACGAGCAGGGTCTGACGTCTCCAAATCACACACACACACACACCGCTAGCGGGCGCAGCGCACTCTGTACGTCCGTACTAGCGGTTCTGCGTTCTCGAAAAAATGCGTTGCGCGGCCGGACTTTCGTGCGACCGTATTCGTATATTGGCTGTCATTGCCCGTCATTTGCTGCTAGTGCGGCCGTGATTAAGTGCGCCAGAACGCACGTTAAAAATGCGCTGGTCTGACCCCAGCCTAAACCCCCCACCCATGTGACCCTTAATGTTCAATTCTAGAAACTGATCAGTATAGCTTCCAAACCTGAGGAAGAGAGGTTACACTCTCGAAAGCTTGTCTTTTTTATGTAACGTCCAATAAAAAAGGTATCACAACGTATTGCTATGCTCGTGATTTTGGCATCTGGACTATCGAATTTTATATATATATATATATATATATAACTATATTTTACTATTGTATAAAAAACAGTCCTTTTGTAAGGACAAATCTATGAATTTGTTTTCTTCTAAGGCCTTGTTGCTTTATGCATCATAATGGACTCTTCTGTATCTATTAATTAACACTGGCCGATTCTTTTCAATAAAAACTTTTCTCTGACTAATTTAACACATTTTATGATATCTGCTGTTGCCAATCTCCACTGCAAGAAACCCTGATATCAGAGATCTCATATCTAAGAAAGTAGGTACGCCGGACTGTCAGAACCATCTAGTGTCCAATGATTGTGCTTCCATTCTAAGGGGAAGCTCTGGACTAGAGTAACTAGACTCACTCTCTCCTTCCCAGAATCAGCTGGATGTAGTGTGGTTCTCCACGGGTACAGGTGTCCAAAATAATAAGGGCAGCTCTAAGAGCAACCTACAAGGGATAAGACCAGCTCAAGGCGTTTCGTCCTAAAGGGACTTTATCAAGGGCAATAGTTGTGAAGTAGAGCTCTCCGATTTAAGTCCTCTTTTTTTCAATTTGGAATCTGCTCTTTCTCATTTATGCTGCGTCTAAAAGTAACTGCATCCTTCCCATTAGTTATGACGCCTCTTTTAGGTCTTCCTGCTGTCAACAGAATGTGACAATTCGGGTCAAATATCCTCAGCCTCGTCTAGACTCAATGGAAATTTTGGCTTTAGTGATTTCATTGAAATGTATCAGTAAGCCAGATTCCAATAAAATATAAAGTGCTGAAAAATAGCTCCTTGGGCAGTAAAATCATAATTAAACCCTAAATTTTAATATACATTAACCCCTACAACGCTGAGCCATTTCACCTCTGTGTGCTGAGCTCATTTTGACCGTTTTTGTGCTCATCTGGCAGCATTACAAAGTTGGTGTTATCTTAACCAGAGCTGTTGTAAACTTACCAGAGCCATAATAGTCTATGGGGTTGTTAAGATTACAACAACTCTGGTTAACAACCCCATAGACTATTATGGCTCTGGTAAGTTTACAACAGCTCTGGTTAAGATAGCACCAACTTTGTAATACCGCTCATCATGTTTAAACTCACGTTTTATTGTACGACCCAGACAAATTATATATCCTTTTTACTGCAGACTCTGCAGATTCATAACACTATCATTATTATATGTATACGTCATGTCCTGCCGGAATGCTATAACTAATAATGTAAATAAATGTGAATTTCCATTACCATTTCAATCATCTACAGCGTGTGAAGTAATTTTTCACATTTTATCATCTGAGCCTTTACAGTTCTATATTCTATGGGGTACACTTATTAAAAAAAAAAAAATTAGAAATGGGAATTGTGTATTTTTCTGAGAAAGTATGCGATTTTTGGCTAAAAAAATAATAATTTTCATTCGTGCAGCACTATTGTTCACATTATAATTGAAAAGTGAACAATCGTGCTGCATTAATTAAGAAAAAAGAATACTTTTTTTGTTTACACGTGCTCTGGCCTTTCTAATGATACCAAACATGACCCTCCTAGCTGCCACTGATAGGGAGGTATTTTGGACACCCGTATCTCCCGATCTGCACCATATGACTTTCCATAGGAAATCCCTGGGCAGCTAGGGGTTAGCTCGCTAACTGACATCATTGTGCAATGACGTTAGTTGATATCTAAAGATGGCAGCCCCCACCAGAAATAGGCCGCTATCCGGCGCCGACTGTTGCTGGATCGCGGCCTGGCACCTACGGGGGGGGGGGGTTAAAAGGGAGGAATCGCTGGAAAGGTTAGAATGTGATTTTTCCAGCGATGCCTCTTTTGACTTTTGTACCCCTCGCTGATGGGGAGATAATGACCCCACCTCCCCTTCAAGCACTCCCCCGTGCTCTTGTGGTGGGGGCGTCAGTGGGCCGAGAGTGGAATAAATCTGGAGGTCTGACTTCCTTGAAATCTATGGGACCCCAGACAAAGAGGTCAGAATTGGGCGGGGGGGATCAAAGTGATGTTTGTGCCACGTCTTTTGCATACACATAAGGACGTCCCCCACGCGTCATCCGCAAGATAGATTTTGTTTGTTGTTGGACATAGCAATTTCTTACACAAGTATTTATCCTGGAAAGCACGGAGCAGCTAGATCCTGGGGAGCACTGAACAGCCAGATCCTCGGGAGCACTGAACCTGAACCTACGTAACCTGTGTATATCTGGCTCTGATACTAGCCAGTGCCTCACCAGCCACTGACCTCACCGCATATACCTGCTCGTGACACAACTCTCTTGGCTAAGTGAAACATCTTACTCATTTTGTGTTGTTCTACCCACACTCGAGTAAATGAGCCAATTCTGTTTCTAATTTTGAGAGGGCTCTTTCCCTTTAAGTCATTTTGCCCTATAGGTGAAGAGTGTAAAAAGTTGATATGTCTAATAATGGGAAAGGGGTATGGCCAATGCTATGTGGTTGCTTAGAGAGCAGCTCTTGGTTTCATTAGGTAGGACCCACCTGGCCCAGAGGTGCTGTGACGTGGCGGCCCAGGTGAGCTTACACTTTAATGGCCATTCAAGTAAATCAAAACCTCTGCGTTTTGTTTCGCATGGAGCTACAGGGGTGAGCGCAAATGACAACCTTTATTCTTATGTTTTATACTTAGGGCAGAAATAAAGTTAATGGAGAGGAGAAATAGAAGAATGTTGCGCTGAAATAAAATGAACCTGGGGATAAAATAAACTGGGGGAGAAATAAAGTGAACAGGGACAGAAATAAAATAAACTGTGGGTGCTGCAACAAAAAAAAAACTGGTAGTGAGTGCTAGTCCTTTATATTCCTGGGTTTCATTTTTGAGCAGTAACTATTGGATTAGGTGTGTTCTATTCCTCCTCAACGGGGATTGGGGAGATATATTAGTCAAGTGGTTAATGAGACCTATGGTAGGCCATACCCCAGGGTTGCTCAGGACACAGGGCCACTGCTTTTAAATTAGTGGTTTTAGATATGAGTGTAACAGATCTCCGTACCCCGACAGGGTCACATCTGTTAATGCCGCTTCCTCGCCGGACCCTCGTTCTTCCACCAGCAGTCTTTTGTGCCTTTTCTCCAGCCCTTAGCTGAAGCTTAAGGACAGGTACATGCAAAAAACTATGATGACATCCTCAGAAATGAGGCAACACACAGATATGGAGGTTTTTGAACAGTCAGCAACAACAGGGACTGTCCCTTTTAATGAAATAATATACACAAAGCCTGCCAGCCAATGAAAAATGACACCCTGGCTTCCCTCCGCACGCTATCATAATCCCTCCCCTAGAATTTTACTGTTAAGGCTCTGAGGTTTTCTGCTCCTTCTGCTTTGCCGCATCTGGGTCATAATTAGACCAGGGACAGATAATGGTAGGGATGCACCGATACCACTTTTTTAAGACCGAGTACGAGTACCGATACTTTTTAAAAGTACTCACCAATACCGAGTACCGATACTTTTATTTAATGTCATGTGACGCTTTCCAATAGGAACAGACCTCATATAAAAATTTATATGAGATTGACCGCAGCTCACATGGATTTGCCCCAGGTCTCATGGATTTGCCCCCAGCTCACATGGGTTTGCCCCCAGCTCACATGGGTTTGCCCCCAGCTCACATGGGTTTGCCCCAGGTCTCATGGATTTGCCCCCAGGTCTCATGGATTTGCCCCCAGCTCAGATGGATTTACCCCCAGGTCTCATGGATTGGCCCCCAGGTCTCATGGATTGGCCACCAGGTCTCATGGATTTGCCCCCAGCTCACATGGATTTGCCCCAGCTCTCATGGATTGGCCCCCAGGTCTCATGGATTTGCCCCAGGTCTCATGGATTGGCCCCCAGGTCTCATGGATTTGCCCCCAGCTCTCATGGATTGGCCCCCAGGTCTCATGGATTTGCCCCCAGGTCTCATGGATTGGCCCCCAGCTCTCATGGATTTGCCCGCAGCTCTCATCGATTTACCCCCAGGTCTCATGGATTGGCCCCCAGCTCGAACGCTGGGGAAGCTGGCCGTGTGCATGTAAAGCACGCGGCCAGCGTTCCCCTCCGGCGCGCCGTGATACTCACCCTTCCTGAAGTTCCGGTCTCTGGGCAGTGATGCGGTCACGTGGCCGCCGGGCGCATCTGTGACACTGCCTCCAGCCGAGAGGCCGCGTCACAGGAGCGCCCAGTGGCAGCGGGAACGCATCACTGCCGAGAGACCGGAACTTCAGGAAGGGTGAGTATTTGGCACGCTGGAGGGGAACGTTGGCCGCGTGCTTTTCATGCCCAGCGCCGGCTTCCGGTATCGGCGGGATGTATCGGGCCGTTTGCACGAGTAACAAGTACTCGTGCAAACGGCAATATCGGCCCTGATACCGATACTGATATCAGTATCGGTGCATCCCTAGATAATGGGATCAGTATTGCACAACATTTGGCAAACAGAACAATATCCATTCAAACATTAACATACACAAACACATTCCAGATAGGGGGGTTAGAAAGGCTAAGGTGATCCACACACTAATCCAATCAGCAGATAGTAACAGATACACATAGACCATAATGTTAGACAATCACATTATTCATATATAACACGGAATACAAAAACACCTTGCACCCTACAGGTACAGGGTGACTTCAACATAGGAGAGGGCAGGGAAACCATATAGCACATCAGGCCTGCACCTCCCAAATGCATCTCCAGGCCCAGGTACCCCAGGTTCAAAGTGACAAACGTCACAGTGATGACTTTTATGGCAATAAAAGTGACGTTTTATTTAGGTCAGGCACCATCCTGGGCAGCAATCTAATGTGCAGGTAGGAGTGACCTGGCATGTCTTATCTTTTGTCATGATTCTGGATATTTGGCTTCATACTGAAGGTAAAACAGATTGCACGCGCTGGGAATCTGCAGAATGGCTTTATTTTTTAAGTTTTATTACTTACACAGGTAGAATCTTGCTACTGCCGGGGAGGGGTAGTGTGTTTAAAATATGTTTTCATTTCACTAAATTTAAAAAATAAATAAAAAAAAGACAGACAAAATCTTCAGCTCCAGGCCCATAGAGATCTTTATCCGGCTCTGCTCCCTTACACAGAGGTGTCACAATCTATCTGGAGTCCTGTACCATCTTGTCAACAATTTGTAGGGATTTAGTGGATATTTCGATGCTGTGAAGCAGCTGGGAGATAGCGGGCATATTATGCCCCCAGTCCTCCCTGGTCAGTGGGATGTGGTGGTCTTACTCCCATTTGTTGTTTTTTTATTATTATTTATTTATAAATATTTAAAGGGGGTCACAAATCGACCAGCAGGAACGTGGCCTCGCAGGGCCAACAGAAGAGTATACAATAAAATACAGCCATAAATCCCATAGAAAAAAACAAACCAATTAAAATGCACCGCAACACTGCTCTAAAAGGGCATCTCTGGAGAAATAAAACATAGTCTGAAAGTCTCAAAAGGGAATCAAAAGAAAAAAATGAAAGATAAAAAAGTCTCAGGAAGCACCAGAGGGGAAAGGGGTCAAAAAAGGGACAAGACCAGGCATGGGGGGTCATCCCGTCGGAAAAGAATGGGTCAGGGACAAAAAAAAAAATAGAACTTGACGTGTGGCAATCCAGCTCAGCCCGAAAATCAGCCAAAAACAAAGTGATGTCGCCGCCGAGCTTGGCAAAAAGTAGGCCATAAGGCAGAAGGGTCCGGTCGCGTGATCCCCCCCCCCGAAAACCAGATAGCGGTCCCTGTATACAGAGCCCTTACTACTCTCCCGATGCTTGAATGGTCGGTAATTCTGACCCTATATGCGCATGCTACCTTCAGGGACTCGGTACCAATACTTATACAGATCGAGTCAGCTACAGTAGTGGTTCTAATGCAATGCGAGTCAGTAGTAAGAGTGGTTCTCAAACAAGCCAGGTCAGCAACAGGAGTGGTTCTCCTACAAACAGAGTCGGCAACAAAGAATATAAATCAGGGAATCCGTGAATCACTAGCACTGTTGAAGTAACTCCACGACAGGACAATGATCCGGATCACGCCGTCTCCCTTTTAAACCCGGCTGCTTCCATGTCATAATGCCGCGCCCCGCGTCCTGAGCAACCATGAGACTCTCCGAAGCTGGCACAACGCCTGGCACTCAGTCAATTAACAGCGAGGATAGCGCTGTCAGGTGCCGGGATCCCCCTGGTGCTGGATTTGACAGGTCCATGTTGCACCAGGGAGAAAAAAGGAGAGCCTTTCAGCCCGGACAGGCCTCTGCTGCATCACGAGAAAAGCCCACCTTGGACAGCATAGACCACGCATCGGCAGGGTCAACAATGGCGTACAGCAAATTTCCGTGGGTCACTTCCAGGGAGCCTGCTAGCTCCCAACGGTACAGGACACCTCCGGAACGAAGGAAGACCGTCACCTCCCGAAATCTGCGACGAGCCAGCAAGGTCACAAAAGGTAAGTCGCGGTGCAGCAATAGCATCACCTCCTCGAATTGCACAGCCTCCCGTGCTCCCGGAGACATCATGAGCTTCATCTGCATAGCAACATCCACAGCAATTGCAATGACGTCCCTTGGTGCATCCGAAGGGGCAGCCGCAGCCTTCCTGATGTGATATAACGAGACAAACATGGCCAGAGTCCCCGGAGACAACCCCGTGACCTGGCACCCAATGTGATTCACGTGTGGCAGGAGGTCACCCACAGGCACCGATTCCGGGACTCCTTTGATACGAACAATACACCTGTAGTGAACAAAGATCAAATGGTCAGCGCCCAAACTTGTACCGCCACCAGTATCCCAATGCTAAACCAGAATATCAGAGGTTTCCCCCAAACCAGAGTGCCAACAAATGATCCACAGGTCAAGCTCCACCAAATGTGAGTTGACACTCTACCTTAATAATTCTTATTGATTAGTGGATCTACACAAGGGAGTTCCTTTGTTTCTATGCTTTCTCCTATATCTGAGGTTAAGAGAAGTTACCAATTTGAAAAGGTGTGGGTTACCTTCAGAATAATAATAAGAAAAAGAACCTAGATGCGTTTACCCACTCAAAGCCAGTGATAGGGCTCTATATTTGTGAGTGGAATCGATATACATTGCAATAGTATTATTTGAATTAGTACACTCTGCACTATCAAATGTATTTTTTGCTTCTTTTTATATAAAATCCATGTGGATGATGTAAAACCATGAGAACCATCTGAATCCCGAGAGCGACTAACATCGCACTACCAGATACGTATTTTCTCGTTTGGATACACCTGTGGTGCCTGGCCTCAAGGGTCTCCAGTCTCCACAGAGCGAGACAGGAGGGCAACTTGGGATCGATGCTCATCCACCTGGGCTGTGAGGTGTATTTGAACCATCGACACTTCAGAGGACTGTGTCTGTACCGCCAGCACTTGAAAACGTACCACCGCCACCTCCACTCGCATCCTAGACACTTCGACCCGCCACACAGATCTCATTTTGTCCATGAACCTGCAAAGATTGCCTTTCGTGGAGGGGAGAGCGTCATCGCCATCAATATTCCGAGGGTAGAAGGCGCAAACAGGAAAGGAGGGCGACTCAGTTCCCGGCGACATCACAGACTCAGTCTGGTGAGATCGATCCGGAGTCCCCTGAACCAGCGAGGGCATGGAGCTATGAGAAGCCAGAGAGGTGCCCAAATCCGATGGTGAATCCAAATCCTTTGAACTTCGCGTCGCAGCAGAGGCGGCCAGTGGGCCCGGTCAGACCCCCTGAATCTCATCAGCCAAGGAACTGCGCTTCACTTTGGCCCGCTTTCTTGCTGTGGTGCCAGCCGTCTTCAGACTCTTCACGGGATGCATCAGGGTAAGTAGGAGCAGGCCATCCACACCCCCAGTTGGCCAGTGACCATCGTCCGAGGAGCCATAGCCCAGTGGAAGGGTGAGGGAGCGTGCCTCAACCTCGGGCACATGTCCTCTGCACATGGTCTAGTGGATGTCCTGCTGGCAGGTGCCCTCTGCCCAACCCAGCTTCTTAAGGGACTTCTTCCCCATCCCCGCGGTTGGGAGAAGGCATCTCGGCCAGCTGCAGGAAACTCTGCAGATCCAAAATGGCTGATCGGGCTAAGCTGCACCAACAGGCCCGGATTCAGACAGGCCGAAAGCTCACCGTCGACCGGTTGGGGAGCCCCAAGGTGTGCGCCGCAGGTCCAGTTGCGGGTCACAAACAGCACAGAGGGCTAATGCCGGGCAGGAGAGCAGGTAATGTCTCGTAGAATAACAACACAATGGCGGAGCCCAGGAACATGTGACTGCGCACATTGGCAGTTAGCTCCGCCTACTCCCAGTTGCTTTTGAAAGCAGATGGGGTCTGTGTGTTGGATTAAAGTATATTATAGTGAAAAACAAGGGGGGTGTTTGTGAGGGTCCTGAGAATGAGCAACAGCACAATGGCCTGCTCTACGGTGGGTGCCCGCTCAGGTCTCACAAACAAGGTTTTTAGCTTGCTTGTGCCATTACAGGGATGAATTTTCCATATGCAAATCAGCCTGCTCTCACCCAGAAAGGGTGGCCAGTGCTGACTGCCAAGGACGTCATCCCTGCACGAGAGGTGCAGCAACCCCCGACGATCGTTTCGGCCTTCTTGGGCCTCGTCAGGAGGGTATAGCTGACACCCCTCTAGGCACATCAAGCACCCTCCTGACGAGGCCCAAGAAGGCCGAAACGATCGTTGGGGGTTGCTGCACCTCTCGTGCAGGGATGACGTCCTTGGCAGTCAGCACTGGCCACCCTTTCTGGGTGAGAGCAGGCTGATTTGCATATGGAAAATTCATCCCTGTAATGGCACAAGCAAGCTAAAAACCTTGTTTGTGAGACCTGAGCGGGCACCCACCGTAGAGCAGGCCATTGTGCTGTTGCTCGTTCTCGGGACCCTCACAAACACCCCCCTTGTTTTTCATTAAAGTATATTACATAACAATGAGACCGTGTCCAGGTAATTTTCCCTGTGTCGCGAATTGTTTAAACGGGGTAAGTGGGCGGAAATAATAAGTGGGAGGCAGGGATGCACCGGAATTTCAGCCACCGATAGATTCTGCCGATAATGGGGTTATCGATTTCGGCCCGAAAGCAAAACACCAGCCGAAAAAGTCAGCCGAAAATTGATGATCCCAGCTGACATTGAACAAGCACTCTTTCAATGCTGCTTAGCTGCAGATAATTGTAATTAGAGAGAGGCAGGAGCTGCTACACATATTTATTTCTGCACACAAGGGGTTAACTGCATGATTCACAGTATCAGTGCACGCAGTAACCTCTGGCCTCTCAGTAACAAGCAACAAGTGATTTATCACTGACCTCCTGCCAGCGGTGTCTGCTCTGAGAACAAGAGGGGGGCGGGGGGAAATGTGGGAGCTTATATCCATGCCCCCAAAACGTTAATGGAATATTTTTCTGCTTTTTAAAAAAATAATAGATTAAGAGAAACAGACTGATATTTAGGCTCCATCTGAGCCATTATAGATTAGGATATATATATATCTACTTATTTAAATTGTGTTGGAGGGCAAAAAAATTTGATTAAAAGCCTCCACACAACAAATAATAAACTTTATAGTTGCAGAGTTCTCTGAATTGTTGGGATGTGTTAACCCATTAAGGACCAATGACGTAACTGTTCCATCATAAATGCATTGAGTTTAAAGACCCTTGGTCCTTAAGGGGTTAATGTCTTCAACTATAAAATGTGTGTGTGTTAGGGATAGACCGATATCACTTTTTAGGTGCCGATACCGATAATCGGCTACCTTTCAGGCCGATAACCGATATCGGGTGCCGATATTCTGTACATTAAAAATTTTGAAGGGGGGGGGAAAAAAAATCACAATTTCTACATAAGTCTGGTGTCAAAATTGTAAACATAACATCTGAGAAAAATAAAGTGCTTGAAAAAAAGTGTGACGGGTTAAGAAATCGCAACCACCCCATTTTTCTCCAGCTTTTTTTATTTTTATTTTTTGGTACAACAAAGCAACCTGCAGTGCAAATTGATTTCCAGTGAGGGGCATGGAAAGCTTTACATTGCAGTTTGCGAGCAGAGAAAGTGTGCCGTATTTGAGGCATTTATTTAGTTTCCCTGTTTCTTGTACTGCGCTGCGGAACCTGTTGGTGCTATAGAAGTGATGATCTGTAAAATGCTGGTCCCGGCCGCTCAGCTCACAATCTAGAGGAACAGAGGGACCGCCTCACAGGAGCGTACAATTAATTTAAGGGGTTTATTCACTAAACAGTTATTCCTGTTGGCTGTCCTTGCTGCTATGCGGTTCATAAATTTCAGGCTTATTCTATGCAAAGCATGCCTGGCCTGGCTCCTAGGTATTACCCTGACTCTGTCAGGCTGAGCTATGGTGGCTGCAGAGGTGTTTGCAGCAGGAGTCAGATGTTTGCAGGATTTGTGCACAGGGCATATTCTGCACTTATTGGGGCACAGTAAACAGAATCTCTGGAATCCACTGCTGGCAAGTGTGGGGGGGGGGGGTTCAGAGACCCAAGAAGATGCAAATCAGTTCCCCCTCCTTTGTAAAAGGTGCAGCACTACTTTCGCTGGCAGTCTGGTAGCCCAGGACCACTAAAACCCTAACTGTGGCTTCTAGCATTACTCAAAACACAATCTGCAAACTCCATTCCCTGTCCCCAGGTGGCTCGCTAGAAAGCTGATTGTAAGCTCCTGGGGTCAGTAATCTAATTTTCCCTAATGTAAACTAAAATCCCTGCACCTGCAAAGAGAAAACTAAAGGGCTGAAAGATAAAGGGTGCCGTGACCTATGTGAGATATTTATTTATTTCATCTTGGAGTCCGGGCAGTAAAGTTGAGCAAGATTTATGCTCCTATGCTGCCAGTCTGAAGTGGGATGGGGAGCTTTACAGACTGGCAAGTAGTACAGCACGAAGGAGCAGACAGGGAGAGCAGGGGAGGAACACAACAGAGCGGAACAGAGCAGAACAGCCCTTTGTAATGCAGTCCGGCCATCCTGTTTGTTTTACGATTAGATGTGCTTCCTTCCCCCTCTGTTTCTTACTGTGGCAAGCCCGTGGTGGAAGGGGGAGACCCTCGAGGTGACCTCATCACTGCCGGCCAGAGTGCGGAAGTGCCGGGATCTGACGCATGCTCAGAGGGATCTCTGCTTCTCAAGAGTTATCGGCACATCGGCAATGAAACAGCCCGATGCCGATAACCTGGAAAACACGGAATATCGGCCCCAAATATCGGTGGTACCGATAATCGGTCGACCCCTAGTGTGTGTGTCTAAAAACTTTACACATGAATGTATGCACTAGATGCAAAATAACTCCGCCAAAAATATCTTAAAATTTTTAAAGTGGATTAATTTAAATTCATGATATTAATTTAATAAAGGATAGACCTCCAGTGGATGAGAAGTGCAAATAGGTTTATTTGGGTACAGCAGGCCCAAGAAAAAAATCAGTGACGTTTCGACCCTAAGGTCGTACGTATGTATGATTAAGACCAGGGGTCAAGTCCTGGGAAAAAAAGTGAGGGAACTCACCCACGAATTCCACAACGCCTATTACCTGAAGAAAAAATATATATATCACGAGTATAGCAGTGACTGGTGATACCATTTTTATTGGGTTAACTTTACATTTAAAAGACAAGCTTTCAAGAGTGTAAACTGGAAACTATACTGATCAGTGAAAGGTATCACTACGTACAGGTATACTCGCGATTTTGGCAACTGGACTAACGCGTCTTATATATAATCTATATATATATATATCCAGGCCCAGACCCCCCAGAATTATATACACAGCACTGGACCCCCAGAATAATATACACGGCACTGGACCCCCAGAATAATATACACGGCACTGGACCCCCAGAATAATATACACGGCACTGGTTATATGGATATATTTTCCCAGTTCACATGGATATAATTGCCCCAGCTCTCATGGATGATGCCCCCAGCTCTCATGGATATATGCCCCCAGGTCTCATGGATATGCCCCCAGGTCTCATGGATATGCCCCCCAGGTCTCATGGATATGCCCCCCAGGTCTCATGGATAATGCCCCCAGGTCTCATGGATAATGCCCCCCAGGTCTCATGGATATGCCCCCCAGGTCTCATGGATAATGCCCCCCAGGTCTCATGGATAATGCCCCCAGGTCTCATGGATTAATGCCCCCAGGTCTCATGGATATTGCCCCCAGGTCTCATGGATATATGCCCCCAGGTCTCATGGATTAATGCCCCCAGTTCTCATGGATATTGCCCCCAGGTCTCATGGATATAGCCCCCAGGTCTCATGGATATTGCCCCCAGGTCTCATGGATATAGCCCCCAGGTCTCATGGATATTGCCCCCAGGACTCATGGCTATTGCCCCCAGGTCTCATGGATAATGCCCCCAGGTCTCATGGATTTGCCCCAGCTCATGGATAATGCCCCCAGCTCATGGAAATGCCCCAGCTCATGGAAATGCCCCAGCACATGGAAATGCCCCCCAGCTCATGGAAATGCCCCAGCACATGGAAATGCCCCCAGCTCATGGATACTGTCCCCCAGCTCATGGATACTGCCACCCAGCTCATGGATTTGCCCCCCCCAGCTCATGGATTTGCCCCCCCAGCTCATGGATAGTGCCCCCAGCTCATGGATATTGCCCCCCAGCTCATGGATATTGCCCCAGCTCATGGATAGTGCCCCCAGCTCATGGATATGCACCCCCAGCTCATGGATATGCACCCCCAGCTCATGGATAGTGCCCCCCAGCTCATGGATATTGCCCCCCAGCTCATGGATATTGCCCCCCAGCTCATGGATAGTGCCCCCCAGCTCATGGATATTGCCCCAGCTCATGGATAGTGCCCCCAGCTCATGGATATGCACCCCCAGCTCACTGATAGTGCCCCCCAGCTCATGGATAGTGCCCCCCCAGCTCATGGATATTGTCCCCAGCTCACCTCTCTGCGGCGTGCGCCCGCGGCCGCGTGCTTCCTGTTAGAACGGCCCGCTGACAGGAAGTGCAGCCGCTCGCCTGGGATCGATGAAACAGCCAGGCGAGTGGCTCCACGGCACTTCCTGTCAGTGGGCCGTTCTAACAGGAAGCACGCGGCCGCCGGCAATGTGCGGCGGCCGCCTGCTCCAGCCTTTCAGGCTCGGGCCACAGCGGGAACGCTGCGTTCCCGCAGCGTTCCCGCTGTGGGAGAAGTGCGGGAACGCCGTCGTTCCCGCGCGTTCCCGCTCGACTCGAGCCCTGATTAAGACCTTAGGGTCGAAACGTCACTGATTCTTTTCTTGGGTCTGCTGTACCCAAATAAACCTATTTGCACTTCTCATCCACTGGAGGTCTATCCTTTCTTTGTTCAGCCGATTTAGGGGACTAGCGGCGTGCCCACATGATAGAGACCTCGTGGAGACGGTTGGTGAATTGGGTCTCCCACCGGGCTGTGCTCGTGGCGCTTGGATATTGCGTCATTAATTTAATAAAGTCTAGTATTAATACACTTATACAAAAAACCTTAAAATCTTAAAATAAATTGTAGGGGAAAAGTCATTTTCGGTTTCGTTCCAAAATTTTCATCATTATATATGTTACGGGTAAAGCCAGGAGTGCGGTTAATCCTAGGATTACTCGGGTAATCCTGACATTACCCAAAACCGCTGGGTAAGGCTGGGGTCAGACCAGCGCACTTTTAACGTGCGTTCTGGCGCACTTAATCACGGCCGCACTAGCAGCAAATGACGGGCAATGACAGCCAATATACGAAGTACGGTCGCACGAAAGTCTGGCCGCGCAACGCAAGTGGAAAATGAACGCATTTTTTCGAGAACGCAGAACCGCTAGTACGGACGTACAGAGTGCGCTGCGCCCGCTAGCGGTGTGTGTGTGTGATTTGGAGACGTCAGACCCTGCTCGTGTCCGGCCAACATAACGTCCAGACGCAAAAAGTTTCCTGGTTTGGATTCGTAAAACATCACGCACGAACATGCGCATGGTATGACCGTTTTCGCATATTCCGTGAAAAAATACATCAATGCGTTCGGACGCACTTTTTTACGTTCGCGTGTAAAAATACTTTTGTTTGACCCTAGCCTTAAGCTGCAAAAAAATGAAAATTTCAGACTTTACCCGGGTAATCTCAGGACTAACCAACTGCCCTTGGGTAACAGTCTGGAAGAGCTGAAAAATGCGCACTTTACCCGGATAATGTGCAAGTCTGCAGCTTCACCAGGGTAATCTGAGGACTATCCACAGCTTCACCTGGGTAATCTGCAGAGCATCCAACCCCGTTTGGGTAACAGTGAATTTTGCTATTATCTATGGATATTATCAATGAAGATGGCAAAAGACAAACATTAAAATGTATTGCGGATATAATGATTATACAGAGTGACAGGATGTTTCTTATATGAATGTGAAAGAGTTACATGATCTTTATTATGTGTCATATATCATTTATAAAACATAATAACCATTGGGTTACTCTTTATATAATATCTTTATCTTCATAAATAAATTTTCAGACAATTAATGCACAGAGTAACATGACAGTTATTTAGTGCGGTTTGTGACTGGATACAAATTCATTAAAATTAACAAAAAAAAGCACAATTTTGTTATCAGTCAGATAACAGTTTGCAGCTTTACCCGGGTAATCCTCGGAATTCAGTCATCTGTAACCTGCTGAAAACCCAAGAAAAGCAGAGGACCCAGAGGCGTTTGGATACTTTGCAGATTACCCGGATAAAGTGCGATGTTTCGTTGCACAGGACACTTTATCCAACAACACTAGGGTAATGTGCGAATTACTCGGTTAAAATAGAGCACAAAACCGGAATACCCAGAGGCCTCTAGATACTTTGCAGATTACCCGGGTAAAGTCCGAAATCTAATTTCACTTCGGACTTTTGCTAATGAGGCCTGGGTAATCCTAGGATTAACCGCACTTCTGGCTTTACCAGTAACATATATATATTTTACACACAGCAGACACATGTATACACAGTATGTGTGTATATATAGTCATATATAGAAAGTAATTTTCGGTATCGGTTTCGGCCAAGCTCATCGTGCATTTTCGGTATCAATTTCGGTCCCAAATTTTCATTTCGGTGCATCCCTAGTGGGAGGGGGTCAGTGATCTTAGGTCCTGTATGCGGCATTGATGGTGTGAGTAACAAAGCTCGCTGGATGCACCAGCGGTTGTTGAGCGATGGCTGACATGTATAATCCCAGTTTGCGTAACTCATTTTATGTATCGCCAGATGTAACTGAAGCTCCCTCTATCGTTGTGCCCTCACTTTCCTTGTTACCCTTGGCCTCTGTGCCTGATGGAGATGCGTGGATGCTGGCCTCCTGCCAATAGATAGTGGACCAATATGGTGCATGGAGTGAGAAGGAAAACAGCGCTTCTTTCTGGTGACAGTAGCCTGGTATTTCAAGGCGTGGATGCAAATCCTCAATGGTTTTCAATGCCTCGAAATTAAACATAAACAGGGCATAGAACAGTACAGTCTTAAAAGCTGGTGTAGTATTGTAGGAAAAATTACACTTACATGAGTTGGTGTCTCCGATCAGACACCAGACGTATATGCAGCTTGACAGTTGGGTAGGGAATGCCAGATTTTCCTATGACTGCATCTGTGCTACATATATTTGACAAATATCCTGTGTATATATGAACCCCATACTGTCTCTCACAAAGAACCACTAGGTGGCGCCAGTAGTACAGGCTTTCTGCTTTTACTAGTGGACCAATATGGCAATGCCAGTACTCAAGGACAACGGGCATAAGTGGGCATCTAAGGGTGAACAGGTTAAATGTATTTCTATATTGGATCTGTTTGTATTTTAGGAGTTGGTTTGTGTTATATAATGTAGACTTATTGTTCTTGCTATCTGTTTGGCCCTAGATTAATCTGATGTCTGTTTGCTAAACCTTTGCAGTGTGTAATTGATCACTTAACTGTAACTTTTATGTGCTGGAAGATTTAAATCAGTGTAAAAATCATTTCCCACCTTCAGGGCATTTCAATGTTTTTCCTCCTCGGTGAGTTTGTTTATATGCTGCAAGATTTGAGGCCCGACAGGAACATTTCCCACATTTAATTTAAATAATTTTTCTGCTGTGTGAATATTTATGTCTTGCAAGAGTTGAGGGATCAGTAAAACATTTCCCAGTCAGGGCATTTAAATGGTTTTCAGTCTTTGTGAATCCTTATATGTCTTGTGAGATGTGAGGTATGGATAAATAATTTCCCACATTCAGGACATTTAAATGGTTTTTCTCCTGTGTGAATCCTTTTATGGTGTACAAGAGCTGAGGGGTCATTAAAACATTTCCCACATTCAGGACATTTAAAAGGTTTTTCTCCTGTGTGAATCATTTTGTGTGTTGCAAGATGAGCCCCCTGAGAGAAACCTTTCCCACATTCAGGACATTTAAAGGGTTTTTCTCCCGTGTGAATCCTTTTATGCGTTGAAAGTTGTGAAGCACGTGAAAAACATTTCCCACATTCAGGACATTTAAAGGGTTTTTCTCCTGTGTGAATCACTTTGTGTGCTCCAAGATGAGAGGCCTGAGAGAAACATTTCCCACATTCAGGACATTTAAATGGTTTTTCTCCAGTGTGAATCCTTTTATGTCTTGCAAGATGAGAGGCACGCGAGACACTTTTCCCACATTCAGGGCATTTAAATGTTTTTTTTCCTGTGTGAATCTTCTGATGCTTTTTAACATTAATACAGTCTATAGAATCTTTCCCAAATTCAGGACCTGAGAATGGTTGTCCTTCGATGTGAACGGGTCGGTGTTTAAGGTCTGACTCAACAGAGGAATTCTCTCCAGGAAACAAAATCACAGGGTCAGACTCAGAACATGAGACTTTCCCTATTTCAGAAGAAGGCGCTGAATGTCCTTTATAAACGGAATTGTGAGTAAGGGGATCTGTATAATATAACCTGTGATCTGGCTTTCTGGATTCTATTAAGGACTCGCTATGGTTTATTTCCACTGGGTTTGGATTGGATTTTACATATTCTCCATTATTATCAGCTGAGCATTCAGTCTGTGTATGTTCTGGGGGTTCATACATGTCGCTGTCTGTGAGATTTCCTTCATCACATGAGGCCGGTTCCTCCTTAATATCAGGGGGTGAATATTCTGGGGGTTCTTTGATTGGATAAATCTTTCTCTGGGACGTGTCTTTCTTCAGACGCCAGAGATTCTCGCTCTGTGGATGTTGCAGATTCAGCTCGTCCTTTTCTCGTCTTGTTCAGATCCTTTTCCACATTATTGCTTAGAATTTCACTTCCATTTTCACATCCAATATCCCATAAAGAAACCGCAGCGTGAAATTCACCCGATACAGATTGATCTATTGGAGGAAAATCACATTAACACGTGAGATGTTCATTCAGGAACACGTCTATTACACGGCACTGCCAACATTTCAGGGGATTATTGGGACACGTTGCTCTGGGATTGGACACAAACATTATGAGAATTAAAGCATCTCTTACCCAGTGTAATAACAGGCTGGTGATCCTCCATCATGACGTCCTCATAGAGCTCCTTGTGTCGCTCCACATACTCCCACTCCTCCATGGAGAGATAGACAGTGACATCCTCACAGCGTATAGGAACCTGACACACACAATGACACAGTCACCATCCAGACACATGCCTTGGTGTTAGTGTATAATGTCCCATTCCCAGCAGCCTCACCTCTCCAGTCAGCAGATGGATGATCTGGTTGCTCAGCTCCAAGATCTTCTCATGGTTTTGCTCATGGATTCCTGAGTGAGGTGGAGGCTCCATATTGAAGCTTTGGGTCCTGCCGTGTCCTTCTGATATTTGGTGACGGCTGCTGTCACTGACCATCTCGTGGATCTTCACCACCATATGACCCTAAACATTGAGTGACCCCCAATATAGAGAGGTTTGTCTTTTAGGCGTATAAACATGTCGGCCCCCTGGGTCCCCCATGCTTTTGTGTATGTATCAGTGTGTTATCTCCATAGTGTGCTGTATGGTGAGCTGGAACCTTTATTTACACATGACAGGCATTAACATGAATCTACTACTGATCTGCCTCTGAAATGTCAACTGGGTCACACAGCTCCAGGGGGATTTAATATCAGCAGGAATATGGCAATCTCATGGAATCTCTTACCTCTCCAGTCAGCAGAAAGATCATCTCCAGAGTTAGATCCAGGATCCTCTGGCTCAGCGGATCCCAGGCTGTGTCTGGAGTCATTATCACAGGTTACCTGGACGCCCGGATCTTGTGGAGGAACGATTAGAGGAAGCGCAATGTGTCTGGAATTACAGAGGAATATTCTGCTTACTTTTTATCCTCATCTCCCCTCTCTCACATTGTGGCTTTAAAATCCACCTATGTGCCCCCCCCCCTTTACTCAAACCTTACAACCATAGACCCTATAGATGTCCCTGGCTCTTAGTTTTGCAGTCTGGTCAGAGATGGGGTGACACTGAATTTGTAGTCCTACAATCTAATATATATATTTCCCCTGGCCTGTGAGTGTGTGTGACGGCATGTGGCTGCTGTTTGTCAGGCCGGGGGAAACAGCTGAGACAGGACGGCACTCCCTCCCTGTGACTGGTAAGGGGGGGGCACTGGGACAGCTGCCGTCCTCCATCCCAGGCAACCTCTGCATCCCTGGTCGTCCGAGTGGTTGTGGGCCGTGCTGCAACTGCGATCTGTGCTTAGTGCACAGAATGCAGAGCACGTCCCACACTGACTGTACACGAGTGCCGCCGGCGATCGCAGATGACCTGGCAGTGTCACTTGACCGTAGGCGTTCACTGACTGGGTCAGAGAAGGCGCCAGCGGACAGGTGACAGGTCAGACTCAGTGATCACCGACGGCACTCGTGTACAGTGTGGGACAAAGCAGATTGCAGTTGCAGCACCCCACAACCACCCGGACCACCAGGGATGCAGAGGCTGCCTACTGTGGATTCTGATAAGCTGACACACACCACACATTGCTGGGAGTTTTATTGCTAGGATACGCTGACACACACACACACCACACATTGCTGGGAGATTTATTGCTGTGGATTCTGTGATACACTCGTACACACCGCACATTCCAATGAGTTTTATTGCTACATACCCCCCGTGGTGTAGGGGATATATGGCTATGTATATAAACATATGGCCGCGTGTGTAAATGTATGTGTTTGTCTTTAAACAGGCTGCTGTTCTTGAAATTCTGCACCTGTGTCCTTGTCACAGTGCGGCGTTGCCCCCTTGCCCTGCATCCAAAAGCATGGTATTGCTCCTAGAATCACCACATTATCTGCTGCCTGCACTCCACAATGTAAGAATGACAGCGGGCGTCTTGGCAGCATCGTGAGGTTTGCCCCTGGGTGCACTTAATATGAAAGAGGTAAATTATGGTTGAACAGGCAAATAATTGGAATTCTACTTTTAGATGTGTTCCAAACTTGTAAAATTGCCTCTGTCCTTAAAGGGTTAATAAAGGAGTATTTATTAGGACACGAAAAAGTCATAATCACAGTTTTTCCCTGGGCGTGACAGTACCCCAACCTATTTTTCCCGAAAAAAAGCACTGTGAACCCCCATAGTGTGATTACATACAACCATGTGTTATACACTTAGTATCGATTTTTAACCCCTGCATGATCAGGGCTCAGAGCTACAGACACTGGAATAAACCATGTTTTTATCTGCCCTGACTACTCATTTCATATGTCAGGAGCGAGAGTGGAGGAGATGACGCGGCGTGTAATTATACACTGATCATATAAAGGGGAAGCAATGACAGAAAGATCAGCATCTCCATCCTATACACTCACAAGGGCTCTGCTGTTTCCAATGACACAGAATATGCGAATAACAGACAGCTTTCCATGCAATAACCAGCATGAGGGACATGGCGCCCGCACATACCTGAGCCTCCTCTCCCAGGACACCAGCCCTGTCTGTGTCCTCTACAGTCACATGGGGGTGTGAGCAGCCTCATGGAGCCCGTAGTAAGGGGCCAGAGCCGACACAACACCTGCACCTCCTCAGCTTCTTACAAACACCATCTCCTGCAGCAACAGAGGGGAATGGGCGCGCTCTGATGACACCACAGATCATGTGACTGGCTGCAGGATCACATGATGCAGGAGATTGTCTTGTGTGTTTTGAACTCTGCAGCAGATTATCCTCTACCCTGGCCCCTTGCTACGGGCTCCATGAGTCTGCTCACACCCCCATGTGACTGGAGTAGTACAGACAGAGAGGAGGCTCAGGTATGTGCGGGCACCATGTCCCACATTGTAACACGTAGAAAGCTGGTTTCTTCATCCTGCACTAATCTCCACACTTTAACACAATATTCACCCCCTGATGGGAATCATAACATCGAATCTTGGCTGCGACCACACCCTGCGTGTAAATTGTTATTACCAGCCGATAGCGTGAGACGTCGAGTAGCGAGTGACGACACAAACACACAGTGAAGGCTAGAAGGCTGGGCTTAGACGAGCGCACTAGGTGCACCCGTACTGAAGTGGCTTCCAGTGGCAGTCGCAGCATTCTGACGCTGCGACGGGGCCGGCCACACGCTGATGCGTACACGAATTGCTCACACAACAGTGTCCGTGCAGCAGCCCTCTCCGTCAAAGCGCTAGGATGCGCGTTGACAGAGCTGCAAAGCGCGATCCTCTATAGGAGGACCGCGCCTTGCAGCGCTGAGCGCACTCTCCTCTATAGGAGGACCGCGCCTTGCAGCGCTGGGCGCACTCTCCTCTATAGGAGGACCGCGCCTTGCAGCGCTGAGCGCACTCTCCTCTATAGGAGGACCGCGCCTTGCAGCGCTGGGCGCACTCTCCTCTATAGGAGGACCGCGCCTTGCAGCGCTGAGCGCACTCTCCTCTATAGGAGGACCGCGCCTTGCAGCGCTGAGCGCACTCTCCTCTATAGGAGGATCGAGCCTTGCAGCGCTGAGCGCACTCTCCTCTATAGGAGGACCGCGCCTTGCAGCGCTGAGGGCACTCTCCTCTATAGGAGGATCGAGCCTTGCAGCGCTGAGGGCACTCTCCTCTATAGGAGGATCGAGCCTTGCAGCGCTGAGTGCACCCTCCTCTATAGGAGGACCGCGCCTTGCAGCGCTGAGTGCACCCTCCTCTATAGGAGGACCGCGCCTTGCAGCGCTGAGCGCACTTTCCTCTATAGGAGGACCGCGCCTTGCAGCGCTGAGCGCACTATCCTCTATAGGAGGATCGAGCCTTGCAGCGCTGAGGCACTCTCCTCTATAGAAGGATCGAGCCTTGCAGCGCTGAGGGCTCTAAGGATTTACTTTAAAATAAAAAAGGATAAAGAGAAAGATAAAACGTTAAACTAAACACTGGACACTGCAATAACACAAAGACTCAGCATAGGTAAAGTGACGTACAAAGGGATCAACAAGAGCAACATTCATTTACCAAATCCAGATGCACAGCACACGGCATAGCCATGTGCTCTCTGGTCCAAGCCAAATCACAAAAAGGGCTGATCCCTTCCTGGTTGAATGAAAACAAGGTTGGACTAGAGTCTTGTCCCCACCCCCACCAGAGTTGCATCCCTCCCACCAACAATGTACACAGCTTTATTCCCAGTGGGAGACACCATATGAGGTAACCACTCTAGAGAAGGCTGGCTTAAAGACATCACAGCTAGCCACACAGGGCAAAAAGCCTACACACTGCCCCTAGTGTTCCTTCTTTGGTGTAACAATCATATATATATTATATGATGATTTATGACACAATTCATCCACGATCACTACACTAGTGTAAAAAATGAAAATTATGGGCCGGAAATGGAGGCTGAGCCCGGCCGAAAATCAGTCCTCCGAACCTGGGCCAGGAGGCCCAGCCGAGCCAGGGGCTCGCCTGAGCCTGGAGGATGGTCGAGCCAGGGCTTGGCCTCCTCCAGGACTAGGTGAGCCACCAGCTCGGCTGGGCCTCCATGACTCAACTGCAGATGACTGATTTTGGGGGTGACCCCCAGATACCTACATTCACAAATTTCGGCCCACGAGCTCCTCCAGAGGTCTCCATTGCAATCCTCCTTCACGCTCCCCTTGCACGCACAGCATGTGGCGTCAGAGTCTCCAGGTACGTGATGACGTCATGGAGGTGAATGCCTTTGAACCTGCTGGCAGCCGGACCGGTGACAGCTTTGCCGCTGGTTGGGGGCTTCCCCCCCCCCCGGCTAGAGAATAATCATTTATTCTGGGTAGTTATGACATCAGGGCAATGTAGTGGATCAACCAATCACATGACTGATTCAGGAGTTCTTGATCACAGGACATTACATGCTGACAGTTACTCCATTGTAGAAGCTGCATATTTTCATATTCTGGGTGTAGAGCTCAAATATAACTGATAAGCATTTACGAAAAGGAATAGAAACCTTTCACACTAAACCAAACCTACGCTGAGTGTATAAAATCGAAGGTAAAATACATTAACCCCTAAAATACATTGACCCTTAAGACCTATAGGGGTTATTCACGGAGATACGAAAATGCACCAAACAGTGAATTTCCCCGTACGGTGAATTTTCAGGGCCTTTCGGCTATTCACAAAGCAGGAAGTTCACCAAATATTGGCGAATTCCCAGCAAAATAGGGCGCCTGTCCGAAGGCAGTGAAATCCCCCACAGAGAAGCAATGGTTAATCTATTCAAAGACACCGAATAGCAGAGAAATGTCAGTGAAATGCCCTGCTGTTCGGTGGTTTCATTCGGCAGGTTTATTCAGAGGAATCCCATAGGTTTCAATGTTAAAAATATTCCCATTTTTATTTAATATCTAATAAACAGTTTATTCTTTTAATCTGCAGCAAAAATCTTTTTTTTTCTTTTTGCCAATATATCTCTTTTTTAATGTAACAGACATTATTTATTATTTTTCATAGGACCGGCTGGGTGGAGTAGAGGTAACATCATTGCTCTATAACTGTGGAGAGAGACTGTGGAGACACAGATTTGAATCCCGGCAAGAGCACCTCTCCAGTAAGTGTCCTTGGGCAAGACACCTAACGGTACATACTCGCCACCCAGGACATACTTGAAAATGATAGAAATCTCAATGTATCCTTCCTGGTAAAATACTTACTCAAATAAATAAAAAAATTTACAAACATTTTCATCCAGTTTTTTTGCAAACAGTTTTTTTTCTTTACCCGTCTGGCGTCTTGTCGGCTTTTTTCTGCGGCTGGTCGGCACCATACTCGGCGGCTGTGTTTGGGCGGCTTTCGGCTGCTGATACGTTGCACTTCGGGGACTCTGCGGTGAATGCTGAATTCACCAAAGGGTCAGCGAATCGAACTCGCCGAATCAGAGAGCACCGAAACGCTGGTGAGATTTCGGTGCTCTCTGAAAGACAATGTACAGGGTTATTCAATGTGATGCACTAATAGTGATATTACTGGATTTGCCGAGTTTCTCCTGAGAGGGTCAGAGAAATGCACATTGAATGTTATATCTTTATTTCTTGCAGTTTTCACGGCGTCTGCTGAAAGAGAGAGAGAAAATAAACAGCAAAAGACATCAGTATGAAGCGCGGCCAGGAGGTCGTTACCTGTGCAGCTACAGCAGCTCTTCTGAGTGTCCTTATTCATGGGGAATGGTTCACATCAACAGATGCCTTTTGTGACTAAAACAACCAAGTCCCGCAGGGTAATCTAAGGTTTAAACATCAAAGACCCCAGTGAAATAGTACTAGATATCAGAGGACACTCCACTTTTGTAACATGGGGGTTAATCCCTTAAAGCTGTCACTTGAACAAGCCAAAGCGGCTATTGCAGAGATGACTTCAATAAAATAACCTTTATTAACCACTTCGCTGCTGAGGACGCGCTCAGCGCGTCCTCAGCAGTCCCGCTGGTGTGCTGAGGACGCGCTGAGCGCGTCCTCACATTGGGGTCAGCGTTCGGCCGGGTTCCGGCCGATCGCTGGCCCCTCCGGTGCGGGCTGACATCCTGGATGTCAGCCCCGCATCCGGACCAGCAGCCGCCAGAATTAGGTGTCATCGCGGGGGCGCGATGACACCTAATTCAGGCGCCCCCCCCGCATGTGCGGAGGAGGCGCCTGAAAGGGAGGGGGGGGGAGGTCCTTCGGACCTCTCTCCCTCCCGATCGGCGGCGCACAGGGGGTTAACCCAGGCATCATTTGGAAGGGCACAGCCTGCCCTTCCAAATGATGCCTGGCATTAACCCCTGGGGAGCTGGATCGCGAATCGGCGCTGAAAAGCGCCGGTTCGCGATCCTTTCCTGGAGCTGGCCGACATCTTGGATGTCGGCCAAGCCTCCGGGAACTCCCCCAGAGGACTGGCGTCATCGTGCGTAGCACGATGACGCCAGTCCTAGAGTTAACCCCTAACTGCCACCAACTGTGGAGATAGGGAGTTCATTGGAACTCCCTATCTCCCGATCCGTGGCAGCTAGGGGTTAAATTTTGGTATGGTTGGATCGGCCAGAGCATGGCCGTTCCAACGATACCAAATACTACAGTGAAAAATGTTGTAAAAAAAAATAAAAATGAAAAATAAAAATAAAAAAAAATTTTAAAAAAAATTAAACACTTTTTTTTTTTTTTTGGTTTGTTAATGCAGCAATATTGTTCCCATTTCAATTATAATGTGAACAATGATGCTGCACTAACGATTTTTGTATGCGGTGCGTTTGTTAAAAATAGTGTCATTTTCCCCAAAAAAAAATGTAATGAGACCCCATCTCTAATTTTTTTAACAAGCGCACCCCATACAAAATATAACCGCAATTGCTCGCATGTTAAAATGTGGAAAAAAACACTTTACACATTGTAAATTATTGAAAATACATATTTTATTGCATTTTTTGTTATAATATACAGACATGACATACCATATACATATAATAATGACATATTATGAATCTACCGAGTCTGACGGAAAGAACGATATATAATATGTGTGGGTCATATACTAAAATAAGCCTTCAAAACATGTTTAAACATGATGCGCAAAACAGGTAAAAATGACCTCAGCACAGGGGCGGGAAAAGCCTCAGCAGCGAAAGGGTTAAATATAGATAAATACGTATACATCTATAACTGTACAAAAACATACAATAGTAACATATACCACACACAACTCTAAGAAATGATTTGCATATGGAGCAGTTGTCCCTGTAATGGCACAATCGATCTAAAGCCTTGTGAGACCTGAGCGGGCCTCACCGAAGAGCAGGCCCCACCGTAGAGCATGCCACTAGTGCTGTTGTTCGTTCTCAGGACCCTCACAAACCCCTTTTTGGTTAACTCTTTAGGGATTGTGGACAAATAAAAACACACAGACAAGTGTAAGTAAAAATAACAGACAATATCAATATGCACAGTACGTCAAATCAGGCCACTGTTACAGTTAAATAAAAAATACAACAAACAGACGGACAATGCATTACATGAACAGATCACACATTATGGAATTATGATGCTCATGTCGTCCTTCTGCTCTGCTGGCCAACCTCAGACAGCTCCCACACCAGACTTCTTGGGTTAACCTCCCTGCGCTGACTTCCACATCGGACTGTCCTTGGACTGATTCCACTAGATTGAACACTTGTGCAACTTTGAAACCGTTTTAACCTTTGATCTCTGACCCCCAGCTATTCTAGGCAATTCGGGGAGTGAGTGACAAAATGAGGGACGCTAATCGTTTCTTTTTACCATCGGGTCTGAGCACCCTGGGTATGTTTATGCGCATATCTAAAAGAAGAGTTCTCTACCCTCATACACAGAAGAATCAGAGTCCAATTCCATATCATCCGGTGGTCATGCATATAAAAAGAACTCTGAATAGTATTTTACAAGGAACCTGCCCTAATTTGCACAAAAATGACCCAAACCTGCTAGGCGAGGTGGCCAATCCATTGCCCTTTCCCATTACTCATGTATCAATGAAGAAAAAAGAAAAACTTGGACATAGCAATTTCTTACAAAACAATCAAAATCTCTCCTTCAATCAACAGATCAATACAAATAAATAAACCACAGTAAAACTAAAATATCACACACTATATGTATGCAAGTCCACAGATTACAATGTTACAATTTGCACCTACTGATGGGAACAAGGACATATGAACAAATATTGCCCCGCTATTATAAAATCTAAAAATAAACACCTGTACAAGTGACAGCACTGTATAATCAACGAGGGGTTAATTATCCTTTTACAGACCTCATCATAAATTAAAACCCATAGAGGGTATAGGTCAGAAAGATTGCAATATGTCAATCGCAGAGCATTACTTAATCACATGTTCCAACTCGCGTTTCGCTTCTGCTCTTCAGGGACATGAAAATACAATGTAACAGAAATGCATTTAAAAAGGTAACAAGAGAGTCACATGGTTCCCTAATCCAATCATTGCCCACTAGCCTTCGGATCCACCATTCATATGTCGGGATTGGTCATTCATGAGCATGTAACATTGCCAGCCTATCAAAACTCAATACAACATGTTGCTATTGGCAACCTAATAACGTGAACGCAGAGATCATTACACACTCGCTTGACAAAACACATCCTTACTACTGGCATGCAGGTCAGCAAAGCTAGGATATAAGAAACAGATCATGGATACCCAATATAAAACTTGGCACCCAGGAACCTGCACTCAGAAGTAGAGCACCCATAAATCTCGTAACTGATAATACATTCACACGGGTTTGTGTCAAATTCCCGACGGCCAACCTACCGACTGTTAACTTCCCGACATTAAAAATTACGAAACACCAAGTGCCAAACGGCCAACTTCCCAACATAAAATCAACACCGAAAAATCCCGCCACTGAAAGAATCCCGCCAAAAATGTCACCGCTAAAGTCTTTGTATGCCCTGTCAATTGGCCTGTGCTGCTGCAGAATCTATTGCAACACCACAGGCCAATTGACTGATTATCATTATTCCTTACATAGCGCAAACATATGAATCCTATAGATCAGCACCACAGGCCATGGACAGTGACATACAGGTATTTAGAATTATGCCGGGATGATCGGTACAAGTTTACATGAAAAAGATGCATTGAATAGTAAAACCACCGTGCCGTGGCAGGAAAACGTAAAAAGAGGCATTGTATAGTAAAACCATCATGCTTCAGGGAAATGTGAAAAGATGCATTGAATAGTAAAACCACTGTGCCGTGGCAGGAAAACGTGAAAAGATGCATTGTATAGTAAAACTGTCATGCTTCAAGGAAATGTGAAAAGATGCATTGAATAGTAAAACCACCGTGCTTCAGGGACACATGCTTGCCGAAAGATTTGAAGATCCTCACGAGAAGGGCATAGGACAGCAGACAAATAGTCCACATGTGGAGCGAATAGAGCCAGGAGGCTCTACATTTTGGGAGTGTAAAAGTGTTCCGAAACCCAGAAGCAGGATGCCGCGATCAGACAGAGATGACTGCAGGAGGACACGTTTTTGACACTGAAGTTTAACCCCCGAGCCACACTCGGGATACTGCCAAGGAGGATAACAAATCGTCTACTAGAAAAGATTGACATTTCTTTTTACAAATTTAGAATTAATTCTATACGGACATGCCTTACAATGGTCGCATTTGTATGTACCATTGGGACGATTCAGCCACATCATTCCCTCGATAATGCGGGTTGATAACTATGATTCAAGGAATCTCTAATACGCTTAGGTCTCCTAGCTGTAAATGTCAAAACTTCAGAAAGAACCAGTGACAGAGATTCATCCAGCTGTAATAGAGGCCCGTATTTTGTGCAAATATTCTTAACCTCCTGCCAACCGTTATCAAAAGTAGCAATAAATCGTATTTGCTTAGAAGTACCGGCTGGGTGGAGTAGAGGTAACATCACTGCTCTGCGTGGAGAGAGCCTGTGGAGTCATGGGTTCGATCCCAGCGAGAACCTCTCCAGTAAGTGTCCTTGGGCAAGACACCTAACGCTACATACTCGCCACCCAGGACATACTTGAAAACGAGAGAAATCTCAATGTATCCTTCCTGGTAAAATCCTTTCTCAAAAAAAAAAAAAAAGTATGTCCCTACTTTTTGGGAATTAATAACTGCTGCCTCTCGGTTTCCGGCGCTCTCTTATACGCCCTTTCCAAGCAACGCTTTTCCCGAAACATACACCGCAACCTGGAAGCCTCCACCTTAAATTCCTCCAAGTTACTGCAGCTACGTCGGGCCGTTAAGTGCTGACCCAAGTGGGATTCCTCTTTGAACAAACCAAAAATGTCGGAGTCCTTTAAAAAATCTGAAAGTAGCTCTAACCTCACCTGCATTTCATTATATTAACTGGGTACCAGGGACAATGTTCCAAGGTTGGTGCCAACGTAACCCGAGCCGTTGTAAACATAACTTCATAGACTATAATGGCTCTGGTAAGTTTACAACAGCCCCGATTACGTTAGCACCAACTGTGGAATAGAGCTCCAGGACTTTTACGGTTGCCTTTAAGGTTACTTTTAGCGTCAGGTCTTTAGTGCTAACCCAACAATAGTCCAGAGCTTCCCCTTGGAAATGGGAGCACTATCACTGTACACTAGATGGTTCTGACAGTCCGACAGACCTACTTTTTTTTACATGGGAGACTGGCGGTATCAGGGCTTCTTCCAATGAAGTGGAAGAACATTACGACTTACAGGAGGACGTTTTGTTGCTCAGTAACAGCAGAGATAATAAAATGTGTTAAAATTAGTCAATAGATGCAGAAGCGTCCATGATAGTGCATAAAGAAACAAAACAAAAGCCTAGAACAATAAGTTCATAGATTTGTCTTCACAAGGGACTCATTAGTTTTTTTTATACAACAGCAAAACAGCATATATATAACGTATACATACTACAGTACTTTAATGATTACTAATAAAATAACCTCTACTTAAAAATCCTGACAGGCCGGTCTTGCTGTCGAGTGGCAGCAGCACACAGGATCTTGCGGCATTCTCGTTGCGGAGCTGCCTCAGCCTCATCCTGCCTTCTTTCCACAAAGAGTAATAGTTTAAGGAGAAGACCTGACTCGCAAGCGCTGTTCCATCATAAAGGTGTTCAATGGCATTTAGGTCAGGACTCTGCGTGAGCCAGTTATGTTCTTCCACAACAAACACGTCCGACTGTGACGTTATGGGCTTGGTTTGTGCACTAGGGTACACTGATACTGGAACAGTGAAAACACTGTTCTCAAAAGGTGTAAGCATAGCATTGTCCACAATGTCTTGACATGCTGAAGCACTAAGATTTCCCTTCACTGGAAGTAAGGACCGAGACCAACCCCTGACAAACAGCCCCATATCATGAACCCTTTTCATTCCCCAAACTTTACAGCTGGTAGAAGGCAGCGTGCGGATATTAATGTCAATTGAAGTTTCAAACTCTTCAGTCATGGTGCACCTCAGCATCCGGTGACCCCGCTCTGACTTTACATGGTCTTCTTCTTCGTGGCGGAGTTGCTGCTGTTCCTAAAAGCTCTCACTTTCCAATAATACCACTTAGAGTTGAATATGGAAGGTCTAGCAGGGATGACGTTTCACAAACTGACTTATTACGAAGGTGGCATTCTATCACAGTACAAGCTTGAATTCACTGAGCTCTTCAGAACGACTCATTTCAGTCACAAATATTTGTAAATGCAGACTGCAGGGCTCGGTGCTTGGTTTTATAAACCTGAGGCAAAGGGTCTGATTAAAACATGTGAATAAAGTAATTGAGACGTGGGTCTTTATACGCTTGTCCATATAGTGAATAGGAATAAATTCTCTTCTGTTTGCACATTCTAGTACTTTGTGCCCAAATCCTTCCTCATTCATGCCACGAAAATGACTTTGAGTCCATGAGTATGAATTCTCTCATGTACAGTAAGTTTATCCTTTGTTCTAAAACATTTTCCACATTCAGCGCAATCAAAAGGCTTCTCTCCTCTATGAATTCTCTCATGTACAGTAACCTCACTCTTTGTTCTAAAACATTTCCCACATTCAGAACATGCAAACAGCTTCTCTCCTGTATGAATTCTTACATGTGCAGTAAGATGACTCTTTGTTGCAAACCACTTCCCACATTCAGAACAAGCATATGGCTTCTCGCCTGTATGAATTCGCTCATGTACAATAAACTCACTTTTTGTTGCAAAACACTTCCCACATTCAGAACAAGCAAATGGCTTCTCTCCTGTATGAATTCTCTCATGTACAGTAAGCACACCTTTTGTTCTAAAACATTTCTCACATTCAGAACAAGGAAACGGCTTCTCTCCTGTATGAAGTCTCTCATGAATAGTAAGCTCACGCTTTGTTCTAAAACATTTCACACATTCAGAACAAGTAAATGGCTTCTCTCCTGTATGAATTCTCTCATGTATAGTCAGCTCACCTCTTGTTCGAAAACATTTCCCACATTCAGAACATGCAAACGGCTTCTCTCCAGTATGGATTCTCTCATGTATAGTAAGATCACCCTTTGTTCTAAACCCTTTCTCACATTCAGAACATACAAATAGTTTCTCTCCTGTATGAAGTCTCTCATGCTCGGTAAGTTTATCCTTTCTTTTAAAACATTTCTCACATTCAGAACATGCATAGGGTTTCTCTCCTGTATGACTTCTCTCATGTACAGTAAGCTCCCCTTTTGTTCTAAAACATTTGCCACATTCAGGACATGCAAACGGCTTCTCTCTTGTATGAATTCTCTCATGTACACTAAGTGCACCCTTTCTTGTAAAACATTTCCCGCATTCAGAACAAGCAAAAGGCTTTTCTCCTGAATGAATTCTCACATGTCGAATAAGGTCACTCTTTGTTCTAAAACATTTCTCACATTTAGGACATGCAAATGGCCTCTCTCCTGTATGAATTCTCTCATGTACAGTAAGCTTACCCTTTTTTCTAAAACATTTTCCACATATAGGACATGCAAATAACTTCTCTCCTGTGCAAGCTCGGTTTATACCAAGACTTGCATTCGTGCTTAAACATGTCTCACTCTCAGGGCACAGAAATGTTTTTGTTCCAATATGAGCTGTGGGAGCCTGAGGAGGTTCTGACCCAGAATTGACAGAATTTGTAATATCAGAATAAATGAACATATCTGTGTACGGATCCATTTTTTGAATAGCCAAATGTGAAAGCACAGAGTTCTGTGGTTCGTTTTGATTTTCTTTGCTATCCAGAGTTTCATCTTTGATGTTTATTCCTTCTTGGTCCACTGACAAAGGCTTCATGAGGTTTTCTGCAGTGTGTGTGTGATGCAGTTTCCTAAAAAATGATTCCTACAGACATTCCAAGACTCTTGCTGTACTCCAGCTAAAAAAAATAAAAAAAAATCCACAATTAAATTACACGTCACGACACCAGTGCAGCAAAATACACCTACAAAGCATACAAAGACCTGATCCATATCCATTAAATACAAGGGTCTATTCAGAAAGCACCAACATTACATGCAATTTCGGTGCTTTGATTTTCCCCGTACTTCAGTAATTCCTTTTCACCAAAAATACAGTGAATTTACCATTTAGCGACCGGTCACCGTATTTTGCTGAAATTGGAGTCATCGGACTTGATGAAAAAAGCCAAATTGCGCCACATTGGCAAATTCCACTGAACTGACAAAAAAAAATTTAAGTTTCCTATTCTCCTAATAGGAGGTTAAACCAATAAAAATGTATTAAAATGCGTCTAAATAATAAAAACTTAAAAAATAAAAACAATGTCATCTAAAAAAAAAATAATAAAACAAAGTTTGAAAAATTAAAGGGACACTCTAGGAAACATGACCACCTAAGCTTTTTTAGGTGGTCATGATGCCCAGAGTATGCTGCCCTCTGTCCCCCCTCCCTCCGCTCAGCGGTTCAGCAGAAAACAGCTGAGAGAGGCAGAGAAGTTTACTCCGCCCTCCCAGCTGTCAGTCAGCAGAGCGGGAATCATATTTCCCGCTTCTGCCGACTTTTGTCGAGTAGGAGACGTCATCGCGCTTTCAGCGCGATGACGTCTCCAACTCACCGCAGAAGCTGGCGGCTCCCTCTGAGGGTTAGTGTTGCGCGCATCCTCTTGCGCGCAACACTGATCCTCAGAGGGAGCCGGGAGGAAGCCTGCCGATTGGCTGGCTTACGTGAGAGGCGCGCATGCGTGCTTCTCACGTAAACCAGAAGGCAAGAAGACTCAAGAAGGACGGGAGCGGAAGAGGAGGGAGGTGAGTATGAAAAAAAATAAAATAAGACGCCGCTGGAAACAAGAGGATTTTAGGGTAAGTATTACAGTTACAAAAAACCTCCAAAAACGAACGATTTATTAAGGGAGTAGGGATAGATTAAGGTTAAAAAACGGGGGGGGGGGGGGTTATTAGAGTGTCCCTTTAAACAATTTTTTTTTTAAGAAAACAACAATTAAATTTTTAAGATATTCCTCTTTTACATTGAATCCAGGGGATTTGCATTTTTAAACCAATCGAATTGAAACAATGAAAATCAGGGCATTTTGCCGAAATTGCGGTGCAGTTCTGTGAACAGAAAACAGTCTTCTATGCACAGTATTTTGCAGTCACTTCGCCTGTATTTAGGGAGTTGACAGCTTGGTGAATAAACAAATTGCACAGAACGGTGAGATTCGAAGGTTAGTGAATAACCTCTATAGTGCGCACATTCACCTTATATATAGAACTATATGAAGCATGGAACAGCCACTAACAACCAGTGGGCAGAGTAAGAACCCCCTTAGGCTGGGGTCAGACGAGCGCACTGAATGCGCACAGTAACTGACGTACTTTTTAACTGATGACATTGTGGTTACAATGTATCAGTTAATTTTGACTGATGTTGAGAAAAAAAACCTGTATGCAGTTGTTTCGCTACGTCCGTCTAACTTTTTCACGTCGATGCCATTTTGGCGTCCGTTGCAACATGTGTTGCGCATGCGTGAAAAAGTGCGCATGTGCTTCGTGTGTTGTTCTCTATTGACTCCTTTGAAAAGCTACAACGGACAGAAAACCGTGTGGTCAGACGAACGTAAAAAGTGCACTCGTCTGACGCGGGCCTTACTGGTAAGTGTGCCTGGGGTGTCACTATGATTAAGAAAAAAATTAAAAAGGGTTTATACAGCACTCATTCAGGGTCAGATTTGGGCCATGATGCACTCAAATCTTGGATTTTGCGACATCCAGAATGGAACACACACCAAAAAGTCCCAGCACTGGTGGGCTCTGTCGAAGTACCCTTTTATTGGATGCCTACACACGAACCCCACGAGATCTCCTGATCTCTGCAACATGTTGCGAGAGTGCATCACAGCTTTCACAAGCCAGCGGCCGCTCGGTGAAAAGCTGCCAGCCAGAGGGTTATGCTGGCCGGATGCTGATAATGCATTCTGCCAGCAGCCCCAGTGTCTGAGGTCAGTGGGAATACAGTTGTGTTCAAAATTATTCAACCCACACTGAAATTGAGTGTTTTGGCCAGTTTGACATTGATTTTGATCATTCAGTCATCTTGCTTACAATTAAATCAAAGAGGCACGTGTAGGTCAGACAAATATAACATAACATTTATAATGAAATGAAATACCACAAATGTCTTTTCTGTGCTCACATCATTATCAGTTTTATTCAACCCCCAAGTGACATTCAATCTTATAACTGTAAAAGGATGTTGTACTAACAGCTTTTAAACGTGAAGCATAGCTTGACACAAGTGTCTTGCAGCGATCTACGGGTATCTTCGCCCATTCGTCATGGGCAAAAGCCTCCAGTTCAGTCACATTCTTAGGCTTGCGCACTGCAACTGCTTTCTTTGAGAACCTCTGGTGGGGCTTAATCGGATTTAAGTCAGGTGACTGCGATGGCCACTCCAAAATGTTCCAGCCTTTAATCTGCAACCATGCTCTAGTGGACTTGGAGGTATGCTTGGGATCATTGTCCTGTTGAAAGGTCCAACGTCTCCCAAGCCTCAGGTTTGTGACGGACTGCATCACATTGTCATCCAAGATCTCCTGGTACTGAAGAGATTCATGGTACCTTGCACACGCTGAAGCTTCCCTGTACCTGCAGAAGCAAAACAGCCCCAAAGCATGATTGACCCCCCGCCATGCTTCACAGTAGGCAAGGTGTTCTTTTCTTCATAGGCCTTGTTCTTCCTCCTCCAAACATAGCGTTGATCCATGGGCCCAAACAGTTCTAATTTTGTTTCATCAGTCCACAGAACACTATCCCAAAACTTCTGTGGTTTGTCCACATGACTTTTGGCATACTGCAGTCGACTCTTCTTATTCTTTGGAGACAGCAAGGGGCTGCGCCTGGGAGTTCTGGCATGGAGGCCTTCATTACGCAGTGTGCGCCGTATTGTCTGACCTGAAACTTCAGTACCCACATCTGACAAATCTTTTCGCAGTTCCTCAGCAGTCACACAGGGACTTTTCTCCACTCTACGCTTCAGGTAGCGCACAGCAGTCAAAGTCAGCATCTTCTTTCTGCCACGACCAGGAAGCGTTTCAACAGTGCCCTTTGCCTTGAATTTGCGAATGATGCTTCCTATGGTCTCTCTTGGTATGTTTAACATCTTTGCAATCTTCTTATAGCCATTGCCCTTCCTGTGAAGAGTAATCACCTCTTCTCTTGTCTTCCTGGACCATTCTCTTGACTTCACCATGTTTGTAACCACACCAGTAAATGTTTAGAAGGAGCTGAGTATCACAGTCATTTTAAAGCTGCCTAATTGGTGCTTATTATGCTTTATTGCTGCTCCGTGACATCCACAGGTGTTTTCAATACCTGATTGAAAAACACTTGAATGAACCTCTGTTCTTCAGAGTGGTAGTCTTTAAGGGGTTGAATAATTGTGTCAATGAAGAATTCACAAAAGAAACATTTACTACTGTATTACAAAACCAATTGATGTCATTTTAGTTGCATATGGTTCTTTAAAAAGTCCTTGTAGGATTTCATTCTGAATACAATTACAAATGTACACTAAATTCCCTAAAACCTTTACAGCATTGGGGGTTGAATAATTTTGAACACAACTGTATATGTATCTGAGGTTTGGTGTGCATATACCTATATATTCATCACCCTTTTGTCAATCTCTGCACTGGTTCCCGTTTCCCTTATAATCCATTTCCAAATACTGGTGCTCACATACAAAGCTCTGCATAACCGCACCCCTGACTACATCTCCTCCCTTATTAGCAGGTATATCCCGTCCTGACCACTTCACATGGCCATGATTTGATGCTATCAGTTCCTCGTACCCGCACCCCCAACTCTCATCTCCTGAGCTGCCCCCTTTCTATGGAACTCCCTCCCCCACAACATCTGGCGGCCTGTCGATCAGCCAATCTGGGTTGTCCACAGATGCTTCCAGTGGACGACCCTGCTCGGCCGATGGTATTGTCCATAGTCGGGTGACAAAGTTGGTCACCCGACTACGGTGCCAGTGGACAATTGGCCTTATGTAGTGCACAGACTTTTAGCGATATGCATGGTATCAATAAACCCAAAGACCAGAAGACCATACCTTGCATATTATTATGATGATATTTTACATGTACCTCATAGAATATAACCGCAAAGGCTCGGATGATAAAATGTGAAAGAAATACATTTTACACACTGTAAATGATTGGAAATTCTAATTTTTTTGTTACAGCATCCTGGCAGGACATGACATATACACACTATAGGTGAAATGGCTCGGCAGTGAAGGGGTTAAACCTGTCGAACTGAATCAGTTTGTTGACTCTAGTAAAGTTTGTTGTTTCGTGAATAGACAACCATTGCATCTCTATGGGTCAGATTCAGTGCTGCTGAACATCGGCAAACTGCACTATATTTCATCTGTATTTGGGAATAGACAAACTGCCCCGACATTGCACCGGACTAGGAATGCACCGAAACTATCGGCTAAAAATGAAAAAAATACAAACAAACACGGCTGAAAAGTTTTCATTCAAAATAGGGCCTGGCCAAGCCGAGCCGGGGGCTTGCATGAGTCTGAAGGCCGGCCAAGCAGGGGGCTCGGGCAGGCCTCCAGGCGCAGGTGACAGATCTTGCTGGGGGGGGGGGGTGAAAGCATTGCACACTCACCTACAATCGGCCCTGAGCTCCTCCAGCGGTGGCAGTCCTCCTGCTTCCGTGACTGCATCTCAGCGACTGATGGAGAGAAGACACTGGATGCAGGAGGACTGCCACCGCTGGAGGAGCTCAGGGCCGATGTAGGGGAGTATGTGTAGGCAACATACTCCCCTACATCCTCCTACTTAGGCCCTGAGCTCCTCCAGCGGTGGCAGTCCCGTGGTGACAGTCCTCTGGCAGCCGGTTCCTGCTCTCCGTTAGACACAGGGATGAGGTTGCGGAAGCCTTTGACCCAGCTGTCTGCGTCTGACGGAGAGCGGGAACCGGCTGGCGGAGGACTGTCACCACGGGACTGCCACTGCTGGAAGAGCTCAGGGCCGAAGTAGGAGGATGTAGGTGAGTATGTAGGTGCAATCAGCCATCCGAACCTGGGCCTGGGGGCGGCCGAGCAGGCTGCTCGGCCAGCCTCCGGTAAGTACCCGGCCTCCAGGCCCAGGTTCTCAGGTCTGATTTTAGGCCAAACCGATCCCGAATTTTCGGTATCGGACGGAAATTTCTATTTCGGTGCACAACTACACCGGACAGTGACATTCGGTGACAAGTCGGAATTTAATAAATAGACCCTATACTGTGTCCGGATCCAACAATAAAACATGACATGACTTCAAATCACGTTTAACCCCTTGGGGATCAATGACATACAGGATGCGTCTTAGGAAAAAAATCCTGTTAAGGACAAGGGATGAACCCTGTACATAATGGTCCTTTAGCCCACCTCCCTTATACTAACGGCCAGGGTCCCGCAGCGTTCTGACTTCCTTAAATTCAGACCTCCAGTTTTAGAGACCCCGGCCATCAGTTTCAGGTGCCTGAAAGGGAGGGGGGCTCCTTTGGACCCCTCTTCCTTCCAAATCGGTCAGGACTTAAAGAGAAACATTGCTGGAAAGGGCACAGTCTGCCCTTTCCAGCGATGCCTCTCTTTAACCCCTTAGGTGCCGGATTGTGGTCCTCTCCCGAAGAAGGCTGACATCCAAGCCTCCTGGGGCCTCTTCCCGCCCACTGCTGTCATCGCCATATGTATGATGACTTCAGTTGGCAGCTAGGGGGTTAACTGCCCAAGTGGAAATATCATATCTCCCGATCATTGAGATCAGCTAGAGGGTCATGTTTGGTATCCTTGGCAAGCATGGCCTTTCCAACGATACCAAACATGACCAGGTTTGGTGTAAAACAATAAAATTTAAAAAAAATTAAACTGGGTGTTTGTTTTTTGTTTTTAAAAATGAAAACGTTTGTCATATAGTCGTATAACAAAATAGGACTTCAAATTTGTTTAAACATGAGCATAAAAACGGTCAAAATTAGCTCAGTACAGAGAGGTGATATTGTTCAGCAGTGAAGGGGTTAAAAAAAAAAAAAAACATGTAATCATTGGCTGTTTCTAAACTCAGGATAAAATTACAAAACTATTTAGCTGGGAATCTTTATTGGTGGTTGTAGATTTTTGTGGTCAAAGATCGAAAAAGTGGTTTTGTTTCCAATTTCATCATCATATTTCGTACATGAAAATAATGGTATCTTTAGAAAGTTAATTTAATGGCGAGAAAAACGGTATAATAATATGTGTGGGTTCCAAAAAACGAGTAAGGAAAATTAGAGCTAAACACAAACAGCGCGGAAACGTAAAAACCGCAGTGGATGCTTTCGGACTGTTAAAAAAAAAAAAGAAAGCAAACCAAGTAATAAAAGATATAAATTTATTGAAGTAAAAAAATGTAATTGATACTGACAGCACGAATGCATAAATAGATGTTTCAACACTTCACAGGCACAAATGAACATGCAAAGATTGTGCCTCAATGCAAAGGTAAACATAAGTCCCAAGATTAGGGAAATGTAAGTAGAATTTATATTGGGGAGTACATCAAATGCCTGGATGGTCACAATACAAAACCTAATGCTAGCTCATAAATTTTAATACATATATAAACCACAAACTAAGACATTGGAGAAAACATAAATCATGAAAAAAATGCAAAATAAGGAATCTGCTCATTAGAACAACCCGGCAGAGACCCAACGTTTCGGCTTCAAAAGCCTTTGTCAAGAGTATTAGAAAAAACAGAAACCTATATTTATTTATTTATTTGATAGGCCGTGTTAGTCCAGAAGCCAAAATCACGAGTATAGTAGTACCTAGTGATACCTTTTTTATTGGACTAACGTTACATTTAAAAGACAAGCTTTCGAGAGGATTACTCTCTTCCTCAGGTCTGGATGCTTACTGATCAGTTCCTAGAATTGAACATCAGGACATAAAGGGTCACATGGGTGGGTGGATTAGATGTCGTAAAAAGTGAGGTCAAATGGTATGTTCAAAATGGGAAAATAAAAACGCATGAGGGATCTTAGGCCCATAATAAAACAGAGATAAGATCATACAACCTAGAATGAAAGAAAAAGAAAAAGAAAAAAACAAAAACACAAAAAAACAGTGAAGGCTGAAAGAAACCTGAGAGGAAAAAAAAAAAAGGAAGCCAAGACGAAGCAAAACATCAACCAGAATTTTGAATGTTATGTGACGTTATGATAATGGATAAAAAACCCAGAATCCACGTTGAGTCCAGCATTTATAGTATTAAAATATGTGATCGTTTTCATTAGGGATGCACCGATACCACTTTTTTAAGACCGAGTACGAGTACCGATACTTTTTTTCAAGTACTCACCGATACTTTTATGTCATGTGACCGCTTTCCAAGAAGAACAGACCTCATAAAAATGCCCCCAGCTCTCCTGGATATGCCCCACAGCTCATGGATATTCCCCCCAGCAAATGGATATGCCCCAGCTCTCATGTATATTGCCCCCAAGAAAATGGGTTATGCCCGGCGTCGCTCAGTAAGGCAAGTATGATCGCGGAGAGCTCCAGGTGCCCGTCCGAGTGCTCTATCGGCATTCGTACAGGCCCTGCAGCTGCTCACCGCGATCATACTTACCTTCCAGAGGGACGCCGAGAAAGTTTCTGCTCGTGCGCTCGTTGGAAGGCCCCCAGCCACGATCACATGGTCCCACGTGATCGCGGCTGGGGCCTTCCAACGAGCGCACGCGCAAAGACTTTCCCGGCGTCGCTCAGGAAGGTAAGTATGATCGCGGAGAGCAGCTGCAAGGCCTGTACGAATGCCGATAGAGCATTCGAACAGCCGCCCCAGCCCCTCGGATGCCGGCAAGCCGGCTCAATGCCGGCTTCCGGTATCGGGGAAAATATCGGGGGTACTGTAGGAGTACCAAGTACTCCTGCAGCACCCGGTATCGGCACCGATACCAATACTAGTATCGGTATCGGTGCAACCCTAATTTTCATTTCATATGTTTTGCATTCACGGTGGTCTTTAAAATGTCCTTTGAGGATTTTAATTGAGGTTTTGGATGGAGTGGCCTATTAGATTGAAGTGATGTCCCACCGGGGTACAATATGTATTTTCCATACATACACACACATAAAAAATAAATACCAAATCACCTTGATTGAGACGTGTATGCCGCAGAACTGGCGCCAGGACCATCCACGTCACGGCAGAACATAGCACATGCGCAAACCCACCAGGGCGCATGCGCACTGACTCTGCATGCGATCGGACAGAACCTCAGGATAGAGGAAAACTACCCACATTAATTCATAAAGAGAAGGGAAGGAAAGTTGACAACCAAAAATAGAGACATTTCCTTAAAAAAACGAGAACAATGGACCCTTGCAAGATTTTCAGACTGACAATGGTAAATCCGCCCGGTCACTATGGAGTTAAACATGATGAGCACAAACCAGTCAAGATTAGGTCAGCAAATAGGGAGGGGGGGGTGAAATGGCTCAGCAGTGAAGGGGGTTAATACGATCACATTCTATAGTTTATCCAACTACTATTCCTTCCCTTGCCTTGTGTCGCGTAAGGACGTCTCATGCCTCTAGACTGTAAACTCCTATAAGCAGGGCCCTCTACACCTCGTTTCCATCCTATGTCCGTTTATATGGATTTTTGTTCCCTTTGGTTATTGGAAACTGTTGGCGCTATATAAATGATGACAATAATAATAATGTCAAGTCGCGGCTCCAGACACTACACAGCACGAGGGCGGCTTCTGACGTCATGGGTACTTTGGAAATCTCCTACAGTATGAGAGTGATGACGTGACATCCAGAGTGGCTGCACTGACTGGGGGTTTGGGGCCTGGCTACGACTACGTAGCTCAATGTGAGCTACAATAAACAATAATAATGATGCGGCACAGCTATTTCTTTTATATTAAACATAATTATTATGTATTGTGCTGCAGTAATCACAGACAGCAAGGATACAACCATTTTATTGAATCAACTGACAAATAACTGCCACTTAAGCAGGGCTTAACACAACTTTATATATACAAAATACATAACACCCCTCCCCCCTATGATAGCTCTTATCCTCAGGCTGAGGGCCCACGGACTCTGGTGGACCTCAGCAATGGTACTGGAGAGTCTTGCCGAAACAGAGCACCATCCATCTCCAACTGGACAGTGTCCTGAAGATAGCCCGTGAGTGGCGACGGCTCTACGGCCCCTAGTACCTCCGCCTCTTCGGAAGTGGACACGGGTGGTGTAGGTAAACCTGTAGGAACACAGTTCTCCAGTGGGCCTGAGAACACCCTGGGATTCCCATCCGGCACTGGTCCGGTCAGCCGGCGCCACAGCTGATCAATGTGGCGTCTGATTGTACAATCATTTCCCAGAGTAACCTCGTATGACAACGGGCCCGTTACCTTAGTTACCCTGGCTGCCACCCAAGGTGCCCCACTCCAATAGTTCCTGGCCCATACCAATTCACCTGGCTGTAAGTTCCTGGGGGGTTTGGGCTGAGCTGTCTCTGCCGCTACTCTGTCTGGGTGAAGTCGGTCAAGTTTCGTTGTGAGCTGGCGGCCCCACCTCAGCTCCGCTGGGCTGCGACCGGTTGCTGTAGTAGGAGTTGTGTGTTGACACAGGAGGAAATTCGCCAGGCGGTGATTCCAGTCCCCATTCGTCATCCGCTTGAGCGCCTCCTTTGTGGTCCTGACCATTCGTTCTGCCTGACCGTTGGTCGCGGGGTGAAAAGGAGCGGATTTTATGTGCCGAATCATGTTGGCGTTGAGGAATGATTGAAACTCTGCTGCCGTGAATTGTGCCCCATTGTCGGAAACTATTACATCTGGCAGACCATGTGTCGCGAACAGCCGGCGCAACTCTCGGATGACCCTGGTCGTTGTCATCGATGAGACCGGTACCACTTCCAACCACTTGGAATAACTGTCCACTACTATCAGGAATACCTGCCCCTGGAAGGGGCATGCAAAGTCAATGTGCACGCGAGACCATGGGGCATGCGTGGTCTCCCAACGGTGCCTGAGGCATCTCCGGTCGACTTTCCTGGCAACCCTGGCAACTCCTTACTTGCTTCTCTGTCTTTGTCCAAGCCCGGCCACCACAAGTAGCTCCTGGCTAGAGCCTTCATCCAAACAATTCCTGGGTGCCCCTCGTGAGGGAATCCAGCACCTTCGAGCGAAGACTGGGTGGAATGATGACCCTGCTGCCCCACAGTACACATCCCTTGTGGGCCAACAGTTCATTTTTTCGAGAAAAGAAGTGTAGGAACTCAGACCCTGGCTGGGCCACTGGCCATCCCCTTAACACCCAGTTGAGAACTCGGCTAAGCGTTCTATCCGTGGTGGTTTCAGCTGCAACATCCCCTGCATGTAGGGGTATGTCAGGCAGGTCCTGGATCGCCAGAATATATGACAAGCTGGGGCCGGATCTGGCTCAGTCTGTGGTAGAGGCAGACGGCTGAGAGCATCAGCATGGCCCATTTCCTTGCCCGGCCTGTGTACTAGCTGGTACGAGTAGGCGGCCATGAAAATGGACCATCGTAGCATTCGCGGAGACAGGATCTGTGGTGTCTGTTTGTCAGCTGTGAAGAGACCAAGCAGTGGTTTGTGGTCTGTAAAGATGGTGAAGGTACGTCCATATAAGAAGTCATGGAACTTCTTAATGCCAGCCACTATGGCGAGTACTTCCTTGTCTATCTGGGCGTAGTTCCTTTCAGCCGTAGATAACGTCCTAGAATAGTATGCAATGGGAGCCTCTCTACCATCTGGCATCCTGTGGCTTAGTACTGCCCCAATGCCGTATGGCGAAGCATCACAGGCTAGTGTTACTGGTAGTGTTTCGTTGAAATTAACTAGGACGGAGTCCGAGGACAGCAATGATTTTACCGCACTGAATGCTTTGAGTGATCGACCAGACCCAGGGTGCTTGTTTGTCCAGGAGGCGGTGTAGCGGTTCTGCCAGGGCAGCCTTATGCGGTAAGAAGGAATGGTAAAAATTGAGCAAACCCAGGAATGCTTGGAGCTCCCCCTTGGATTTTGGAGTAGGGGCTTGCTGAATTGCTTGTAGCTTTACTTCAGATGGGTGGATGCTGGCAGCGTCGATGCGGAACCCCAGGAAGTCGGTGGATTCTACGCCGATCCGGCACTTTTCCCTCTTGAGTTTGAGTTTAAGGCCGGCTTCACGGAAACGTTGCAGTACTGCGCAGAAACGTTCGGCCAGGACTGATGCTGATTCTCCCGCGATCAGGACGTCGTCAAAGTATGGGCAGACGCCGGGAATGTTCTTCAGTGTCCTTTCCATAATACCTTGGAACAACCCTGGTGCTACGCTTACCCCAAACTGCAATCGGCGCACTCGGAATGCACCTCTGTGTGTAACTATTGTTTGTGCTTCTGCGGTAGCTGCGTCTACCGGTAGCTGCTGGTAGGCCTGAGCGAGGTCTAGCTTAGCGAATATTCGGCCTCCCTGGAGCGAGGCGAGGATGTGGCTTACCACTGGCACAGGATAAGCATGCTGCTGTAGCGCCTTATTTATGGTGCACTTGTGGTCTGCGCAAATACGAACGTCCCCGTTAGGCTTAACTGGAGTCACTATGGGAGTCTCCCACTGGCTACTGTCCACGGGTTGGAGCACTCCCTGCTGTACCAGCTTGTCTAGTTCTGCATCAATTTTATGCTTCAATGCAAAAGGAACCCTACGCGGTTTTAATCGGATTGGAGGTACTGCTGGATCAAGGTTGAGTACAATGGGTGCCCCTTTGTATTGTCCCAGTTCAGTGCTGAATATGTCAGCGTATTCTTGGCATACCGCTTCAAGATCGGTTATTTGGGTTCGATGGATGCCCGTTACCCTGATGCCCAGGGCCTCAAACCAGTCCAGTCCTAGGAGGCTGGTACGCGGCCCCACTACGACCACCACACTGAGGGCACCCTCGAACTCTCTGAATTGTACCCTAATGGTGGCTTCGCCTCTTACGGGAACACGGCGATTCTGGAAGTCTGTTAGCACTAAGTCCGATGATTTGAGCGGAATTTGCCGTCGGCTACGGTTACGAATATGGTCAAAAGTGGTAGAGGAAATAATGGACAGAGCCGATCCAGTATCTAACTCCATGGAGCATGGGACTCCATGGGACCCCTTGAAGTTTTAGGTGGAGTCTTATCTTCTCTTTGATGGGACGTTGGGCCCCTGTGCGTTGGATGCTACGCCTTCCCGAGCAGTATTCAACTCTGTTCTGTCCTGGGGTCTTTTTCCCTGACGACTTCTGCAAACTCTAGCAATGTGCCCTTGCTTTCCACAGGCACGGCATACTGCTGTGTGGAATCTGCACTCTGCTTTTTCATGCTGTCTCCCGCAACTTGCGCAGCTCTGTGGGGGAGTTGCTTTCTCTATGGAGCGTGGCCGTCTGAGTGGCTCTCTCCGCAAGCGATCGATTTCTTCAATCTCCCTGCCCATTTCCGAGCCTTCTGCAGCCCCTTGGTGGATCACTGGGGGGCTGGTGTGCGTTGATTGTGGCCGGAGAGTCTTCATGGCCCCCCCGACAGCCTCATCCGCCATGACTTCCTTCAATGCGTCTTTAAAAGTCAGTTTCTCCATGGCGAATAGGCGCCGCTGTAATTCTCTATTATGCAGGCCGCAAACGAACCTGTCTGAGACGGTCTTCCAGATCAGTAAACGCACATTGGCGTGAAGCTTGGCGAAGAGCAGCCACGAACTCTGCTGCAGATTCCCCGGATCTCTGTGCACGTTGCTCGAATGCATGGCGCTGGGCGATGACCGAGAGTTTAGGCTCAAAATGTTCGCTTAATATTTTCTTGACGTCTGCGTAGGCCATAGACTCTATGCTTGCTGGTGCTATCAAGTTTTCAGCAATATCAAATGTGGCTTGTCCACAGACATATAGTAGGGTTGCTGCCTTCAGGCCATCGTCCGTGACCTGGTTAGCCCTGAGGTAGTTGTCTACTTGGGAGACATATGAGATCCACTGTTCCGGGTGAGTAATATCGAACTCGTTGAGTCTTCCCAGATTGGCCATTTTGAGAAGGCCCCTGTGGTGCTGGTTAATGCCTGTACTACTGCGGTTGGAGCTGGGCTGCACGTAGTCCAGTGGACGGATTCCTCAGGTCCGTCTGTGCCTCCAGTGTGTCTTACTTGCAGGCAGGGTGGGGAGTGTGGTCTGACCAGAGCTCTCTACTCGATATGACATCCAATGATTTCAGTCTCTAGGTTAGCAGCAGCTCTCTCCTCTGCAGGATCCCATCCGTCGTCGCCACTATTATGTATTGAGCTGCAGTAATCAGACAGCAAGGAAACAACCAATTTATTGACTCAACTGACAAATAACTGCCACTGAAACAGGGCTTTACACAACTTTATATATACAATACATAATAATAATGATGATAATTGCATTGGGGGGGGGGGGGTGCGTGCGCGAGAAAATGTTTGCCCAGGGCCCAGTCAGTGTTAAAGCCGGCCCTGCAGGGGGTGATTGTCCCACAGGGGCTTCTTATAGACTAAGCGCGGCCTTATTCCCATGGCTGGGAGACATTTCATTGCTGAATTCACACACATCATTATACAGCGGATACAGCTTATAATCAGCAATATATGCATTTACTTACAAGAAGCCGCTCACTCCCAGGACCCTCAGCCTGGATCTCCTCTCTGGATTCACCAGCTGGATCTGCCGCCTCACAGGACTCAGGACACAAAGGACAAAGGGGATGGAGCTACAGGGGTTAAAGGAGAGGCAGGAGTTACACATAATCCCACATCAATACAAACAAGTGTGAAAAAGAGGAAACACTGAGGCCAGAAACTCCATAAACTGACCCTGAGACCTTATCTCCCCCCCAGGACTGAACATAATGCAGAATAAAGGGTTAATGAATGGCCTGATCACACTGTATCTCCCTCCCTGACCCTCAATGCTCTATCTAGGCAGCTCACAGCTCAGTGTCCGCCATTCCCCTCCCACAGCATCACGTGAGCAGATGAAGCCAGTCACATGAGTTGTGATGTAATCAGACCGCGCCCACCCCCTTCCCCCATGTTGCTGCAGGAAACGGTGTGTGAGAAGCTGAGCAGAGGTCAGGTCTGGAAGAAAATATAATAGGTGAGCGAACTAGGTTTTGGCAGCCCCCCCCCCCGAAAATTCTTTTTACACGCATGTAACTTATGGCACAACATAAATAAACACAGCACACACCCCGTTATATACAGAGCACACACCCCGTTATATACAGAGCACACACATACATACTGCACACACAGGACACACCCCGTTATATACAGAGCACACACCCCGTTATATACAGAGCACACACCCCGTTATATACAGAGCACACACCCCGTTATATACAGAGCACACACCCCGTTATATACAGAGCACACACATCCATACTGCACACACCCTGTTATATACAGAGCACACACCCCGTTATATACAGAGCACACACCCCGTTATATACAGAGCACACACCCCGTTATATACAGAGCACACACCCCGTTATATACAGAGCACACACCCCGTTATATACAGAGCACACACCCCGTTATATACAGAGCACACACCCCGTTATATACAGAGCACACACCCCGTTATATACAGAGCACACACCCCGTTATATACAGAGCACACACACAGGACACACCCTGTTATATACAGAGCACACACATACATACTGCACACACACAGGACACACCCTGTTATATACAGAGCACACACATACATACTGCACACACACACAGATATAAACACAGGACACACCTCGTTATATACAGAGCACATACATACATACTGCACACACACATATAAACACAGGACACACCTGTTATACACAGAGCACGCACATACATACTGCGCACACAGATATAAACACAGGACACACCCTGTTTATATACAGAGCACGCACAGACTATATGAACAGACATATGTAGCACACCCCCCCCCATACACATGTATACACCACATACAGATATACACTAGACACATTTATCCACCACAGACACGAGTAGACACATAATTTATTCATGCTGATGGACGTTACATGATAAATGCCACCCCACAGCATGTATAATCCATACGCTGCAGGTAAGAAATCAAAAAGTAATCCCAGGTGAGCTGCTTTAATTCCTTCTTGCGGCATGCAAATTATTCATGTTGCAAGGCAGCACTTTTGGCTGTGCTTTTCTCTGCATGAAATAACGTGTCCATGTAAACATGGTCGATCTGGGCACACACACACACACACACATATCAGGGCAGCATGCTTAAAACACCTATGAAGGAGTGTGTTGCTCAGATCCCTGGCCTTGCAGGGGTTCATTTTGACTGTTTTGTGCTTATTATAGTTTAATGCAATTTGACGTCACATTTTATTAACCCTTTCACTGCAGAGGACGCGCTCAGCGCGTCCACCTGCAGTGCTGTTCCATGCGGAGGACTCGCTGAGCGCGTCCTCCCTTTGCGGCCTGCGATCGGCCGGATTCCGGCCGATCGCTGTGCCCCCCGGTGCGGGCTGACATCCTCGATGTCAGCCCAGCACTCGGGGACCCCGGCAGGGCCATTAGATGTCATTGCAGCAGCGTGATGACATCTAATTCAGGCGCCCCCCCCCCCGCGTGTGTGGAGGAGGCACCTGAAAGGGAGGGGGGGGAAGGTCCTTCGGACCTCTCTCCCTCCCGATCGCCGGAGTGCACAGGGTTAATCCAGGCACCGTTTGGAAGGGCACAGCCTGCCCTTCCAAAGGGTGGCTGTCATTAACCCCTGGGGAGCCCGATCACTATTCGGCGCTGAAAAGCGCCGGATCGTGATCCTCTCCCGGAGCTGGCCGACATCTTGGATCGGCCGACATCTTGGAACTCCCCCCTGATGACTGGCGTCATCGTGCATAGGACGATGACGCCAGTCCTGGAGTTAACCTCTAGCTGCCAACAATGGTGGAGATAGGGGGTTCATTGGAACCCCCATCTCCCGATCCATGGCAGCTAGGGGTTAATGTTTCATATCGTTGGATCGGCCAGAGCCTGGCCTTTCCAAGGATACCAAACATGACCATGAAAATCTTTTTAAATAAAATTTAAAAATAAATATTTAAAAAAAAAAATTTTTTTTTGTTTTGTTAATGCAGCAATATTGTTCCCATTTCAATTATAATGTGAACAATGATGCTGCACTAACGATTTTTGTATGCGGTGCGTTTGTTAAAAATAGTGACATTTTCCCCAAAAAAAATGTAACGAGTCCCCATTTCTAATTTTTTTAACAAGCGCACCCCATAGAAAATATAACCGCAAACGATCGCATGTTAAAATGTGAACAAAAAAAAAAAAACTTAGTAAATTATTGAAAATTCAAATTTTTTGCATTTTTTTGTTATAATATACAGACATGACATGACGTATACATATAATAATGACATATTATGAATCTGTGGAGTCTGCCGGAAAGAACGATATATAATATGTCTGGGTCATATATCAAAATATGGCTTCAAAACGCGGTTAAACAAGATGAGCAAAACCGGTAAAAATGACCTCAGCACAGAGGTGTGAAAAGCCTCAGCAGCGAAAGGGTTAAACGACCCAGACAAATTATTAATCTTTTTTTTTTTTTTTTTTTATGGCAGACTCGGCAGATTCCTAATATATCATTATTATATACACATCCTGTTCTGCCGGAATGCTGTAATAAAAAATGTAAAAAGAACCAAAAAACAAAAAGTGAATTTCCATTGAAATTTCAATCATCTACAGCGTATGAAGTAATTTTTTTCACATGTTGTCATCCGAGCCTTTTCGGTTATATATTCTACCCTTGTTAAAAAAAGTATAAATGAGAACCTGTTGCTGTATTTTTCTGAGAAAATTTTAGCTATAAACATTTTTTGTTCGTGCAGCACTTTATAATTGAAAAGTGAACAATGTTGCTGCACTGGTAAAGAAAAAAAATACTTTTGTTGTTTACACTTAACCTGGTTGTGTTTGGTATCATTGGAAAGGCCGTGCTCTGGTACCTGATACCAAAACATGACCCTCTAGCAGTCAGCAATCTCAAACTCTGGCCCCCCAGATGATTCTGAACTACACCTTCCATGATTCTCTGGCTCTTTATTGCATTCAAAGAATTCTGGGATTTGTAGGCAATAAACATAATGGGGGGACATAGTTTGAGATCCTTTCTCTAGCTGCTACCGATCGGGAGATCCAAATCTTTATCTCCACCATAGGAATTTCCATAGGAAATCCCTGGGCAGCTAGGGGTTAACTTGGTAACTGACATCATCGCGCCATGCACGATGCCATCAGTTGACCAGGGGAGACCCAGAGTTGGGGCTGACCTCTAAGTCTGGGGTCAGACGAGCGCATTGATTGTGCACAGTAATGGATGCACTTTATCGGTTAGTTTTGACTGATGTTGAGGAAAAAGAAAAGCTGTATGCAGGGGTTTCTTTATGTCCGTGTAGCTTTTTCACGTCGTTGCCATTTTTGCGTCCGTTGCAACATGCGTTGTCCGCTCGTGAAAAAGTGCATACGTGCTTCGTATGGTGTTCTCTATTGACTCCTTTTTTGAAAAGCTACAACTGACAGCAAACAGTGCAGTCAGACGGACGTGAAAAGTGCGCTCGTCTGACCCCGGCCTTAGATGGCAGCACATATTGGAAATCGGCAGTGATCTTGTGCCGGATCGCAGCATGGCACCTAAACTGTTAGAGAAGCAACGCTGGAAAGGTCAGACTGTGACCTTTCCAGCAATGCTTTTCTTTATTTTGTGCATTCTGTTAGCATTCCCACTTCATCTGTCTGCGTGGTACGAGTGCCGGCTGGCTGCGTCACTTGGTCCTCCGAGTGGTTGCCGGGCTGTGACACGGCCTCCAGCTGCGATCTCACGGGGATCGTAAGATTTTGTGAGCGCGTCAAAAAGCGGCGGCCACTCGGAGGACCACGTGACTTGTTCAGCCGGCGCTCTGAAGAACCCGCGTCCAGCTGCAGGGAAATGCTAGCATTCCGCTAGCAGTGAGGTCTGTGTCTGGGTATATACATGAGGTCTGTGGATATACATGTATCTGAGGTCAGTGGGGTCAGGGTGTGTACAGGCCTGTGCAGTGGGTAAATTGGGTGTCTGGCCATACATTTCTATATTAACAGAAACTGGACAGGCTTTCAGCACAAATCCTAAATTATTTATTGGAAAGCTGTCACATGACATTAAAAGTATCGGTACTCCAGTCTTAAAATATTGGTATCGGTGCATCCATACTGGAGATATATTCACATTGTTCATTTCACATACTACAATGGTTAAAGGTGATAAGGGAGTTCTAGAGGCTAGTCCTGACACTCTTCCTGTGCCACCCTGAAACCTGAGAGCAAGAAGAACTGACATACACGTGGGGCCATGTGCTTTTCAGTTGGGGGGGTCAACCCAATTGCAGTGAATGCCATGTTATACCAGCAGCGCCCCCCCTCCCCCGGGACAGATTCCCCAGTTCTAATCTTGTATATGTCACATTCCGCAGTCCACGGGGGTCTGGGGATGCCCAGCAACTTCCGCGGTGAGGGCTGACTGGGTGGCAAGCGATACGCAGGCTGGAGCAGGTCGTGCGGCTGATCAGGGGGCAGGGCGCAGCATTATGACGCAGAGTCGCTGGGTTTAAATCCGGAAGAGCTGAACCGGTTTGTTGCTCTCTCGTGGAGTTTCCTCCCTGAGTGCTAGTGACTAGTTCCCCGCGATTCACTGACCCCCTTGCTGTACTATGACCCGGCTTGATTTGAGAACCACCCTTCGTGTATCAGTCTCTGACTTTCTTGACTACTGATTTTTCTATGTATCCTGGCTTGTATGAGAACCATCCTTCGTGTACCAGTTTCTGGCTAGTTTTGATTACGCTTATGTTTACGATTTGACTGTGAACCCTGTCCTATGTCTATCGCATAACCTGTTCCTATATGTGTTTTGTATCCCAAGAGATGGACAGATTCTCGACCATTTTTAAGGATCGAAGGGATAGATAGGGACTGTCTTAGGGGATCCTCGTTGCTATATCTGGAAGGATATGTTACATTACGAGAGTGCCAAAATACGGATCCTACAGACCTGTCTCTGGTTGCTTCTGTGAGGTCAGAGCAGGAGGAGCAGGCTCATATAATGGATCAGTTTGCCCAAGCTCTGAACACCTTGCTGCATTCACCGAGCAAGGAGGTTCCATCATCTCCATTGTAGACTGCTCCTGCTACCCACGTAAGAACTCACGTAAGCCTGAAAACGCCTATTTGTTATGTACACCTACTGCTTGTAGGGGTTTTCTGACTCAACAGAGTATTATGTTTGAATTGAACCCAGAAATGTGTCTATCAGAGCCAAGGTTGGATATGTGATTAATCACTTGACTGATAAGGCATTGCTGTGGTCAACTCCTCTCTGGGAACTGTACAAGCCTATTGATGATTATGCGGGTTTTGTTACTGAACTGCGTAACATGTTTTATTTTTTATTTTTTTATTCTGCTTTATTGAGAAATTGAAAAGTCAGACATAGTCAATATCATCAATGCAGAATATTGCAGTAAATAAATAAACAAAAGAGCGTGGAACATTGCATAAAGCGTGCCGTATGCTTTAAATACAACGTCGATGGGTGTGAACATCCGACAAATGCCTATGGTCGGGTGGTATGAACTTCACAGGGGTGAGTAGAGTTTCGGGGGGTGAACTCAGCAGGGAGTATATAGTAGAGAGGGTAAACTCAACGAGGACGGGGGGCATTCCTTCCTACACGGGGCAGGCACGTGGTTAGCCAGTAATACCAGGAATGGTAGTGTTTAGCGACTTCAGAGACAGAGCTACCCTCTTCAGCTGACCAAATATTTTCCACTTCACGTAACCAGACTGCAAAGGGTGGGGCAGTATGCTTACGCCAGAACATCGGTATAACCAGACGCGCAGAAGTCTGACGGCAATCGATTTCTGAAATACCTCGGGCGGGTCTTCAGTGTGATTTAAGTAGGCAATATTCTGGGGTAAATGGGGGGTGGCGGTTCTGTGACGTCGCAAAGACACCCATGTACGGAGCGCCAAAACTCAAAGGACTGGGCAGTCCCACCATATATGGAGAGATGAGGCACCAGGTGCGTCATATCTCCAGCATTTGCTAGCTTCTCTGTCAGCGTAATGGCTCAGGACTTGGGGGGTTTTTATGCCACCTGGTGTGCACTTTATACTTGGCCTCTTGAACCCTTACCGCTGTGGTACGAGAGTGTGCTAGTTGACAAATAGCGCGCCATTGGTTTTCAAAAACTTGAAATTTAATTCACGTTCCCAGCTAGCGCGGGCGGAACTGTTCTGGGATGACGTGGCTTGGAGCATATCATACATTTAAAGAGAGGCAGTGCGGAGGGTATCTGCCCCTTTCTATCAACATCTCGTATTGCGTGAACGGTCTGATATAGTGGGGCAGGGGATCGTAGTGACTGAATGAGTCGGTGATGATGAAACCGCGTTAGGAATGAGCCTGCGTGTGGCATAGGCAAGTGGTCACAAGGGATTGGGCCTGACTCGTTCAGGAAGTGCTTAGGTCGTGGAGGGTGAAGTAGGCCGTCTGTGGTCGTTGGGAACAAGGACCTAGAAAAGGCTGGTAGCTACTGCAGGGGTAGGAGGGGCGAAGGAAAAGGAGCTATGCCAGCTGAAGGTTTTAAAGAGCGCCAGGCTTTTAAAGTGGTGTGTATTAGGGGGTGTGGGTCTGCAATGATCTTTTGTGTGGAAATTGGCAACCAAGGGAGGGAGGACAGGAACATGTTTGATCCTAATCAACGTGCTGCCAAGGCTGGCAGAACATTATTTCATATTAAGCAAAGGAATAGGCCATTGCATTCAAAACCCTGGCTGCAGAGGTACGCTGGCCAAATGAGACTCTGTTTCTGGCCTTTACTGAGGGGTTGTGTGAGAATCTAATGTATGAGATTGCTCCCATGTCTTTGCCGGAAGATCTAGACAAACTCCTAGCATTCTGTATTGCATTGGATGACCAGATTAGGGAGAGAAGGCCTCGCAGACCCCTCCTGCCATTCCCTCTGGGACCCCTGTTGTTACTGCTACTACACCACCCAGGCTAGAGCAATCAGTCCCTGAACCGATGCAAATAGGGCGAACTGGCCTCTCCAGAGAGGAGACAGTACAGGATGCGTGACTGGTTATGTTTCTATTGTGCCAGTAGAGGGCATTTCCGGTTGCAATGTCCTAGGGGCGACCCATAACTAACTCAAGATTGGAAAACAGTCGTGTACTAGGATCTCCTTGGAGAGGTCCAGGGCATGACTTCTGTTTCACTCATGCCCAGTATAAAAATTAGAACCAGGGTTCTTGTCCCTGTGTCTGTAGCTTGGGAGGAATTCAAGCTAGACCCTGAGGCCTTCATTGATTCAGGTTCAGCAGGAAATTTTCTAGACTTTGGTTTTCCTGCCGTACATCAGATACCATTGATAGAAAGGGAGAGACCCTTAATCAAAGTGGCCATAGATGGCAGAAATCTGACCAATCCTCACATTACTCATGAGACGATTTATCTGTCCTTCTGTACTGGTGTACTACATGAGGAAGTGATTCAGTTCCAGATAATCGAGTCTCTCACAGTACCCATCGTGCTTGGGTTTCCCTGGTTGGTTACACACAATCCTGTTCTTGACTGGGCACATGGAGGGGGAGTTGGCTTCCTGGAGCCCTGGGTGTTGGTCGAAATGTTTAGGTTTGAGTACTGTTGTAGGTAGCTTGATGTGGCTACTGCACTAAGATACCTGAGTAGTACACAGATCTAAAGGAGGTATTTGATAAAGTCAGAGATTCTGCCTCCATCGCCCAGATGACTGTGCTATAGACCTTCCTGGGACCATGCCACCCAAGGGGCATGTTTATCCTCTTTCGCAAAAAGTGAACGATATAATGGAGGAATACATCCGTGATAACCTGGCTCATGGGTTCATTCGCCACTCTTCCTCTCCTGCATGGGCTGGTTTCTTTTTTTGTGTCCAAAAAAGAGGGGGACTTGCGCCCATGCATTGATTTATAGAGGTTTGAATAGGATAACTGCGCAATGCTTACCCCATTCCATTGATTTCTGAACTGTTTGATCGCCTTAAAGGTGCCAAGATATACACCAAGTTGGATTTGCGGGGGGCATACAACCTGGTACGGGATAAACAAAATCATGAATGGAAGAAGGCTTTTATCACAAGAAGCGGTCATTGAGTACGTAGTCTTGCCAGTCGGTCTCTGTAATGCTCCTGCTGTGTTTCAGGACTTCGTAAACAATGTATTATCTGGATGATATCCTCATATACTCTCCTCATATTAAGACACATCATGGTCATGTACATACAGTGTTAAAAAGACTACTCGAAAATGGTTTATACTGTAAACTGGAAAAAATGCTTGTTATCACATCTGTTAATTTTTTGGGGATAAATCATTAACCCCGAAGGATTTCAGATGGACCCCCAGAAACACTCTGCCATTAAGGATTGGCCCATACCCCAGGGGTTAAAGGCAATTCAAAGGTTACAGGGGTTCTCAAACTATTACAGGAGATTCATAAAAAACTTTTCCGCAATTGTGTCCCATTACAGCCATGACAAAAGAAGGGTGTCCAACATCAGAAGTGGACCCCTCAAGCAAAGCAGGCCTTTGAGGTTTTAAAACAAGATTTTACCACTGCCCCGGTTCTCCAGCATCCTGTTCCAAGCTTGCCGTTTCAACTGGAAGTTGACGCTTCTGAGATTGGCATAGGTCAGGGGTCAGCAAACTTGGCTCCCTGATGTTTTGGAAACTAACGGGTGACTGAGCATCGTGGGAGATGTAGTTCCCAAAACATCAGGGAGCCAAGTTTGCTGACCCATGGCATAGGTGCAGTCATGTCGCAAAGGGCAGTCCCTGATAAGCCTTTGCATCATTGTGGCTTTTACTCCCGGACTTTGTCCTCTGCAGAAAAAAATTATGATATAGGTAACAGGGAATTGTTAGCAGTGGTGTCGGCTTTAGCAGAGTGGAGGAGATATCTGCTAAAAGGGACTAAAGATTCCACATTATCATTACTGATCACAAGAATCTCCTCTATATTGGTGATGCTAAACGTCTTCATGCAAGACAAGCCAGGTGGTCGCTATTTTTGTCTAGTTTTAACTTTGTACTTATGTACAGACCTGGATCTAAGAATAACCAGGCCGATGCCTTGTCCAGACAACAAGATACTATGAGCATCATATCTTTGATCAAAGCCCCATTGTGCCTCAGGAAAAAAATCATAGCTACCACATTGATCTGTCTTCACCCTTGCTGGAGCGTATTCAGGTGGTCCAGTGTACAGCTCCGGTGGAGAGACCACCTGGTAAGCTGTTTGTTCCTATGACAGAATAAATGTCATGTCGGTATATCCTGATACCAAACCTTATGGTCATACGGGAGTAACTAAAACTATAGCTACACTCATGAAACAATTCTGGTGGCCCACCTTACGAAAGGATGTTATTGACTATGTTTCTTCTTGCGAGGTCTGCTGTAGAAACAAAAACACCAAGACCCTGCCTGTAGGGTTACTCCAACCACTGCCCATACCCGAAAGAACGTGGGCACAACTGGCTATGGATTTTATTGTGGATCTACCACCCTCACATGGTAATACGGTGATACTTACCGTGGTAGACGGGTTCTCTACGATGGGGCATTACATACCACTTCAGAAGCTTCCCACAGCAGCAGACCTGGTACCCATCTTCATCCAGAATGTGGTCAGGCTTCACGGAATCCCCCTGGGTATTGTATCTGATCGAGGCACACAGTTTGTGTCTAGATTTTTGAGAGGCTTCTGTGAGAACATGGGCATAAAACTGGCCTTCTCTTCTGCTTACAATCCACAGACTAATGGAGCAACTGAGAGGGCAGATCAGAGACTGGAGCAATATTTGCGCTGTTTTGTGTCAGGAAAACCAAATGAGTGGTCTGATCTGATCTGTTGCCATGGGCAGAATATGATTTGAATAATGCAGTCATACTACTGGGCGTTCTCAGTTTCATAGGGTATGTGGGCTTGACCCTCCAGTGCTTTCCTCTAGTTTCCAGGAGACCTCTTTGCCTGCGCTCGATGAGCATCTGGTCTCGTTTAAAGACACTTGGACTAAGGTTAGGGAGACCATTGAAACGGCACCAAAAAACAAAAAGAATGGGCTGGTAGACGTAGGAAACCAGCTCCTGTATACACCGTTGGGGATAGTCTGGCTGTGCACACGGAACATAAAACTTTTGGTGCCCTCCATGAAAGTGGCTCCCAGATATATAGGTCCGTATAAGGTTCTACGCAGGGTGAACCCTGTGTCTTATGCATTGGCATTGCCTCCTCACTTGAGGATTCATAATGTGTTCCATGTTAGAATCCTAAAACCTTATTTGCAACAGGTACACCAGAGTCAACACACCTCCACCCATTCAGTCTGAGGGTGGTGAGTTTGAGGTCCATGCCATCCTGAACTCCCGAGTTTCGAGGGGAGTCCTGCAGTACTTGGTTGACTGGGAGGGCTATGGTCCCGAGGATAGGGCACGGTTGCCAGCAAGTGAGGTCCACGCGTCTTTAGTGCGCCAGTTCCATGCTGCACATCCCTCTGCACCTGGTGGTCGTCCGGTGGTCGCCCGTAAGGGTGGTGTTGTGTCACATCCCGGCCTCATCGGGGGTTTGGGGATGCCCAGCACCCAGCAGCACCTTCAGCGGTGAGGGCTGGCCGGGTGCCAAGTGATACGCAGGCTGGAGCAGGTCGCGCGGCTGATCAGAGGGGGGGGGGGGGGTGGGCACAGATTTATGACGCGCAGTCGCCGGGTTTAAATCTGGAAAAGCTGAACCGGTTCGTTGCTCTCTCGTGGAGTTTCCTCCCTGAGTGCTACTGACTCGTTCTCTGCGATTTGATTCACGGACACCTTGCTTTACGGTGTATGACCCGGCTTGATTTGAAAACCACCCTTCGTGTACCAGTCCCTGGCTTTCTTGACTACTCTGATTTTAGACGTATCTTGACTTGTATGAGAACCATCCTTCGTGTACCAGTTTCTGGCTTTGTTTTGATTACGCTTATGTTTATACGATTTCGCTGGTTAACCTTGTGAACCCTGTCCTATGTCTATCGCATAACCTGTTCCTTTTAGGTGTTTGTATCCCTAGAGATGGACAGATTCTCGACCGTTTAAGGATCGAAGGGATAGATAGGGACTGTCTTAAGGGATCCTCGTTGCTATATCTGGAGGGATACATTACAGTATAAGTAGCATGGGGTTCCTGTTATTTTATCCTGTTTATTTCCTATTTGTGGTTGTAAATCTTTGTGTACCGTCTCTTTTTATCCTCTATATGCACTGTGACTATTTTTCTTGTCATAATGAATATTACTTTATCAAGCTCTGCCTTTTGTCTGATATAAGAATCACGTTAAATGAAGAGAGATTTTTTTTCCTTGCGAGTTTCTACATGATCTGCTAAATTGGGTTTGGTGAGGTCCCTCTACTAAACTGTGGTCAAGATGTGAGGAGCGTACCCCTGAATTTCTGGTGAAATTGCGAGGTGAAGTGGAGGAGTTTTCCTCCACCCCATCCAGCCTCACCCGTAGCCAGGATCTTTGAATTGCCAGGCTGCCAGTCACCAGATCGTTCACTACTGGTGTCAAACACAGAGCGGCCGATGTCATGCTCTTTGAGACCAGTTGCGGCAGCTGATGGATCAGATTTGTGAATGCACATGTAGCTCTGATCCATTGCTCTGCGTAGGTGCTACGGAAATTGCGTATGTAAAGTGCACGAGTTCTGCAGCGCTGCACAATTTGTGGTTGCTACACTACGCAAGTTGCATAGGAGCAGACATTATTATCCTTTATATAGCGCCACACATATTCCGCAGTGCTTTACAAGTTCAGTGTACAAGGTATTGGGCTGAGGCTGTCAGCAGGATCTGCCCAATTATTTTAGGGCAAAAAAAGGTATTTTTTTTTCTTCATAGAATATCCCTTTTTAATGGGGTTTTCACATTTTGTACGTGGCCTTTTGTGAAATCCTGTATGTATAGTCACCGCAAAGATGACACACTCCAGTCCAGGGTCTACCATGAGATGTAACTTTTATTAATCCCTTTCTTAAACCAGTGAATCCACGTTTCCATCCTCTGGATAAGCAGAGGTGTAGCAAGGTCAAGAGGTCCCCGGAGGCAAGTCCTCCCCTAGCCCCCACCTCATATTTTAGATGGCATAATGTGCTACTACGCATTATTTCATCACTTTCAATTTTGCTCAGTGTGGGAAATGAGGTGAATTAATGCAGCAACATTGTTTGCGTTATAAGTGACTAATGCTGCTGCCTTAGATCAGAGGGGGGGGAGATGTTTTGCAGTCATTTTTTTTTACTTTTACTTTTATTTTATTTACACATATGGTCATTTTTGGTATGATCGCAAAGGCCAGGCTCGATCCTTTCCAGTGACACTTCACTCGACCTTGTGGGGAGTACAAAATGATAATGCAGTGGTTCAAAGCACCCCCTGTGCTCTTTGCAGCAGGTTATTATTATCCTTTGTTTATATAGCGACACACATTCCGCAGCGCTTTACAAGCTCAGTATACAAGGAGTTGATACATTGGAATACCACACACAGTGGATATGGCCTGATTTCAGGGGGACCCTGATCCCAAGGGAACTCACAATCTATGAGATGTACAAGTATTTCATGAGGTAGGCGCATCCATATCGTTAGGTGTCTTGCGAAGGACACTCGCTGGTGGCGTCATTCTGAGTGGGATCAGGTCGTCTTTCCATGATTGTAGATAAGCGACCTGGTGGTTAGGTTTGTAACCGCAACTGGGGTTTACTGGTCTCCGGCTTGTGGACCAGACTCGAACCTGTTACATTGCCCATCCCTTCTCTTCAGCCAAGCTGATCTGCAGCAGCTTTCCTTCTCACAACCCTCAGCTCGAATTTGAGGGAGTGCTGTATATTCTTATGTATCTCTCCCCAAACATCAGACACCGCTTAATGCAGGGTAAAGAATGTGCTTTAATGGAAATGGGTCCAATTATATGAGCAACAGAGAGGGGAGGGGGTGTAACATGACACACGCAACAGAATACATTGTCTACATGAAGGAGAGTTGAATTCCTTCAGAAGACGCAGAAACCTAATGTTACACACTGGACGAGATTAGCAAACAACCACATCAATCTAAGGACAAACCGATAACGATAGAATCTGGCCTTTCCAATGACCCCAAAACTAACCTTGTACGTTACAAAGTACAATAGATTTGGTGGTCCAATGGACCCCAGCATCTCTTGTATTGGGATTCCCCTGCGCAGGAGAACTCCCTCTTTCTGTCATTGCACACATGCACAATGACGCCCGCGGCCAGTGGGGGGCAGTCCCACAGTGAGTGCTGACAGGCAAAATGTTAGGCACTGACAGGGCTAACTTCAGAAATCTTGGGGCCCCTTACTGAACTCCTCATTGAACTCCTCATTGGGGTCCCCCAGGACAACCACTTTCAGAACCCCCATCTCCACTGCCCCCAAAATACAGACATATACCGAGACAAGCTCCCTACTGGGGTCTACAGGCATCCTAAGACAGACTGCCTCACTCCTCCCTAAACTCCAAGACAAGATATGCATCAGGTGCAAAAACAGGAGTCCCCATGTCCATTCCCCACAGTCATCCAGATTGAGTCACCCCTTCCATTCCCCTAGTGAGAATGACCCCAGTCACCCCTTTCCTTTCTCCTCCAGTAATCAGCCCCATTCCTCCTTCCCTTCTCCAGTAGTTTCCCTCACCCTGGGAGAGTACAATTTACATGTCCCACCTACTAACTTGTTGCGTATGTATTTCCATACACATGTACATTCATACACCAAATTACTCCTCTCTCCTTTTTTATTGCTCATGTGTAATTCTTCCCTCAAATTGCCTTGTGCTCTATTCTCTTATTCTATCCTTGGTGGGGATAGATGGGCACCACTGTGTGTGTGTGACACAGGGATGGGGATTGTTGTGATAAGTGTGTGTGTTTCAAGTACCTCTTGTGTTTTGAGAAAAAATGTGTGTGAGGAGTTGTAGCGATGTCTACATGCACACCATCTGACCCTTCACATGGAAATAACGTGACACGTGAATTGCTGGGGTGGCCATACAGAGGGCTTTTTTCACATTAAAAATATACATTAGGATAAAACAGAGGGGGTTATTCACTAAATACGGTCTTGTCCTGCTGCTCTTTGGATTTAAGTGTTGTAAAACGCCAGCACGAGATAACAGCAGCAATTTTAACTGTTGTCTGCAACTTCGACAAAGGCTTGGGGTCACTGAATAACCCCCAAGCAGATTGGGGGGGGGCAACACTTTATCCTAATGTTCTTTCTTTAGAGGCTCCTCAATATTTAAGGTGTGTGTCTTTTTAGGGGCTCCTCTAATATATTCAGGGTGTGTGGGTGTCTTTTTAGGTACACCCACACACCCTGAATATATGGAAGAGTATTTTTAGTAGCTCCTCCCATATATTCAGGGTGTGTGGGTGTCTTTTTAGGGGCTCCTCCATATGTTCAGGGTGTACGGGTGTCTTTTTAGTGGCTCTTCCACATATTTCGGGGGGGTGTCTTTTTAGGGGCCCCTTCATATATTCAGGGTGGGCGGGTGTCTTTTTAGGGCTCCTCCATATATTCAGGGTGTGCGGATGTCTTTTTAGGGGCTCCTCCATATATTCAGGATCTTATATATTCATAATTCTGAACATTACAACAGAGAAAAGTGCTTGCAAAGTGTGTGTGTGTGTGTGTGTGTGTGCGCGCTCATAGGAAGGGCATGTTCTCTGCAGATTCCCACATACTGAGAGGTCATTGCAGGGAACTTGTTACATGTTCAGCTCTTATCAAGGCCTGTGTTATCTATCTATGAATTCAATGTGACTGTCAGTGTGATGACCTTTTCAAGGTTGTCCTGTGTAGGTCTTAGTTTTTTTTTATGCGTGTTTGTCCCATAGGCGATCAGATACAAGCCTGTATTTTACACTCCCACTTCTACGTTTGTCAGATCTGTTGACAGAGTGTGAGAGCAGGGAGCAGCCTGTCAGTGCAGGAGGGAGAGACACAAACACACCGCTGCACAGGCCCACATCTCGCACGGTCCGCGTGTGTGTGTGCTGACGGTGAGTAGCTCTTTACCCATGTGCTTACAGGAGATGTAAACACATGAGATGCAAACCCGTACAGCATTGTGGACTGTGCATGCGTCTCTCCCCCTGTGGATGGAGCAGCCTGCCAGCCCGAGACTCAGCCGGTGTGAAGGTAGCCCACAGGACGCGGGGACGGGGCAGACTGAGGAGACCCGGCACCTCTAGCACTGACACCGCAGACCTGGTTCCCAGCTTGCATTGCATCCCCTGACAAGCAGGGGGAGGCCTTTCCCTCCCCACCTCTTCCTCCTCTTGCAGCCAATGTCAGTGACACAACCCCTATGATCTGCAGCCCTCTCCATCGGTCAATCCAGCTGGCCTCCAGGCTCAGGTTGACGGATTTTTCGGCTGATGTTTTCCGCCATTTTTCCCTTTCGCCTGAATGCCGAAAACACCATATCGGCGGCCGAAATTATGGTGCTGTGTTTCCGTAATATCGGCAATGAAACATGCTGATACCGATAACAGGGAAAACTTGAATATCGGGCCCGATATTCATCGGTAGTACCAATAATCGGTCGACCCTCCCCCCATAGTGTGGGTGTCTTCATATATTAATGGTGTGTGGGTGCCTTTTTTTTTTTTTTTATGGGCTCCTCCATATATTCAGGGTGTGCGGGTGTCTTTTTAGCGGTTACTCCATATATTTAAGGTGTGTGGGTGTCATTTCAGGGGCTACTCCATATATTCAGTGTGGGGTGTTTTTAGGGACCCCTCCAGGATCAATAAAACCAAGGTAAATGCACCAGACTCCCTGCTCCCCATCCCACACATGCACTAGCAGAAATCTGCATGCTGTGGATCTCCATCAATTCTTAACTCATTCAACATCTCATGCACACCTCAACCTTTACCTGCCCTGACGCTGCCACTGACCACTATAACCCTACTCTTATCTCTGCTTTAGACACGTTTGCTCTTCCTCAACTCTGTAAGGCCCCACGCTGTACTTCAGCCATACCCCTAGACCAGGTGAGAAACATGGTGGCGGGGTTGGAATTTTCCCTTCTCCCATCTGTACCTACCAGCATCTCCTTGATGATCATCTTCCCATTGATGATTCAAACTTCTTTCACACACATCCGCCCGTCTCCCTACTCACTGTGAAGGTCACTCTATCGACCTTGGTTTTTCCAACCTCTGCTCTGAGTTCACCTGTCAGTTTCCCCATTTCCAACCACCACCTCCACTCCTTCAACCTATCTGAATTGCCTAAACTACCTGCTCCCCATCTTGCACACGCACTCGCAGAAAGCTGCATGCTGTGGATCCCCATCAATTCTCCAAAATCCTTCATCTCCTGCACACCTTAACCTTCACCTGCCCTGACGTTGCCACTGACCACTATAACGATACTCTTAACTCTGCTTTAGACATACTTTCTCCTCCTCAACTCTGTAAGGCCCCACGCCGCCAGCTTCAGTCCTGGCACACACCCAAAATACGCTACCTGCAAAGATGCTCCCGCACTGCAGAGTGTGCCTGGAGAAAATCCTGCTCTGGAGCAGATTTCATTCATTTCAAGTTTATTCTGGGGTCTTACAACACTGCTTGGCTAAGGCTGGGGTCAGACGAGCGGTAGTAAGAGCAGAAGGAACGTCCGTGAGAGTGGATGTTCCTTCCATTCAACGCCCATCTGGCTGCCTCGCTGAGCGCAGTTAGTGCGCCTAGCGCTGCAGGGCTCGATCCTCCTATGGAATTACACAATTTTTTTAAACTTTATTAATGTGCCCCCCAGGAAAAAATGTAAAGAGGTATCTCTCAATTTTTTTCTAGGGGAGGGGCGCTCTAGATTTCTGTGCTTACAGGCTGCTGCTGAAATGTAAATCCAGCTCTGAGTAGTGGGTCTTTCTAGAACCTAAGCAGTAGTTATGACCTGACGTAAATTATGCAAAGCCTGTGTTCAGCTTAGCCGACCACAACACGCTGCCAACGAATCGCAGCCAACAAATCGATGATCAGATTAGTTGACAACAAATTTCATAATTGGTTTTTAAAACTATTAGTTGTTGCAGCCCTACTTTCAACGTCAGAAATGACTTACACAGTTCAACCTACAAAATTAATTTACCATATATGGTTATACATTTACCAGACAGAAGAGATATCTTTTTTCTTTCTGCCTGACAAGGAAAAGGAGGTCTCTTTCACAAAGAGTGGCTGTTTACGTTTCACATTCTTTAGTTTCAAGAGGAAGTTGCGAGTATGCATTTTAAACTGAACTAAAGGGAGCTTGTTAACGAAGATATGTATTTGAATCTTATATACAGTATATCCTCTCATATCTACTCTGTCCTCCAACCATAAAGACTCTGGTCCACTTCCAACTGTCTTCTCTACCCACCCGCACCTCCCCTCTCATCTACCTTTAGCGCTCATGACCTGGCAGATTACTTATTAAATCTCACTATCAGAAGCAACATCCTGACACAAACCAGTCATCCCCCATCTCCACTCCTAGGAACCCCCTCTGCTGCTTCCTCCCAGCCACTGAGGGTGACAGTATAGAATTGACTTCCTCCTAACTACGAGCCTACTTGACCCCATTCCCTCAGTTAAAGGCATTTATACAGTGCCAGCATTTTCTGAAGCACTTTACATCTAAAAGCCTGAGATGCGCTGCAAGCGTAGAGAAGCAAAGCGTAGCGAAGCGAATAATTTTGCAGCTTTGACTGGACTCTGCTATGCAGCCAGTCTACACTGGATTACGTTTGCTTCTGTCCACACTGGACAGGGTGCCAATAACTTTGTAGATCAAGCTAGACAAAGTGAACTTCTTGTCATCAAGCGAAGGCAAAGCACATTTCAGAGAAAAAAAAACACTTGTACGTTGTAATTTAAAATAAAAACTTTATTTTCACAAAGCACATGTCATATAGGCAAGGTCTTTATCAGCCGCCCGACCGCACTGATACATTACGTCCATTTCGAACCAGTCTATTGAATAAAATGCATAGAAATTACTGCCAATTTAATCTGAATAGTATATCACCCCGTGTCCCCGCCCTCTCATGTTTAATTATATAAAAAAGCTGGACACAGGAGAGAGAAGTTATAGTTACATACATTCAAAAGTAAGACCTGCCTCGGTGTTCCCTGCTGCAAAGCCCTCCCCCAACACACAATGCCGTGGGCCACAAAGTAAAGGCTGGCGAATGTGGCGGTGATATCCGGTCCGAACCAGTTACTGTGGAGGTTGGGTAGAAAATTAGCAAATGGATTGTAAGCTCTTGAACAGGGTCCCCCCCCCCCTACTGTTCTGTGTCCAACTTGCATACACATGGCTATTCTGGCTTACGCAATGTACAGCGCCACAGAACTTGTTACCACTTTTTAGAACTTGTAACGGTTACTTGCAGATACACACAGGGAAAACGGCACAATATATCACACAACACTCTACCCTAAATACAGGGACAGCGAAATATAAGAAAATTAAACGCAAAGAAACCGTGCGGCGGCTGTTCCGTCACACCTCACATGTATACCCACACATACCTAACAGATATGTATACCCACACAGACCTTGGAGCAGCGCTAGGTGGGAGAGATCTGCAGCACACAGCGCATGTGTAGGGGAGACCAAGGGGATAGCACATGTGCCGTGTGCTGCAGGTCCCTCCCCCCTATTAACACGTCACTGCGAGTCCCTTCACTGGCTTCCCATCCACTTAAGAATTTAATTTAAAATCTTTACCCTGACCTACAAAGCTCTCATTAAATCCTTTCCCCTTTATCTGTCCTCTCTAATCACCAAATACACCCCAGCCCGCTCCCTAAGGTCAAACCGTGACATGCGCCTAGCTTCTTCCCGCATCACCTCTTTCCATGATACACTGCAGGATTTCTCACCCGCAGCCCCCATCCTCTGAAACGCTCTCCCTCGTACTATCAGACTTTCCTCGAAAGACCTTCCTATTCAGGCAAGCCTACCACCAGACTCCCTAATACACCTCACTGCCCCAACCTGTCCATCACGCTCACCTTGCAGTTCTCTCTCGCTCTCTCTCCTCCTGTATCCACCCCCAACACTTCTAGATTGTGAGTTCCCAAGGGAATAGGGCTCTTCTTTCCTCCTGTACTGGTTTATCCAAATGTTGTTGAGTCTCCATGTATTGTAACCGTAACCCTGTCTATATATTGTGCCCATTGTTCAGCGTTGCAGAATATGCTGGCGCTATATAAAATAATACATTTTCTCCTCTGATTTCAGAAAGCTTCAAGTAACACTAGCAGCGGTGAAAACTGACGTTTTTCACACAAAATTTATTTCCGTAGTTCAGTGACAACTTTTAAGATTCTCAATATGGGCCTACTCCGACAGATTCTACACCTTTTATTTTGTGCCGTGTCCCGGCTCTCTATTTTACTGATTCGCTGCTTTTCAGTCTTCTCTCGGAAGTATGCTGTTCCGGTTCCTCCACTTGATCCGCTGCTCTTGACTCCAGCATACGTATTGGCGGAACGAATTCGAAACCGCGAGCTCCGTAGTGTTGTTCTTGTTCAGGCGTTTATAGCCAGGATTCGGCAAGTTAATTCCGTGCTCAATGCTGTGGTGTGTGACAGGTTTGATGATGCTATTCGTGAGGCACAAAGTGCTGATGAGTTCCTGTCTTCAGGGACAGAAGATAAGGAAACTCTCAGAGAAAGGTTCCCTCTCCTTGGTGTTCCTTTTACCGTTAAAGAAGCCTTTGGTGTCCAAGGTATGCCCCAGAGTTCTGGTCTTCTTTCTCGAAAATTGATTGTCTCAGAGACAGATGCAGTGGTTGTGTCTCGGATGAAGAAAGCTGGAGCAATTCCAATAGGTGTCACTAACTGCAGTGAACTATGTATGTGGTATGAATCAAGCAATAAAGTTTATGGCAAGACCCGAAATCCATACAACCCTCAGCATATTGTGGGAGGTAGCTCTGGTGGTGAAGGATGCATACTAGCTACAGCTGGCTCAGTAATAGGCGTGGGTTCTGATATTGGAGGCAGTATACGGATGCCGGCATTCTTTAATGGTATATATGGTCATAAACCAACTCCAGGTCTTGTACCCAATGAAGGACAGTTTCCAAATGCTCATGGCTGCCGTTCAGAATTTCTATGCACTGGACCAATGTGTAGATATGCCAGTGACCTGCCACTTGTTCTTAAAGTAATGGCTGGAGAGAAAACTGTAGGTCGATCACTTGATCAAGAAGTCTCCCTGCAAAGCCTTCGATACTTTTCAATGGAGAATGATGGTGGAGGTCTTTTTGTGTCTGCTGTGGATGATGAGCTTGTTCAAGCACAAAGACAGTTGGTTGGATACATAGAAAAAGATCTTAAGGCTCATGTCCAGACAGTCAACATACACAACCTACGCTATTCTTTTGAGATCTGGTCAGCTATGATGTCATCAGATGACAAAGGAGAGACCTTTGCAGATTTGCTGAGCAGTGATAAGCTGTGGCCCTGCTGGGAACTTCTAAAATGGACATTTGGCTTCTCGAAGCACACACTGCCAGCAATAGGACTTGCACTTACTGAAAAGCTGGCCAAAATTAATACTGAAGGAAACAAAAGGATGATGCAAAAGGCCAAACTACTAAAAGAAGAAATCAGTAGTTTATTGGGTGATGATGGAATTTTAATTTATCCTTCACACCCAAAAATTGCCCCTCGACATCATGAACCACTCGCTATGGCATTCAACTTTGCATATACAGGTATATTTAATATTTTGGGATTTCCCGTCACTCAGTGCCCACTGGGTCTCAGTACAACTGGATTACCTTTAGGTTTTCAGCTTATTGCGTCTCACAACAATGATCACTTAACCTTGGCTCTTGCGCAACATCTGGAAAAGGCTCTGGGAGGTTGGAAACCTCCACAAGCTTAGAAAATGCATTAGTACCTGGAGCAGAAAGAAAAGACATGGTCATGAACACCAGAGGAACCTGCTCTCGATTCTAAGCAGACCTATAAGAGGTCTAGTGTGTATTCTTCACAAACCGATTAAAGATTAGCCAATTCAAAGCATTAAATGGACAAAAATTATTCATTTTACAATGTATTTTAATATGATTAATTTTTATGAAATGCTCAGTATATACTTTAATGTTAAGCAGCAGTTATTGATATGTAAATCAGCAATTTCAAATCATAAGCAAATAAAAAGTAAAAAATGAATGAATTATCATGTTCCCTAACATCACCCTTTGTCCTAAAACATTTCCCACATTCAGAACATGCAAACAACTTAACTCCTGTATGGATTCGCTCATGAATAGTAAGCTCTCCTTCCCTGTCACGCGGTGTACGTGTCTAGCAGGTGTGAGTCGGATATGTGGCAACACAGATGGAGGCCACACCGGTTCCAAGGCAAATGGCAAAAAAGGTGGTGGAGTGCTGACGTAGACTCCCAGGAGATGGTCCACAGCTCCAAACAGAAATATCAGATACACACAGACTTCAGCACCGGGTAGGTGTACATGGGAACCAATCCGATGTGAAACACCGTTTTTCCTCACCACAATCAGGAATGGTGAACACCCAAAACAATCCAATAAAATGTTTTATTGTAAATAAAATGATAAAAGCCTGATGAAAAAGGTCTAGCAATAGACGAAACGCAAGGGTCATATATAATCAGTCAAAAAAATCATATGTTCCATAGTTTCCAAGGCACAGAAAATAAAGTTTAAAGGGAAACACGAGCAAAGGAAAAAAAAAACAATACGGAGCAGAACTGGAAAGGGAGGTGGCTGAGCAAGACCGGAAAAGGGCTAGACAAAGGAGCTGGACACAGGTTGCTCTGGAACACTGGATAGCGACAAAAGGGGAAGCGAGGCACCCGGGAAGATAACTAAAGATAGTGGGCTATACATGGGTAAACATTATCAAAACAGAATAGAGAGGATGTGCAGGCGCTAGAAATTTTATTTAATCCACCTGCCTACTGCTGAATATATAGTAGGGAGGGGGGATTTTAAGTGTTTGTTCAGTGAAGCAGCATATCGCTAAATAAACAAGTACAATAGAAATACTCTTAAAACATTTTGTACCACAAATAATTCACAAACAGAGGTCTAGATAACGCAAAAGAAAAAATTAATTCATCAACTTTGCAAACACTTCTCGTCTGTTGGGATAAAGCGGGAGAAAAAAAGGCGAGTGTCCACTGCCCAAACGTAGATTCCCAGGTAAATGAAGCGGGTCAACGGAAAGAGTGGGGGGCCTGGAGCAATGTCCGGACTTTTCTTGGACAGCGTTCCCTCAGGGTATTCGATCTCCGCAGTGGGATTAGCTCAAATAAAAAAGATGACCACGCTTACCTAGCGCAGTAAGACTTTACAGTAGTAAACAGTACAGAGCTCAGCCATAAGTACTCACCGAGGTTGGAGCCGGTCAGTTGTGCTTTTAGAGGCAAAACACCTAAAAGGCTCCTCTACTGGATGATCCAAGTATCTTGGTTCATAAGTTAGAGTCCATCCAAAGTAGGGTTATGGTAATTTATTCAACCAATATAAAACAAACTGAAAGGTGTTTCGGCCTCACGGGCCTTCATCAGTCAGTATAAGGGAGACTCTGCACTCTTCTCCCTATTCATAGTCCTTTCTGAGTTAATTTGCATCCGCATCTCCCAATGAGCTCGTCCGGTGGCATCGCGATGTCCGATACGTCACTTCCGGTAGCGGCATATTGCAGTTTCCTGGTTATGCCGGATGTTCCAATGGTGTGCATTCAGTTACAGCGGGTCCAGGCTATTCTAGACATGCACATGTCCACCTGGCCTCTTAATAAAGTGCTCATATGCAACGCTAAGAGTCCTACCCTCCTCTCTATATTGCTTAATTCAAGTTACAGTACCAGTAGACAGCATAGTAGGGCGCGATAGAATTATGAAAAATATATAAAAAATGTAAAGCATATTAACCAGACTACAGTGCCATTAGACACCATAGTAAGGTTCAATAAGATCATAAAATATATAAAGATAACCACACAATAGAAATATAAATACAATAAAAGTTCTCCAAATCTAGCTACATCATGTCATAGACATATCTCTGTTTGTAAATTAGTGATCTCCTTTAACATCACTTCACAAAGAACATATGATTATTCAATTCTATAAAACGTGGGAATGAGCCCATATAATAATAAAGGATAGAATCCGGTGACCGTTAATAAAAATGGAAATTTAAATATTTTAGACGGTAAAACTGAAAAAGTAAATAAAAGGAGCCCTAGACTACCTAACCATCGTTCAGGAAATGGCACAGTTCAAAATTTGCACTCAGGCCACCAGGCTGTAAGGAATTCATCAGGTATATCCACTTAATTTCCTCTTAACCGAGTATTTTTTCAAAGTGCCCTCTCCGCCATGATGGTGTCCTCTTTTTCACACCTACAAACCTTAATCCCTCAGGGTTCTATTTGAAATGAAGTGGTACACTATGGCTTTCCAGTCCTTTACAGATGTTCCTCACATGCTCCTGTATGCGCACATTCAGTGGTCTGGTGGTCCTACCCACGTAGTTAAGACCACAAGGACAAGTAAGCACATAGGTAATTACTTCCTTAATTTTGACACCTCTTCCTTTCCTCTGGACCTCTGTTATAATTTGTTTCCTACTTCTAGTGTTCCTACAATTCAAACAGTTCCCACCTCTGTGGAACCCTTTCGCAATCTCAAAGTAATTATTTGTCATCTTCTTCCTGCCCTGTGTGAGTTCCATTTTCAGATTCCCACTCCACGGCAAATAATCCTTTGTTTCTCTTGTAGAACTTTTCAATATAGGGTCTTGGCGTAGAATTGGCCAGTATAGCAGTAGCTATTGGCCAGTAGCAAAACAGAACCTGGGGAAACAACTAAAGACACAGAAACAAGACATAAAGGAGACTTATTTATACATGACACAGGAGTGGAAGAACAAAGGCAAAAAATGGGGGCTGGCGTAGCAGAGGTCAAAGCGTTCAAAGGTAATTTGTCATGGCAGGCTGTTGGCAGTGAGGGTGGTCTTGGGTCATGGCAAGCAGCTGCCAAAGAGCTGCATCGTTAGTTCAAGGCAAAGGTTCGGTACATAGGTGATCCAGAAATGACACAGGAGGCAAAGGAAAATCCTGACGGCAGACCAGGGACACAGGACTGGAACACTGAGAACCAGGTGAGAAGTAGGGCAGATAAACGGTAGGTATTAAGACACAGCAAGGTGATGGTGTGTCTCAAGAGGAGGATAGGTGGGTGTCAAGATGACCCAATACAAGACAAGGTCAACTGGTAAGTAGGTCACACACACACTGAGGGACTTTAATGTTGAAGCCAGGGTTTGAGGGCATAGCTTCCTTTTGTGGAGACCTAATCAGCAGGTTTTGGGTGCACCTGAAGCTTCATGCATAGAACACTCAGGTCGGACTTCAGGGGTCTGGATATGGCACAAGGCTGATAAAACCTGGTCTTGAGAACAACATAGGCACGACAGGAAAGGGGCAGCTGGAGTAAGGCCAGAGCCCATTGGCAATACTGGCCTTCCAGCGGGCACCAGGGGTGGAAGCATGCCATTCCCACTGTAACGCAGGAGATCACTGTCCCCATGCTGTCTGCTCCCCCAAAACCCAGAGAAGCACAGGAGATCCTTGCAGGTTGGAAACCAGAGACTGACTTTATTTTTACTTTACAATTTGAAAAACACACGGGGAAGGTACAGAAACACGACCAGCATTGGAACAATGGCTTAGAAGTCAGATAACCATGATCTGGGTGAAGATTGTTGCTGCAGGGGGGGGGGGGGGATGTGGGTTGATGAAGCATGAGAAAACAAACAAATCCATTACTTACAGGGGGGGTGTATACTATACAAAGACTGGATCGTAATGCAGAGGTCAAGCTATACAGGAGGAATACAATAAATACATAAGGGAATATTAATCTAACACAGACATCAGGGAATAGGGCACAGAAAACACAAACACCCTGCATCTAGAATTGTAGATACAGGGCAACTTTAACAAAGGAAAGAGCAGGAAAACCATATGAAACCTCAGGTCCGCACCTCTTAAATACATTTCTAGGCCCATGTACTTCGAGTCCAAAGTGACGCATGTTACACCCACATTCAGGACAAGCAAATGGCTTCTCTCTTATGAATTCTCTCATGTGCAGTAAGTGCACCTTTTGTTTTAAACCACTTTCCACATTCCGAACATGCAAACGGCTTCTCTCCTGTATGAATTCGCTCATGTGCAGCAAGATCACCTTTTGTTTTAAACCACTTTCCACATTCCGAACATGCAAACGGCTTCTCTCCTGTATGAATTTTCTCATGTACAGCAAGTGCATCCAGTCTTCTAAAACATTTCCCACATTCAGAACATGCAAACGGCTTCTCTCCTGTATGAATTCTCTCATGTACATTAAGTTGACACTTTGTTCCAAAACCTTTCTCACATTCAGAACATGCAAACCGCTTCTCTCCTGTATGAATTCTCTCATGTACAGTAAGGTCACACTTTGTTCTAAAACATTTCCCACATTCAGAACATGCAAACGGTCTCTCTCCTGTATGACTTATCTCATGGGTAGTAAGATCACTCTTTCTTCTAAAACATTTCTCACATTCAGAACATGCAAATGGCTTCTCTTCTGTATGAATTCTCTCATGTACAGCAAGCGCACCCTTTGTGCTAAAACATTTCTTACATTCAGAACATGCAAACCGTCTCTCCCCTGTATGGCTTATCTCATGTACAGTAAGACGACGCTTCGTTCCAAAACCTTTCTCACATTCAGAACATGCAAACGGCTTCTCTCCTGTATGAATTCTCTCATGTACAGTAAGATCACCCTTTCTTCTAAAACATTTCTCACATTCAGGACACGCATACGGCTTCTCTCCTGTATGAATTCGCTCATGTACAGTAAGATCGCCCTTTCTTCTAAAACATTTCTCACATTCAGGACAAGCATATGGCTTCTCTCCTGTATGAATTCTCTCATGTACAGCAAGATGACGCTTTGTTCCAAAACCTTTCTCGCATTCAGAACATGCAAACCAATTAATTCCTGTATGAAATCTCTCATGTACAGTAAGATCATCCTTTGTTCTAAAACATTTCTCACATTCATAGCAAGCATATGGCTTCTCTCCTGTATGAATTCTCTCGTGTTTAGTAAGCTCACCCTTTGATCTAAAACATTTCTCACATTCAGAACATGCCAATGGTTTCTCTCCTGTATGAATTCTCTCATGTAGAGTAAGATAACCTTTGGTTTTAAAACACTTACCACAGTCTGAACATGCAAACGGCTTTTCTTCTGTATGAATTCTCACATGTTTAGCTAGCTCCCACTTTGTTCTAAAACATTTCCCACATTCAGAACAAGCACACGGCTTATCTCCTGTATGAATTCTCTCATGGTAAGTAAGAATATCTTTTGTTTTAAAACACTTCCCACATTCTGAACATTCATACGGCTTCTCTTCTGTATGAATTCTTTCATGTTTAGTTAGCTCCCACTTTGTTCTAAAACATTTCTCACATTCAGAACATGCAAACGGCTTCTCTCCTATGTAAACTCTCCTGTGTCTACCAAAATTTGCATTTGTGCTTAACCATTTCTCACTTTCAGGGCACATAAATGTCCCAGATGACAGTCCTGGATACTCTGGTTCTTTCAGATTTTCCAAGAAGTACAAAGCCTCATCTTTGATCATTATTTCTTCTTGCTTTACTGACAGAGGCTCCATGATGTTTTCCTCAACATATGGCACCGGTTCTTTAAAAGCAATTCCTGAAGACGTAGACGTTTCAGGACTTTTTCTGTACTCCTGTGGGGGGGGGGGGAGAATTTTCTCTGTCACCAAACCAAATGCAGACATGTCAAAATTCCTTTTATGCTGGCATGGGTTGCTAGAGATTTATTTAGGATTAAAACTAAACATTTCTTGAAGTCAGAGCCCCTCCCCCATACTTAAAGGTAAAAATAGTCTTGCAGACATATAGAAATAAAGATTTTAACCTACACTAGGGGAATTCTCTGTCTAGAGATGTTGCTCTGATTTAGCAGACCGTATAAATAAAGTAGGAGAAAAAAAAAATCAGGATAGATTTAAATGTGCAATAACACCTGATCTTAGAATCCATATCTAGTAAATCTAAAAATCAGAAAACGCTGCAAAAATACCTTTTCTTGGTTATCAATGATAAATTCAACAGGAACAAAATACTTTTCTGTCAACAGGAGCAAATGAACGTCTCTTTAAATCTGCAAAAATATAAAACAACAACACAGAGTTATACACAAGTGCTTTTAATTTCAGCCCATTTCACTGAAAAAACGGTGCATTCACTACTCGATGTATGTTCGCTGTATTTTGCCGAAAATGGAGTTGACAAAAGCACCAAATTAGGTGGAATTCAACGAGTCCAACTGGAAAAAAATAGCCTATAGGCTGTTAAAGCAATAAATACTATACGTAAGAGACTCGAGCACAAAAACATCATAAGTGACTTGTCTCCGTGATCCTGATGAGTAATTAAAACAATGTAAAAAAAAAAAAAATTTATAATAAAGTGTTAAAACCGGTACATCCAAGTGCACGATAAACATAAAAAAAAAAAAAACGGATCAGTACGTGAATCTATAAACTACTCAATTAGGGAAGCAGTGCTTCTAATAAAGAACCTTTTCTGTACGTGTTCTTAACCTCCCTGGCGGCATTCCCGAGTGTGACTCGGGGGTTACATTTCACTACCGCGAACGGTAACCCCGAGCCACACTCTGGCTGGATCAGGGATGGCCCGACCATGGTGCAGAGCGGAGCAGCGGCGCCAGGCGGCAGAATTCCTGGGGCGGCAAATTTTAGCCGCTGGTGCCGCTGCACTATTTTTCTTTTTACATTTTTTTTTTGAATCGGCGGCGGCATCTACATTACCCGCGCCGCCGGGCAGTGAATCTTGTTCAGGAGCCTGAGGATCCGCCCACACGCGCAGTAATCCTGCGCTTCCATTCCTGGTTTAGTTGGCCGCATGTGTGTGGGCGGGTCTAGAATGTAAGCGCGGGATTACAGCAGTGGACGAATCTTCCAGACGGCTATCTTTCCTCTCGTCTCGCAGGGACCATCCGTCTGTGGTAAGAGACCCTGGCCTGCTCTACGCTCCAGCTCATTTTTCTTATCCTGCTGCTCCTTCTCCCGCACACACACTCCCCACGCCGGCCCTCCCCTAATTACTTACCCTGGCTCCCGTTTCTGACAGCCAGGGTCACAACGTGTTAACTTGCTGCAATCAGGACATCATGGCAGGCTGTGATTTCCAGCATCTGATCCAAAGAGCCTTGCTGGAGATCACAGCCTGCCATGATGTCCTGATTGCAGCAAGTTAACGCGTTGTGACCCTGGTTGTCAGAAACGGGAGCCAGGGTAAGTAATAAGGGGAGGGCCGGCGTGGGGAGTGTGTGCGCGGGAGAAGGAGCAGAGGGGGCCGTCTGCTCGCAGATCTTGCCTGCCATGAGATTTACCCCTGTGAGATTACACACCGTATAGGATAATGTTGTAACACACTAAATGGAAAGAATGTTTTTTAACATGGCTACTATGTGGGTCTCGTTAACTTCGTGGTGTTACTATGGTGGATTTGATGATCCTTGTGGCTCGTGCTGACCTTTATGATGTTTTGATTTACGTTGCTGGCTCCTTTAAATGGCAGCATGTTTATTGATGCGGCACCTTTAACTGAGAATCTGGCTATCCTCCGCCGTCTAAACAACGCTACGGACAATATATGCAGCTCCTATACATGGCTTAATGTATCTCTCATGCTGTTTAAATCTTTCCTCCTAACGTTATACGTTATCGAATGGAATGTACCACTTTTGATCTAACGGAAAGCATTGGATGTTCTATTGCTGACATTTTCTTAGCCTCTTCTCATTTGCTCAAACAACTTAATTCTCTGGCATCATTTAGTGTTTTAAAGAGGAGGGATTTGCAGAGGAGGCTATAAATCATACCTTGCTGCCTTCTAACACAACAAAGTGTTGTTGCTGCCATATAACTAAAATTGACCTTTACCAGTGTTTGTAGATTTCAGCAAAGTTATTTAACTGGCATCAATTAATTCGCTGGTTTCCAATAGTGACATCTAACCAAATTAGCCACAATCACTGCTTCTCAGTATGGTGTGCAAATGAATTAATGTTCACTAATTTATTGGTCTTTATTATTAGGAGAAAAATAATTGCATGCTGAGTACTGTGCTTATACCCACCCAATTGTCTTTTTGTGTTTATACACCTTATATGCTTTTATACATGTCAAATCTTGCAAAAGGTTTCTTTTTTCACTAGTTTTTTTTATAGCTCTGTGATACGCTCATACACACTGCACAATACTGTGAGTTTTATTGCTGTGCAGCTTTGTCATACTCTCATGCATGTCACGTTTTTTTTTTGGGGGGGGCAGCATTTCATCCATCGCTCCAGGCAGCACAGTGGCTTGGGCCAGCCCTGGGCTGGACGCATACTCCCCTCCTCCTGCGCTCCCTGGCTGTCCCCCGCAGTGTGATCGCGGCGAGCTGCTTCCTGGTAAGGCTCCCTGCGAGTCACACGATGCAGGGGGGGGCGGGACCAGCAGCAAACTTTTCTATGCAGCAAACTTTTTTTCTATGTTTCTATCAGTAATTGAATTTAAGCAAGCATGGGATAGGCATAAGGCTATCCTAAACAACAGATAAATCCAGGGGGGGGGCCGAGCTGACTCTCAAAGGAGGAAGTCGTGTTTTGGACGTGCTCCTCACTGTTATAGACATATTTGTGTTTTATATCGCGATTTCCTAGCAGATTTTAGATTTTTCGGGCTCCAGCATTCCTGATACCCCGGGGTGGTATATCTGACCCGCGGCGCTCTTTTCCCGTCTACTGGAAACGATTTCTGGGTTCCCGCCATTATCTGCAGCCTGCGAGGTGGCAGCCATATTGAGCCCTGAGCGACTTCTAGGATATACCTCGCACTGATTTACGGGACGGAGCAACGTGATGGGTAAGAAGAGCAGCAAGACGCCCGGTAAGACGGAAGGCCCCCTGCAGTCTGACATTAGGGAATCGTTGGTTGGAGGCTTGAGGAGCCAATGCGATGATCACCCCTCGAGACCAGATTTGGGCCTGTTGGAGGTAGAGACCCAGCCTCTTTCCCGGGCCGGAGCCGAAGGGTCGGGGACCCGACTCTCAACCGGAGTGTCACTGGGGAGGCTGCGAGTACAGGGGAGGATTTGGGTACCCCTACGTACCTGGCGTCTGAATCGGTGGCTGGACCCGCTCTCACCCGTGGACCCCCACCTGAGCTTTCTCCTCGGGCTGCTGACTCGGATGAGTCTCGGCCATCCACGAGAGGCGACATCCGCCGTATTTTGGACGAGATGCGGGCCCTTTGGAGAGCAGACCTCCTGGAGGTGATGTGCGATGTTGCCACCCTGAAGACTACAGTGGAGTCGGTGCAACACCGTGTGGATGACACGATAACGGCACAAGCCAAAATGGTCACTCGCATAGACTCCCTCCAGGTTCAAGTGGACCACCTGGCTAGAGCACTGGAGTCGGTAGAGGCTCGACACAGAAGGCGTAATGTACGTTTTCCGGGGGATTCCAGAGTCGGTGCCTTCTTCCTCTCTCCTGGATTACATTAACCGGGTGGCCCGACACATTTTACAACAGCCACCGGACGCGCCTGAGATCTTTGGCGCGGCGTTTCGTATCCGCAAGACGGCAGCGGCTCCCGCAGGAGTACTGAGGGACATGATCGCGGTTGCTATGGATGTCTCTATTAAGATGCGCCTGATGGCTACCCCTAAAAGCAAGATCCTCTTTTATTTTTGAAGCTACACAGCTGTCACTTTTTGCAGATTTGCCCTTTTTGACGATCGTAGCACGACGACAATTTCGGGAGGTGACTGCCCATTTACGATCCGAAGCGGTCCGTTACCGCTGGGGGGTGGCGGGCGGTGCTTGTGCATGATAATATTACCCACACCGTGACTGCCCCGGAGGAGGCTTGGGCTCTGTTTCCTCGTCTGGGTATCCCCACCGAACCCTCGAGGTGGGACACGGGTTGAAGCCAATACTAAATCGGGCAGATCCCTCGAGTCTATGGCCTAGCGTTTGACACCTGGACTTTGCAATTTCTCGGATTACCTTATCTTTGATATGGAACAATTTATTTTATGAGAGACTTCCTCCTTTTACAGCCGAGTATATTAGTTTCGACCCCCCCCCCCACCTTTATAACTATGATGACTTTCGCGTTGCACATGGGACTTTCAAGTCTCTCACGACGTACGTTATGCCGGTGCCTCTTCCTCCCCCTTTCCAATTTTTATTTTATTTATTTATTAATTTCTTTTTTTATTTTATAGTTATTTTATTCTATTTTAATTTGTTATGCGTGGCAAACCACAGGAGGCGCCGAGGTGCGCCACTATGGCACCTACCATGGCTCTGGCTGCCATACTTGGCCCTCGAGCCCCTGGGCCTTGTGACATTACCCTTCCGCGGCCTCCTTCAGGAGGGAGCCGGGAAAGTCATAACATTGGCCTTTATCGGTTTTTTTATTATTATTTCTTATTCTTCTCTCTTTCTTTTTCCTTTCTTCCAAATACCTCTCTCTCTCTCTCTTCTCGCACCATAGCTGGCTTGAGATATGTGCCATTTGTTTCCCCTCTTCCCCCTTTTTATTTTTTATCTTTTTATTACATACCGTTCATCTTAGAAGAGACCCTGCCAATTAGTGGTTTGATGATACACCACTAAATGCTGTTAAGTTAATTGTTGTTTGGATGTGTGCACCCTTATTACAAGAGGTCTATTGTTTTTTCTCCTGGTGTATCTTAGCGGACTGTTTTGATATCCTTCAGTGATTTTTACTTTCTTATATTGCCCACCCACCCAGTGCTGGTCTGAAATTTGTAGCTTACTTTCCAGCTGCTTCCACTTTGCAAATCACCCTAATTAACCCAAGGTTCTAGCCCTTCCCATGATATGTTAATCTGTATTTTTGTGTTTTGTTTTTAATTTCCTGCATTTTATTACTTTGTATTTCTGTAACTGTAACACTTCAATGTTCTTGAACCCAGGACATACTTGAAAACGAGAGAAATCTCAATGTATCCTTCCTGGTAAAATCCTTTGCAAATAAATAAATAAATAAATAAATTGTATGCTATTTTGATAAATAAAAATTTTGAAAATAATAATAAAAAAAAAAGATAAATCCAGGTAAAGTATCCATGTAATTGGGCAGACTAGATGGGCCGAAAGGTTCTTATCTGCCAACATTTTTCTATGTTTCTAAACTTAGAAAAAAAATCATTTTTCACTGTATAATCCAATGTGCAATGTTTATGAACGGCCACTAGGTGGCACTACAGGATAAGAAACAGACCATACATCGTCTCACCCTTGTTTTCAGACAGATTTCAGTGTTTTTTTGTTGTATTTTATTGAATATTATTTATTTGCATTATATTGGATAATTATTTTTGGGATAATAAATTATTATTTCGTGTTTCAAACTTTATCGGACTCAGTGTATTATTTATTTATTTATAAAGGATTTTACCCGTAAGGACTCTTGGTTTCACAGATTTCAGTGCGTGATTCCTAATTATAAACAGGCTAACTATGTACAAAGACACGTTTCCTTAAATTTTTTATTTTTTTTTGAGACGCTTTTAGACACGAAATTGTGAAAAACTTAGACCGCCAGGGAGGTTACGAAAAACTGACTTGTTGACTGATGAAGCCATGGTCGCGGTGAAATGCGTATCACACCACCTATTTTTTTTGCACTTTGTTTTATCATACAATCTAGTAAATCTAATTTTTATTAACTACTTTAGCGCTGGACTAAATGAGTCCAACGCATGCCGCCCAGATTACATCCCAAATGATTACGGGTTATTGGTAATAGCGCTGTCTAGCTTGAGTTTACTGTACTTTGCGCTCTCCATGCTAAGTATAGGGAGTGCAAAGAGTAGGGCTGTGCAATATTGACAAAATAATCATATTGCGATTTCTTGAATGAATATTGCGATTGTGATTTTATTTGCGATTTAGCCAATTGTTTTTGCTTTTTCAAACATGCTACATACATTCTAAATGTATTCAGCACATGGATATACTGCCTCAGCACATGGATATACTGCCTCAGCTCATGGATATTGCGGCAGTACACGTGGTTTCCCCTGCGAGCGCCCAAAGCTCCATGTGCCGCCGGAAGCTTACAGGGAGCCGAAAATCGCAGCCTTATGCGGTTTATATATCGCATGTTGTTAAATCGTGATTAATTGCACAGCCCTAGCAAAGAGTAATTAATGTTAGGACAAGTAAGGTATTACAAAGTCCTAACTCCAATTACCGCTCTAAGCTGGTTCTAACTGATGCCACTTCTGCTGGACCCCCCCCCCCCAAAAAAAAACAGCAACAAAGAACCAGATACTCCCCTCTCATCCCGCTGCACGAAAGGTGACCTGATCCCCAGCATCTGGCCACCTGGAGCAAAAAGAACCCAGTCTCCATCCACGATCTAGCGAGAGTGTGAAGGTCACATGGCCCGGCAGCACAATCCTCCATGGAGTCCTATGGACTCCAGGAGGTGATACTCGCGGTGGCACTTTGGCGCTGCCGCAAGTATCCAGGAGGATAGCACTTGTTACATAGCAGGCTGCTGAATCAGGAAATGCCCCACAATATGATGTTAAAACTGGGACGCAAAGGAGAAACCTGCAGGCGCCCTGGACACCAAGCAAAAACCCAGGCCGTCCATCCTGGAATATTAGGAACAATTAGCAACTATGCGATTTAACTCTTCACTCACTGCCAGAAACCCCCATATCAGTGATTGTGGCCCTGCAGGGGGTGATTGTCCCACAGGGGCTTCTTATAGACTAAGCATGGCCTTATTCTCATGGCTGGGAGACATTTCATTGCTGAATTCACACACATCATTATACAGCGGATACAGCTTATAATCAGCAATATATGCATTTACTTACAAGAAGCCGCTCACTCCCAGGACCCTCAGCCTGGATCTCCTCTCTGGATTCACCAGCTGGATCTGCCGCCTCACAGGACTCAGGACACAAAGGACAAAGGGGATGGAGCTACAGGGGTTAAAGGAGATGGAGCTACAGGGGTTAAAGGAGAGGCAGGAGTTAGATGTATTAAGAAAACAATAAAAACACAAAATGTGAAAATAAATGTGAAAATAAAGTAAAGCCGCGCTGACACGAGGCAAACACAACACAGGGGGCTGGTCACGGTCTGATGACATCACAGCTCAAGTGACTGGCTGCAGGGCTCACGTGGTGCTGGGGGAGGGGAATGGCGGACACTGAGCTGTGAGGTGGCTGGATCCAGCACTGTGGGTAGAGGATAATCTGCTGCAGAGTTCAAAACACACAAGACAATCTCCTACATCCAGTCACATGAGCTGTGATGTCATCAGAGCGCGACCATCCCCCTGTGTTTCTGCTGGGAACGGTGAGTGTGAGAAGCTGAGGATGTGCCTGGAATGTCCCTTACTACGGGCTCCATGAGGCTGCTCACACCCCCATGTGACTGGAGAGGACACACACAGGAGTAGTACAGACAGGGCTGGTGTCCTGGGAGAGGAGGCTCAGGTATGTGCGGGCGCCATGTCCCACATTGTAAACACGTAGAAAGCTGGTTTCTTCTTCCTGCACTAATCTCCGGGTCCTTCTAGGAGGGTGCAAATTATCCCATACCGTTGCGTTTGCCTTGTGTCAGCGCAGCTTTACTTTATTTTCACATTTTGTGTTTTTATTGTTTTCTTAATACATGTAACTCCTGCCTCTCCTTTAACCCCTGTAGCTCCATCTCCTTTAACCCCCTGTAGCTCCATCTCCTTTAACCCCCTGTAGCTCCATCTCCTTTAACCCCCTGTAGCTCCATCTCCTTTAACCCCCTGTAGCTCCATCTCCTTTAACCCCCTGTAGCTCCATCTCCTTTAACCCCCTGTAGCTCCATCTCCTTTAACCCCCTGTAGCTCCATCTCCTTTAACCCCCTGTAGCTCCATCTCCTTTAACCCCCTGTAGCTCCATCTCCTTTAACCCCCTGTAGCTCCATCTCCTTTAACCCCCTGTAGCTCCATCTCCTTTAACCCCCTGTAGCTCCATCTCCTTTGTCCTTTGTGTCCTGAGCCCTGTGAGGCGGCAGATCCAGCTGGTGAATCCAGAGAGGAGATCCAGGCTGAGGGTCCTGGGAGTGAGCGGCTTCTTGTAAGTAAATGCATATATTGCTGATTATAAGCTGGATCCGCTGTATAATTGAAGTGGAAATAGGCTGGAAGATGGCCGCCATTATAAGCCAGGCGACCATCTTGTTCAGAATATTGGTTCACTTGAAAATAATTAGGCAGGTTTTTAGCTGACACTAGAATGAGGCACACGTAGAAATTTAGGAATGTGGTAGATTAGCAGAAAAGGCAATTAAAGCCCTGAGAAAGATCTCTGCTGTTCCTGGCACGGAGAAGAGAAGTAGATACACCAAGGTCGTTGTAGCCCGCAGAAATACAAAGAAGTATAGAGATCAGGCCAGGTGCCATCTGTAACAAATGGTTGAAGACACTAGGGAAAGGGGCGCAGCCCGGAACAGTAAAAGCAACTAATTATGATTCACTGAAACGAACATAACGTTTGCCAATTTACAGCCAATTTAATGGAATGTCTTTGTATTAGCCAAAGGGAGGTATTAACCCACCTGGGGTGGGAGAGTGTCATCGGGAGGTGGGCTAATTGGGATGTACCTAGTTATGTATTTGGGATATAAAATCTAATGTTACAAGGGACTCGGGGCTCATTCTTTGCGATTGAATCCTGTTTGAGCATCTTTTTTTTTCTTTTTTTTTGTGAAAGGATTTTACCAGGAAGGATACATTGAGATTTCTCTCGTTTTCAAGTATGTCCTGGGTGGCGAGTATGTAGCGTTAGGTGTCTTGCCCAAGGACACTTACTGGAGAGGTTGCTCGCTGGGATCGAACCCATGACTCCACAGGCTCTCTCCACGCAGAGCGGTGACATTACCTCTACTCCACCCAGCCGGTTTGAGCATCTGTTGTGATATCACAATAAAGTTTGCCTTTCCTGAAGAGACTCGTGTTCAGACAATCCTTGCTCGTGTCCGGTCCGGCCTCGTCCCGAGTGAACCCGTCTGATTCCGGTTACATAATGATGTGTGTGAATTCAGCAATGAAATGTCTCCCAGCCATGGGAATAAGGCCGCGCTTAGTCTATAAGAAGCCCCTGTGGGACAATCACCCCCTGCAGGGCCACAATCACTGATATGGAGCTTTCTGGCAGGGAATGGGTTAATGTGCTCTCAGTGAGGGAAGAGTTAAATCGCATAGTTGCTAACTGTCACTTATTTTCTTCGACGGACTGTCTGGATTTTTGCTTGGTGTCCCGGGGGTTAATGTTTCAGGGTTTAGCTCCTGTTGGTCTCTAGGAAAGAGCAGCCCCCATACTGAAAGCACAGCCTCCCGCTCCTGGCTGCTAGTTGAGGGGGTCATCTGAATACAAAGCACCTTTATTCTCTGTGGAAATGGACACTTTACAGTTTTTAACCCCTTCACTGCTGAGCCATTTCACACACACCTTTAGCGTTACTATGGTTTCTATTCACAAAGCCCTGAAATTGAGTTCAGTTTCGGTGCTTTTCACTTCGGCGATCCCATTTAGTTTCTAAAAAAATTAATAAAAATGGTGCGTTTATAAAATAATAAATGGACATTAAAATAAATACAGATATTCCATTTATTACATTAACCTCCCTGGCGGTATTCCCGAGTGTGACTCGGGGTTAAATTTCACTACCGCGAACGGTAACCCTGAGCCACACTCGGGCTGGATGCATACTCACCTCCTCCTGGCTCCCTCGCTGTCCCCTGCAGTGTGATCACAGCGAGCTGCTTCCTGGATGGCTCCCTGCGAGTCACATGATGCAGAGGGGCTGGACGCAGCAAATTTCATTCATTATACTCACTGAATACAAATGGCAAAGTTTATGAACGGCCACTAGGTGGCAGTACAGGATAAGAAATAGAATAAAAGCAATATAGGAGACAACGGCGCTAAATTGCGGTCTTAAAGTGGATAATAAATTGATGCTGCTCAATAACACTATGTTAACCTCTAACAATACTCAAATAGATAAAATTGGGTATAGTACCCAGTGTGAGCGCACTTAACTTGCAAGAGTAGATCTTTCAACAGTGATCCCAGGGAATTTTGGTGCCAGAGTCAGAGTGAAATAGACCTAATGTTGAGAAATAGAGACAACTCCATGGTGCAAAATAACGTATACACATGTACAAGTATTGGAAATTTAAAACTGTGATATGATGACACACTCACAAAGGTGGAGCCCTAATCGGCTCAGATGAAATACGCCTCTTGACCACTCTGGGGGGTCACACCCTTTGTGAAGAAATCTTCTGATATATATATATCTTCAATATTCAGGCGCCGTCACGCTTTATGGTATTGGCTTCTTATCACTCAAAAACAAGAAGAAAAACTCCATTGCGTAGTAGAAATGTATCTTGGAGATATAATAACAGATGGGTACTCACGATCACCAGAGCCTCTGTTGGTAGTGGCTCAGTAAATAAGCATATATGGAGATCAAGTCTCAGGCTGGAAACTGAATGAACGTTAAAAACGTAAGTAAAACCAAAAAAAGGTTTATTTAGAACTCAGTTTAAAATAAAGTAAGAAGAGACGCGTTTCGTCTGCACACACTGCAGACTTCCTCAGTCTTGTACATAAAACTCACATTGTCACATTTATATAGCTGTTTAATAAAACATAATTGTCGGCACCTGCAGTTACTGACCGCACTTTGCGTGTCAACTGCGATGCCGGCGTGCGTTCCATTCAAAGACTTCCGGTCACGTGGGATGTCAACGTGCGTTCCACTCGGAGATTTCCGGTCACATGTCCGGATATGAAGTCCTATTCCGGTTCCTCATATGCGTTTCACAGATGCAGATTGCCAATGTGCGTTCCATAAATACATCCCACACACTGGTCGCTTGTAGATGCCATTCATGACAAATCTTCATTTCTTACCCAGACCATTAAGCCTGACAAAAGAGAACCATAAACTAGTGTACAACCAGATACTGGATAACAACATACAGTGATACTCATATCGACCAAATAACTTATAATATGAGACTAAAATAACATAAGAAATGTGCATATAATGCACATAACCAGACAACAATAAATAATGTCAGAATTAGTGAAGGAAGTGACAAATCTCGAAATCGGCATTTAAGCCGTTTGGTTCAAGAGTGTTAAGTTGAAATATCCATTTCATTTCAGTTTTGGCTAATTTTAAATCGAGATTAGAAATAGAAATAGACCATACATCTTCTCACCCTTGTTTTCAGACAGATTTCAGTGTTTTTTGTTGTATTTTATTGTACATCATTTATTTGCATTATTTTGGATAATTATTTCTGGGATAATAAATTATTATGTCGTGTTTCAAACTTTATCGGACTCAGTGTATTTACTATTTTTTTTTTAAATTAATTAATTTTATTTATTTATAAAGGATTTTACCAGTAAGGACTCTTGATTTCACGGATTTCAGTGCGTGATTCCTAATTATTACAGGCTAACTATGTACAAAAACACGTTTCCTTTGAAAAAAAATTGAGACGCTTTTAGACACAAAATTTTGAAAAAATTAGACCGCCAGGGAGGTTAAAACCTGGTTAAACCTGTTAAATTGAAATCACTGAAAAATGTGGTAATTTTGCCAAAAAGTTTGGTGCAGTTCAGGGTTCTGTGAATAGACGAATCATTAGTTCTCTATGGGACAATTTTGCTGCTGCCGAATTGTGGCGAAATGCACCGTATTTCACTGACCATTCTCCTTTTTATTTGGTGAAATTACAGTTTGGTGAATAGACGAATTGCCTGATAATCGCAGATACGGTGACATTCACCATTTGGTGGTAAATTCGGAGCTTGGTGAATAACCCTGTAACAAAAAGCGTCTACGTGTAAATCTTCATTCGGATTTCACTCCATTACAGCAGGGGTTCCTTAGCCCTCCAGATGTTTTGGAACTACATCCCACATGAGTCTCAGTTACTCCGTAGCTTGGCAGCAAAGCCTCATGGGAAATATAGTTCCTATACATCTGGACAGCTAAGACCCCTGATTTGCAGCGTGTAACATTATAGTCCCACATTTTATCAATCAATCCTTTTTATGGTTATATACTCTGAGGCTCTAGTTGTAAAATACATAGAAATGGAAAACCTGGTCCTGCATTTTATTGAGAAAATACACAATTTTAACTGAAGTTTAATAATTATTTATTTTGTATTCTGGGGTAGTGCATTTCATAAATCCCATGACCTATGTTTAAAACACTGTACTTGCTCCTGGCGCGGGAACTGAGAAGGGGAGCAATGACAGTGGCATTCTTCAATTTATACATGAAAAGTGGACAATGTCACTGCCTTAGAAAAAGATAATTGAAGATCTATTGGAGAATAGAGTTCCATTTTTTTTTTTTTTTTTTTTTTTTTTTTTTTTTAGGTGATTTATACTCCCCTCTTCTCCCTCGCCACTCTGTTTCTCCTCTTCGGCTCAGCTTCAGCAGCCAGCATAACATAGGGACTGCAAATTTAGCAGTGCTATGAGACTCGCACACTGTACGTACACAAGTTCCATAGCACCCGTGCAGAGGAATGGGTCGAAGCTGCACGCGCATGCACAGATCTCTCCATCCACTTAAGACCTTTACCTGTCCTCACTAATCACCAAATACACCCCAGCCCGCTCCCTAAGGTCAAACAGTGACCTGCGCCTAGCTTCTCCCCGCATCACCTCTTCCAATAATAGACTCCAGGATTTCTCACCCGCAGCCCCCATCCTATGGAGCGCTCTCCCTTGTACGGTCAGACTTCCCCTAGTTTCCCTTCCTTCAAACACTCCCTTAAGACATTCCTATTTAGGGAAGCCTACCACCTGACTCACTGACGCTACCAGCCCATCCCTCTCACCTTGCAGCCCATCCCTCTCACCTTGCAGCCCATCCCTCTCACCTTGCAGCCCATCCCTCTCACCTTGCAGCCCATCCCTCTCACCTTGCAGCCCTCACCTTGCAGCCCATCTCTCTCACCTTGCAGCCCTCACCTTGCAGCCCATCTCTCTCACCTTGCAGCCCATCTCTCTCACCTTGCAGCCCATCTCTCTCACCTTGCAGCCCATCTCTCTCACCTTGCAGCCCATCTCTCTCACCTTGCAGCCCATCTCTCTCACCTTGCAGCCCATCTCTCACCTTGCAGCCCATCTCTCTCACCTTGCAGCCCATCTCTCTCACCTTGCAGCCCATCTCTCACCTTGCAGCCCATCTCTCTCACCTTGCAGCCCATCTCTCTCACCTTGCAGCCCATCTCTCTCACCTTGCAGCCCATCTCTCTCACCTTGCAGCCCATCTCTCTCACGTTGCAGCCCATCCCTCTCACGTTGCAGCCCATCCCTCTCACGTTGCAGCCCATCCCTCTCACGTTGCAGCCCATCCCTCTCACGTTGCAGCCCATCCCTCTCACGTTGCAGCCCATCCCTCTCAACGTTGCAGCCCATCCCTCTCACGTTGCAGCCCATCCCTCACGTTGCAGCCCATCCCTCTCACGTTGCAGCCCATCCCTCTCACGTTGCAGCCCATCCCTCTCACGTTGCAGCCATCCCTCTCACGTTGCAGCCCATCCCTCTCACGTTGCAGCCCATCCCTCTCACGTTGCAGCCCATCCCTCTCACGTTGCAGCCCATCCCTCTCACGTTGCAGCCCATCCTCACGTTGCAGCCCATCCCTCTCACGTTGCAGCCCATCCCTCTCACCTTGCAGCCCATCCCTCTCACCTTGCAGCCCATCCCTCTCACCTTGCAGCCCATCTCTCTCACCTTGCAGCCCATCCCTCTCACCTTGCAGCCCATCCCTCTCACCTTGCAGCCCATCCCTCTCACCTTGCAGCCATCCCTCTCACCTTGCAGCCCATCTCTCTCACCTTGCAGCCCATCTCTCTCACCTTGCAGCCCATCTCTCTCACCTTGCAGCCCATCTCTCTCACCTTGCAGCCCATCTCTCTCACCTTGCAGCCCATCTCTCTCACCTTGCAGCCCATCTCTCTCACGTTGCAGCCCATCCCTCTCACGTTGCAGCCCATCCCTCTCACGTTGCAGCCCATCCCTCTCACGTTGCAGCCCATCCCTCTCACGTTGCAGCCCATCCTCTCACGTTGCAGCCCATCCCTCTCACGTTGCAGCCCATCCCTCTCACGTTGCAGCCCATCCCTCTCACGTTGCAGCCCATCCCTCTCACGTTGCAGCCCATCCCTCTCACGTTGCAGCCCATCCCTCTCACGTTGCAGCCCATCCCTCACGTTGCAGCCCATCCCTCTCACGTTGCAGCCCATCCTCTCACGTTGCAGCCCATCCCTCTCACCTTGCAGCCCATCCCTCTCACCTTGCAGCCCATCCCTCTCACCTTGCAGCCCATCCCTCACCTTGCAGCCCATCCCTCTCACCTTGCAGCCCATCCCTCTCACCTTGCAGCCCATCCCTCTCACCTTGCAGCCCATCCCTCTCACCTTGCAGCCCATCTCTCTCACCTTGCAGCCCATCTCTCTCACCTTGCAGCCATCCCTCTCACCTTGCAGCCCATCCCTCTCACCTTGCAGCCCATCTCTCTCACCTTGCAGCCCATCTCTCTCACCTTGCAGCCCATCTCTCTCACCTTGCAGCCCATCTCTCTCACCTTGCAGCCCATCTCTCTCACCTTGCAGCCCATCTCTCTCACCTTGCAGCCCATCCCTCTCACCTTGCAGCCCATCCCTCTCACCTTGCAGCCCATCCCTCTCACCTTGCAGCCCATCCCTCTCATCCCTATATTGTGCCCATTGTACAACGCTTGCGGAATATGCTGGCGCTTTATAATTAAAATCTGTCTTATTATTAATCTTTATCTCAGGTTTTATGCCATGTTCTGATTCTCTCTTTTTTTTTCTTTTTTTTTTTGGAGAATACGTCTGGAGTTGGATGAGGGGAAGAAATAACAGACGAATATACCCTTGGAGAGGAGAAAACCTCTCAATTTTCACCCAAGCTGTTCAAGGTGAAAGACTGTAACGGAGGCATTTATTTACTGTACTCTGCACAGTTAATTATTTTTATACATATAGCTTATTGTGTGTAAATATATATCCCCTTTTTATATTTTATGATCTCTTAAAGCACAGCGAGAACCAGGACACTTTTTTTACAGGAGATATATGCTCTAAGGAGGTGGAGCACACGTATAAGGTGATTTAAATATAGACTAGTTTTAGAAATACTGTATATTTGAGCTTATTCTTTACACCGTGGTTTGTGGTGACATCTGTTTATAAATAAATACATTTCAAACTACAAAGTATTTTTCCAGGAAGGATACATTGAGATTTCTCTCGTCTTCAAGTATGTCCTGGGTTCAATAACATTGACATTTTTTACAGAAATACAAAGTAATAAAATGCAAGATATTAAAAAAACAACACAAATATACAGATTAACCCAGAAAATAAATATGTAGGAAATATACAGGGTTATTCAAAGAGATCCAAATTGTGGCTGAAACGTAACCGAACAGTGAAAATCAGCATTCGGTTACCTTTCCTGGCCATTCGGCTATTCAGAGAGCAGGCAGTTCGCCAAATACAGGTGAATTGCCTGCACATACGGTGCCTGTTTGAGGGCAGTGAAATCTCCCCTAGTGAAACAATGCTTCGTCTATTCAGAGAACAAAAACCAGCAGGGAAAAGTTGCCGAATTGCCCTGCTGTTCGGTAGTTTAATTCGGCAGGTTTATTCAGGAGAATCCCATAGGCTTCAATGTTAAAAATATTCCCGTTTTAATCCAATATCTAATAAACAGTTGATTATAATATTATGCAGTAAAAAGTCTCTTATTTATAGCTATTTAGGATCTTTTAGGCTTTTTTTTTTTTTTTTTTCGTTTTTTTCTTTAACAGCCCTTTTTTATTATCATTCATTGGATCTTATATCTAAATTCCAGACATTTTCATTCAGTAGTTTCTTTGCAAACAGAGTTTCACTTTTCAAACATTCACGGGTACTGTATTTTTTTTTCTAATCTATTCGTCTGCGGTGTCGGCTTTTTCCGGCGGCTGCTCTGCGCTATAATCGGCGGCTGCTCGGATTTTTCCGGCGTGTTCGGCGGAGTTAATCCAGATGTTTTTGTGGGTTTCGGTGTGCATTCGCTGGGTTTTACAGTGAGTGTTCGGCGGGTTTGCGGCGGCTTTTCCCTGCACTACGATGCCCCTGAGGTGCTTGCTGAATATACCGCAGGGTCGCCGAAATGGGATCTCCAAATCGCACCGAATAGAAGAAAACGAAAAGTCACCAAACGTGCAGTGATTTTTTTGATTATCTTTGAATAACCCTGTTACTATGTTACATGTTTACAAGTGCATTCTTTATCGAGGTATGAAAAGCACTTGTGTATGACCCTCTGTGTTGTTTTATATTTTACAGATTTAAAGAAACATTGATTTGCTCCTGTTGATAGAAAAGTCTTTTGTTCCTGTGGAAATCGATACGGATAGTGAAACTGGGTGTTATTACACATTAAATACAGCCTGGATGTTTCAATCCAACTTTATTTATACGATCTGCTAAATCAGAGCAACATCTCTAGACAGAGAATTCCCCTTCTGTAAGTTAAAAATCTAATTTGTATATGTCTTTTTGTACCTTTTTAGTATTGGGGGGGCGGCTCTACCTTCAAAAATTTTTTTAGTTTTAATCCTAAAGAAATCCCTGGCAACCAATGCCGGCATAAACAGAGTTTTGACATGGCTGCATTTGGTTTATTGACAGATTTTAAAATAAAGTAGTAACAGAAAAAGTCCTAAAACACCTTCAGGAATTCAGAAAGGACCAGTGCCATATGTTGAAGAAAACCTCACGAAGCCTCTGTCAGTAAAGAAGAAGAAATGATGATCAAAGACGAAGCTTTGCGCTCAGAGAATCCAAAAGAATCAGAGAATCCAGGACTGTCACTCGGGACATTTCTGGGCCCTGAGAGTGAAAAATGTTTAAGCACAAATGCAAATTTTGGTAAATACAGGCGAGTTCACTTAGAGAAGCCGTTTGCATGTTCGGAATGTGAGAAATGTTTTAAAAGAAAGGCCAATCTTGTTTCACATACAGCAATTCATACAGGGGCGAAGCCATTAGTTTGTTCTGAATGTGAGAAATGTCTTAGAATACAGGATCAGCTTACTATACATGAGAGAGTTCATACTGGAGAGAAGCCATTTTCATGTTCTGAATGTGAGAAATGTTATAGAAAAAAAGAGTGCGCTTACTGCACATGAGAGAATTCATACAGGAGAGAAGCAGTTTGCTTGTTCTGAATGTGGGGAATGGTTTAGTAGAAAATCTACAGGGTTATTCAGAGAGCGTGAAAAGCAGGAGAATGACTGGAGAATAAAAAATTCTAGGTCAAAATAGCCGATTTAGAAAGTGAGATGAAAGGGAGAATTTTTCTGGTTTGGCTATTTTGACCTAGAATTTTTCAGTCCTTCTCCTGCTTTTCACGCTCTCTGAATAACCCTGCTAGTCTTATTGCACATGAGAGAATTCATACAGGAGAGAAGCCATTTGCTTGTTCTGAATGTGGGAAATGTTTTATAACAAAGGGTGAGCTTACTTCACATGAGAGAATTCATACAGGAGAGAAACCATATTCATGTTCTAAATGTGAGAAATGTTTTAGAACAAAGCGTGCTTTTAGGGTACAGGAGAGAAACCGTATGCATGTTCTGAGTGTGAAAAATGTTTTAGAACAAAGGGTAGTCTTACTGAGCATGAGAGTTGTCATACAGGAGAGAAATCACTTGCATGTTCTGAATGTGGAAAATGTTTTGGATCGCAGAATAATCTTTCACTGCACAAGAAATCGAATACAGGGGAGAAGCCGTACGCATGTTCTGAATGTGGGAAATGTTTCAGAAGAAGGTACACTGTTACAGTCCATGAGAGGACTCACACAGGAGTATAGCAGTTTGTTTTAAAACAGTTCTCCAGATAAACAAAGTAGAGTGTTTCTACAAGTGTTTCCCAAACCTGTTCTCGGGACCCTCAACCAGGCCAGATTTTGCAGATCACCTTGGGGAAAAGCAGACTGAATCATGCAACCACTGAGCAGCAAATCATATCACCTGTGCTGTGCTTCAGATATCTATCAAACCTGGTGAGGCAGAGGGTCCTGAGGACAAGTTTGGGAAACACTGCTGTACAGAATACAGTTTATATGGGAGAGAGGCTATTTGAATGATCTGATTGGGGGAAGATGTTTTAGAGCAATAGATGGTTACATTACATGTTATACATGAGAACATTCATACAGGAAATAAATTGGTATAGAAAGGTATATTTAAGCTCATTTCATGGTATCGATCAGGAGAGAAACCCTTTGCATGTCCTGAATGTGGGAAACGTTTTAATCCTTTTACTGCTGAGCCATTTCACTTCTGTGTACTGAGCTCATTTTGTTCTCCTAATGTTTAAAAGTGATTTGAAGTCATGTTTTAATGTAGGACCCAGACAATTATATATCCTTATTTTTGTCAGACTCGGCAGATTCATAATATATCTTTTTTTTTTTTTTGGATCATCCAAGCCTTTGTAGTCATATATTCTATGGGGTGCTCTTGTTAATAAAATTTAGAAATGGGAACCTGTTACTGTATGTGTCAGAAAATACACGATTTTAGCGAAAACTGTACAATTAAAATTTTTTGCACCATTATTGTTAACATTATGATTTAACCACTTGGCTGCTATGGACGCGCTGAGCGCGTCCATGCACAGGAGGCAGGATTCCGGCGGATTGCTGCGCCCGCCCCCCCCCCCCCCCGGTGCGGGCTGACATCCTGGATGTCAGCCCAGCACTCGGGACCCCGGCGGGGACATTAGATGGCGACGCAATGACATCTAATTCAGGCACCCCTCCCCCCCGCATGTGCGGAGGATGCGCCTGGGAGGGGGGGGGGTCCTTAGGACCTCCCTCCCGATCGCCGGGGAGCAGGGAGTTAATACAGGCACCGCTTGGAAGGGCACAGCCTGCCCTTCCAAACGGTGGCTGTCATTAACCCCTGGGGAGCCGGATCACGATTCGGCGCTGAAAAGCGCCGGTTCGTGATCCTTTCCCAGAGCTGGCCAACATCTTGGATGTCGGCCAAGCCTCCGGGAACTCTCCATGAGGACTGGCGTCATCGTGCATAGCACGATGACGCCAGTCCTGGAGTTAACCCCTAGCTGCCACCAATGGTGGAGATAGGGGGTTTATTGGAACCCCCTATCTCCCGATCCGTGGCAGCTAGGGGTTAAAGTTTGGTACTGTTGGATCGGCCAGAGCATGGCCGTTCCAACGATACCAAACATGACTATGAAAAAAGTTTTAAAAAAAAATACGTTTTTATTTCTTTTTTTTTTGGTTCGTTAATGCAGCAATATTGTTCCCATTTCAATTATAATGTGAACAATGATGCTGCACTAACGATTTTTGTATGCGGTGGGTTTGTTAAAAATCGCGTAATTTCCCCCCAAAAAAAATGTAACGAGACCCCATTTCTAATTTTTTTTTTTTTTAACAAGCGCACCCCATACAAAATACAACCGCAATTGCTCGCATGTTAAAATGTGAAAAAAACAAAACTTTACACGTTGTAAATTATTGAAAATTCATATTTTATTGCATTTTTTGTTATAATATACAGACAGGACATGACGTATACATATAATAATGACATATTATGAATCTGCCGAGTCTGACGGAAAGAACGATATATATAATATGTCTGGGTCATATACTAAAATAAGTTTTCAAAACACGTTTAAACAAGATGAGCGAAACAGGTAAAAATTAGCTCAGCACAGAGGCGGGAAATGCCTCCGCAGCGAAAGGGTTAAAAGTGAACAATAGTGCTGCAATAATAAATAAAATAAATTTTTCTTTATACATGTATGCTCTGGCCTTTAAGTTGCCAAACATGACCCGCTATCATCCAAAGGACCCCCATATCTCCACCATAGGCAGCTAGGGGTTAATTCCTTACTGATGTCATTGCTCGCATGTGCGATACGTCAGTGGGTGGGGGGAGGCCCCGAGGCTGAGCTGGCCGGATTGTGGACTGGCACCAAAGGAGTTAGACAGGCATTGCTGGAAAGGTCAGACTGTAACCTTTTCATCAATGCCACTCTTTAAGTTTCTAACTTTTACCAATCAGGAGGGAGAGGGGTCCAAAGAACCCCCCCCCCCTCAGTTTCAGGCACTCCCCCAGCTTGAGAAAGGGGGAGGTTTGCGAGGGTCCTGAGAATGAGCAACCTCATTAATAGCCTGCTCTACGGTGGGGCCCGCTCAGGTCTCACAAGGTTTTAGCTTGCTTGTGCCATTACAGGGATGAATGCTCCATATGCAAATCAGCCTGCTCTCACCCAATGAGGGTGGCCAGTAATGATTGCCAAGGACGTCATCCCTGCACGAGAGGTGCAGCAACCCCCGACGATCGTTTCGGCCTTGTTAGGCCTCGTCAGGAGGGTATAGCTGACACCCCTCTAGGCACATCAAGCAAGGGGTCCACGTCTGGATGACCCTGTAAACTTATAGTGAGAAAGGGGGAGGTTGTTACACCCTTCATGCAGGGATGACGTCCTTGGCATTTCAGTACTGGCCACACTTTCTGGGTGATTAGCGTCTGATTTGCATATGGAGCAGTTGTCCCTGTAATGGCACAATCAGGCTAAAACCTTGCGAGACCTGAGCGGGCCCCACCGTAGAGCAGGCCATTAGTGCCATTGCTCATTCTCAGGACCCTCACAAACCTCTTTCTTTGTCACTCTCACAGCTCTGCTGGGGGGGCGCCTGAAACTCATTGCGCGGGGAGGGGTTTAAAAGGACAGTCTGACCTCAAGGAAGTCAGACTGCCCCAGGACTCCGTCCCGGATAGCTGGGGTCTCCCCCTTTCCCTGCAGAGACTCCATGACGTGTGGGGGATGTCCTCCACATACAGCGGAAAATCCCTAGGACGTCCCCCATGTGTCATCTGCAGGGAAAGGGTTAAAGCCAAGGCAGATCCTAAGAGACACAAGAATACACACAGCCGATAAGAGATTTGTGTGTCCTGAGAGTGTGAAATGTTTCAGAAGCAATGGTGGACATGATCTCCGGTGAGGTCATACATGATCAGTATGTTAAGAAAAATATTGCACAATATCTATATATGGAGCGCTGGGTGAGGTGGTGTGGGTACTTTCTGGATGCAGCTCAGTGGTGAGTGAGTTGACAGAGTCAAACCCCAAAACACTCTGTCTATGGATACAATATAGAAAGGGAAAAAACACTCCAGAGCGCAAACCAGTACCTGACAAATGGAAATGTAAGGAGAGAGATCTTTTCTCTCTGTGACGTATCCCATGGTGGTATAGGTCTATGCGCACATATAATCACACAATATATAGTATACAGTGATGTGGGCATACATGCAATCATGCAAAATATAGACAGTGTTGCATAAATAGTCTGATTAGTAATAAATAATCCTTATGTGTCGTGGTTGTGGTGGTGTCATGGATGACCCATAACTCAGGCCTCAAAATTTCAAGAGTTACTCACCACTAGTTGCCCCACCTAACCCTTTTCCAGCATTGCCTCTGCATTCCCACTCGCCCTCATATAATTTCCACTCGCCAAATGCGAGCAGGCGAGTGGAAATTTTGAGGCCTGCATAACTGATGAAGCCGCCTTTAAGCGGTGAAACGCGTTTTAAGGACTAATTTTATCATTTCTATTTTTTTAATCTTCACTAAGCCCATTATATTGTTATAGATATGTGAATAAAATCCATGTTTTTATTGGCAATCCCTATTTCCAGTATCATTTTGACCAAGGCACCATTTAAATATAACACCCCCAGAAGGGAAGTTCTGGATCCACTGGGCCCTGAGAACCACTACTACAGGAACAGAGGAGGAAATGCCATAAGAAGAATGGTCTCAAGAAACAGCAGCTTGCAGCATAAGACCTAAACTGCGTAAGTGTGCATTTACTATCCAGACCAGCACATATAAACAGTGCTTGGCACAATCCTAACTCTACTCTCTCTCTCTCTGAGGTACAAGAGAGACAGAGAATCTTGGAAGTGCCATGAACCTCAAGAAATTCTGATAATATATTTTTTCTACTGAAGGACTTTTTTAAAAACGGACACTAGGTGGCGATACACAACCACGATACAGAAGGATTATTTATTACTGATCAGACTATTTATTTTTTTTTGAGTAAGTGTTTTAGCAGGAAGGATACATTGAGATTTCTCTCGTTTTCAAGTATGTCCTGGGTGGCGAGTATGTACCGTTAAGTGTCTTGCTCAAGGACACTTACTGGAGAGGTTGCTCGTCGGGATGAAGCAAATATCTCCACTAGGGATGAGCTGTTCGGTTCGATCAGTTCGGAGTTCGATTAGAACTTTGGCCGTTCGCGAACTAAGAACTTTTTGGTGTGTTCGGTTCGAGTTCGAAAAAAAAAAAAGTAATTTGAAAAAAGTATAATAAATGCTTAAAAAATCTAGAAATAAAGAGACTCTTTAATGCAGAATATTACAAGCAGCGGTTTATTAGATATTGAATTAAAAAATAATGTCTACGTGCAAAGATTCTCACCTCTAAATGACCTGTGTTCTCAAACGCCGTAAACAACAGGTGTTAATTAGTGTTTGGAAATAACATGTGCTTTTAATTAGACTGGTCTAATGAATTTGATACATTTTATGTAGACTGAGGGTGTGGTGTCTCCTGAACATGTATCAAACAACACCTGTGCAAATGAGAAGTGTTCATTTCTCTACTAAATCTTCCTCTGATATGCTCTTTAACCCTGCATTTCACTGCTGTGTGCTCAGCTCATTTTTACCGCTTTCGCTCCTCATGTTTAAACACGATTTGAAGCTACATTTTATTAAATGACCCAGACATATTAGATATCGTTCTTTCCGGCAGACTCCGCAGATTCATAATATATCATTTTTATATGTATACGTCATGTCCTGCCTGTATATTATGACAAAAAATGCAATAAAAATAGAATTTTTAATCATCTGCAGTGTGTAAAGTGTTTTTTTTTTACATTTTAGCACATGAGTGTTTGCGGTTATGTTTTCTATGGGGTGCGCTTGTACAAAAATTAGAAATGGGGACTTGTTACATTTTGTGGGGGGAATTACGTGATTTATAGCAAACGCACCCCATAGAAAAAAATCATTAGTGCATCATCGTTCACATTATAATTGCAATGTGAACAATATTGCTGCATTAATAAAAATAACACAAAAAAATACATGTTTTTATTTTCCATTATACCTGGTCATGTTGGGTATCATTCGAAAGGCCATGCTCAGGCCTTTCGATTGACACCCTCCATCTCCACCAGGGGATTCCGGGCAGCTAGGGGTTCCCCGGCTATCTGACGTCATCACGCTATGCATGAGGACGTCGGGCAGTGAGGGGGGACCCGGGGGTGGAGCCGCCATCCAAGATAGCGGCCCCCACCGGAGCTAGGCCGCACTTCGGCACCGCAAGGCATCTCTATACACAGCCTCACAGCATCTCTATACACAACCCCATCAGCATCTCTAAACGCAGCCTCACAGCATCTCTATACACAACCTCACAGCATCTCTATACACAACCCCATCAGCATCTCTATACACAGCATCTCTATACACAGCCACACAGCATCTCTATACACAACCCCATCAGCATCTATACACAGCCACACAGCATCTCTATACACAAACAGCATCTCTATACACAACCCCATCAGCATCTCTATACACAGCATCTCTATACACAACCCCATCAGCATCTCTATATATAGCATCTCTATACACAACCCCATCAGCATCTCTATACACAACCCCATCAGCATCTCTATACACAGCCACACAGCATCTCTATACACAAACAGCATCTCTATACACAACCCCATCAGCATCTCTATACACACCATCTCTATAGACAGCCACACAGCATCTCTACAGTTGTGTTCAAAATTATTCAACCCCCACTGAAATTGAGTGTTTTGGCCAGTTTGACATTGATTTTGATCATTCAGTCATCTTGCTTACAATTAAATCAAAGAGGCACGTGTAGGTCAGACAAATATAACATAACATTTATAATGAAATAACCACAAATGTCTTTTCTGTGCTCACATCATTATCAGTTTAATTCAACCCCCAAGTGACATTCAATCTTAGTACTTAGTACAACGTCCTTTTACAGTTATAACAGCTTTTAAACTTGAAGCATAGCTTGACACAAGTGTCTTGCAGCGATCTACGGGTATCTTCGCCCATTTGTCATGGGCAAAACCCCCCAGTTCAGTCACATTCTTTGGCTTGCGCACTGCAACTGCTTTCTTTAAGTCCCACCAGAGGTTCTCAATCGGATTTAAGTCAGGTGACTGCGATGGCCACTCCAAAATGTTCCAGCCTTTAATCTGCAACCATGCACTAGTGGACTTGGAGGTATGCTTGGGATCATTGTCCTGTTGAAAGGTCCAATGTCTCCCAAGCCTCAGGTTTGTGACGGACTGCATCACATTGTCATCCAATATCTCCTGGTACTGAAGAGAATTCATGGTACCTTGCACACGCTGAAGCTTCCCTGTACCTGCAGAAGCAAAACAGCCCCAAAGCATGATTGACCCCCCGCCATGCTTCACAGTAGGCAAGGTGTTCTTTTCTTCATAGGCCATGTTCTTCCTCCTCCAAACATAGCGTTGATCCATGGCCCAAACAGTTCTAATTTTGTTTCATCAGTCCACAGAACACTATCCCAAAACTTCTGTGCTTTGTCCACATGACTTTTGGCATACTGCAGTCGACTCTTCTTATTCTTTGGAGACAGCAAGGGGGTGCGCCTGGGAGTTCTGGCATGGAGGCCTTCATTACGCAGTGTGCGCCGTATTGTCTGAGCTGAAACTTCAGTACCCACATCTGACAAATCTTTCTCAGTTCCTCAGCAGTCACATGGGGACTTTTTCTCCACTCTACGCTTCGGGTAGCACACAGCAGTCGAAGTCAGCATCTTCTTTCTGCCACGACCAGGTAGCGTTTCAACAGTGCCCTTTGCCTTGAATTTGCGAATGATGCTTCCTATGGTCTCTCTTGGTATGTTTAACATCTTTGCAATCTTCTTATAGCCATTGCCCTTCCTGTGAAGAGTAATCACCTCTTCTCTTGTCTTCCTGGACCATTCTCTTGACTTCACCATGTTTGTAACCACACCAGTAAAGGTCTAGAAGGAGCTGAGTATCACAGTCATTTTAAAGCTGCCTAATTGGTGCTTATGCTTTATTGCTGCTCCGTGACATCCACAGGTGTTTTCAATACCTGATTGAAAACACTTGAATGAACCTCTGTTCTTCAGAGTGGTAGTCTTTAAGGGGTTGAATAATTGTGTCAATGAAGAATTCACAAAAGAAACATTTACTACTGTATTACAAAACCAATTGATGTCATTTTAGTTGCATATGGTTCTTTAAAAAGTCCTTGTAGGATTTCATTCTGAAAACAATTACAAATGTACACTAAATTCCCTAAAACCCTTTACAGCATTGGGGGTTGAATAATTTTGAACACAACTGTATACACAACCTCACAGCATCTCTATACACAGCCTCACAGCATCTCTATACACAACCTCACAGCATCTCTATACACGGCATCTTTATACACAGCCACACAGCATCTCTATACACAACCTCACAGCATCTCTATACACAACCTCACAGCATCTCTATACACGGCATCTTTATACACAGCCACACAGCATCTCTATACACAACCTCACAGCATCTCTATACACAGCCTCACAGCATCTCTACACACAGCATCTCTATACACAACCCCATCAGCATCTCTATACACAGCATCTCTATACACAGCCTCACAGCATCTCTATACACAGCCTCACAGCATCTCTATACACAACCTCACAGCATCTCTATACACAACCCCATCAGCATCTCTATACACGGCATCTTTATACACAGCCACACAGCATCTCTATACACCACCTCAGCAATCTCTATACACAAACAGCATCTTTATACACAACCCCATCAGCATCTCTATACACAACCTCACAGCATCTCTATACACAACCCCATCAGCATCTCTATACACAGCATCTCTATACACAGCCTCACAGCATCTCTATACACAACCCCATCAGCATCTCTATAAACAACCTTACAGCATCTCTATACACAACCTCACAGCATCTCTATACACAACCCCATCAGCATCTCTATACACAGCCTCACAGCATCTCTATACACAACCCCATCAGCATCTCTATACACAGCATCTCTATACACAACCTCACAGAATCTCTATACACAGCCTCACAGCATCTCTATACACAACCCCATCAGCATCTCTATACAGAAACAGCATCTCTATACACAACCCCATCAGCATCTCTATAAACAACCTTACAGCATCTCTATACATGAAACATTTACTACTGTATTACAAAACCAATTGATGTCATTTTAGTTGCATATGGTTCTTTAAAAAGTCCTTGTAGGATTTCATTCTGAATACAATTACAAATGTACACTAAATTCCCTAAAACCCTTTACAGCATTGGGGGTTGAATAATTTTGAACACAACTGTATACACAACCTCACAGCATCTCTATACACAGCCTCACAGCATCTCTATACACAGCCTCACAGCATCTCTATACACAACCTCACAGCATCTCTATACACAACCCCATCAGCATCTCTATACACGGCATCTTTATACACAGCCACACAGCATCTCTATACACAACCTCACAGCATCTCTATACACAAACAGCATCTTTATACACAACCCCATCAGCATCTCTATACACAGCATCTCTATACACAACCTCACAGCATCTCTATACACCGCATCTCTATACACAGCCTCACAGCATCTCTATACACAGCCTCACAGCATCTCTATACACAACCTCACAGCATCTCTATACACAACCCCATCAGCATCTCTATACACGGCATCTTTATACACAGCCACACAGCATCTCTATACACAACCTCACAGCATCTCTATACACAAACAGCATCTTTATACACAACCCCATCAGCATCTCTATACACAGCATCTCTATACACAACCTCACAGCATCTCTATACACAGCATCTCTATACACAGCCTCACAGCATCTCTATACACAGCCTCACAGCATCTCTATACACAACCTCACAGCATCTCTATACACAACCCATCAGCATCTCTATACACGGCATCTTTATACACAGCCACACAGCATCTCTATACACAACCTCACAGCATCTCTATACACAACAGCATCTTTATTAACACAACCCATCAGCATCTCTATACACAGCATCTCTATACACAACCTCACAGCATCTCTATACACAACCCCATCAGCATCTCTATACACAGCATCTCTCTATACACAACCTCACAGCATCTCTATATACACAGCCTCACAGCATCTCTATACACAACCCCATCAGCATCTCTATACAGAAACAGCATCTCTATACACAACCCCATCAGCATCTCTATAACAACCTCACAGCATCTCTATACACAACCCCATCAGCATCTCTATACACAGCCTCACAGCATCTCTATACACAACCCCATCAGCATCTCTATACACAGCAATCTCTATAACAACCTCACAGCATCTCTATACACAAACAGCATCTTTATACACAACCCCATCAGCATCTCTATACACAGCATCTCTATACACAACCTCACAGCACTCTTACAAACAACCCCATCAGCATCTCTATACACAGCATCTCTATACACAACCTCACAGCATCTCTATACACAGCCTCACAGCATCTCTATACACAACCCCATCAGCATCTCTATACAGAAACAGCATCTCTATACACAACCCCATCAGCATCTCTATAACAAAATCTCACAGCATCTCTATACACAACCCCATCAGCATCTCTATACACAGCCTCACAGCAGCATCTCTATACACAACCCCATCAGCATCTCTATACACAGCATCTCTATACACAACCACAGCATCTCTATACACAACCCCATCAGCATCTCTATTACAGAACAGCATCTCTATACACAACCCCATCAGCATCTCTATAACAACTTACAGCATCTCTATACACAACCTCACAGCATCTCTATACACAACCCCATCAGCATCTCTATACACAGCCTCACAGCATCTCTATACACAACCCCATCAGCATCTCTATACCACAAACATCTCTATACACAGCCACACAGGCATCTCTATTACCAACCTCACAGCATCTCTATACACAACCGTCCATCAGCATCTCTATATAACAAACATCTCTATACACAACCCATCAGCATCTCTATAAACAACCTTACAGCATCTCTATACACAACCTCACAGCATCTCTATACACAACCCCATCAGCATCTCTATACACAGCCTCACAGCATCTCTATACACAACCCCATCAGCATCTCTATACACAAACATCTCTATACACAGCCACACAGCATCTCTATACACAACCCCATCAGCATCTCTATACAGGGCATCTTTATACACAACCTCACAGCATCTCTATACACAGCCTCACAGCATCTCTATACACAGCCTCACAGCATCTCTATACACAGCATCTCTATACACAACCCCATCAGCATCTCTATACACAGCCTCACAGAATCTCTATACACAACCTCACAGCATCTCTATACATAACCCCATCAGCATCTCTATACAGGGCATCTTTATACACAACCTCACAGCATCTCTATACACAGCCCCATAAGCATCTCTATACACAACCCCATCAGCATCTCTATACACAACCTCACAGCATCTCTATACACAACCCCATCAGCATCTCTATACACAGCATCTCTATACACAGCCACACAGCATCTCTATACACAACCTCACAGCATCTCTATACACAACCCCATCAGCATCTCTATACACAGCATCTCTATACACAGCCACACAGCATCTCTATACACAACCTCACAGCATCTCTATACACAACCCCATCAGCATCTCTATACACAACCTCACAGCATCGCTATACACAGCATCTCTATACACAACCCCATCAGCATCTCTATACACAGCATCTCTATACACAGCCTCACAGCATCTCTGTACACATCCTCACAGTATCTCTATACACAGCCTCACATCTCTATACACCACCCCATCAGCATCTCTATACACAACCCCATCAGCATCTCTATACACAACCCCATCAGCATCTCTATACACAACCCCATCAGCATCTCTATACACAGCATCTCTATACACAGCCTCACAGCATCTCTATACACAGCGTCTCTATACACAGCCTCACAGCATCTCTATACACAACCTCACAGCATCTCTATACACAGCCTCACAGCATCTCTATACACAGCCTCACAGCATCTCTATACACAACCTCACAGCATCTCTATACACAACCTCACAGCATCTCTATACACAGCATCTCTATACACAACCCCATCAGCATCTCTATACACAGCATCTCTGTACACAACCTCACATCACTATACACCACCCCATCAGCATCTCTATACACAAACAGCATCTTTATACACAACCCCATCAGCATCTCTATACACAAACAGCATCTTTATACACAACCCCATCAGCATCTCTATACACAGCATCTCTATACAACAGCCTCACAGCATCTCTATACACAACCCCATCAGCAATCTCTATACACACAAACAGCATCTCTATACACAACCTCACAGCATCTCTATACACACCCCATCAGCATCTCTATACACAGCCTCACAGCATCTCTATACACAACCCCATCAGCATCTCTATACATAGCATCTCTATACACAACCCCATCAGCATCTCTATACACAACCCCATCAGCATCTCTATACCACAACCCCATCAGCATCTCTATATACACAGCATCTCTATACACAGCCTCACAGCATCTCTATACACAGCGTCTCTATACAGTCTCACAGCATCTCTATACACAACCTCACAGCATCTCTATACACAGCCTCACAGCATCTCTATACACAGCCTCACATCTCTATACACCACCCCATCAGCATCTCTATACACAGCATCTCTATACACAGCCTCACAGCATCTCTATACACAGCGTCTCTATACAGTCTCACAGCGTCTCTATACAGTCTCACAGCATCTCTATACACAACCTCACAGCATCTCTATACACAGCCTCACAGCATCTCTATACACAACCCCATCAGCATCTCTATACACAAACAGCATCTCTATACACAACGCCATCAGCATCTCTATATACAAACATCTCTATACACAACCCCATCAGCATCTCTATACACAACCCCATCAGCATCTCTATACACAGCATCTCTATACACAGCCTCACAGCATCTCTATACACAGCGTCTCTATACACAGCCTCACAGCATCTCTATACACAGCCTCACAGCATCTCTATACACAGCCTCACAGCATCTCTATACACAGCCTCACAGCATCTCTATACACCACCCTCACAGCATCTCTATACACAACCTCACAGCATCTCTATACACAGCATCTCTATACACAGCCTCACAGCATCTCTGTACACAACCTCACATCACTATACACCACCCAATCAGCATCTCTATACACAACAGCATCTTTATACACAACCCCATCAGCATCTCTATACACAGCATCTCTATACACAGCCTCACAGCATCTCTATACACAGCCTCACATCTCTATACACCACCCCATCAGCATCTCTATAACACAGCATCTCTATACACAACCTCACAGCATCTCTATACACAGCCTCACAGCATCTCTATACACAACCCCATCAGCATCTCTATACACAAACAGCATCTCTATACACAACCCCATCAGCATCTCTATATACAAACATCTCTATACACAACCCCATCAGCATCTCTATACACAACCCCATCAGCATCTCTATACACAGCATCTCTATACACAACCTCACAGCATCTCTATACACAGCCTCACAGCATCTCTATACACAGAACTCACAGCATCTCTATACACAACCTCACAGCATCTCTATACACAGCATCTCTATACACAACCCCATCAGCATCTCTATACACAGCATCTATATACACAGCCTCACAGCATCTCTGTACACAACCTCACAGTATCTCTATACACAGCCTCACATCTCTATACACCACCCCATCAGCATCTCTATACACAGCCTCACAGCATCTCTATACACAACCCCATCAGCATCTCTATACACAAACAGCATCTCTATACACAACCCCATCAGCATCTCTATACAAACATCTCTATACACAGCCACACAGCATCTCTATACACAACCTCACAGCATCTCTATACACAACCCCATCAGCATCTCTATAGACAACCCCATCAGCATCTCTATACACAGCGTCTCTATACACAGCCTCACAGCATCTCTATACACAACCTCACAGCATCTCTATACACAACCTCACAGCATCTCTATACACAACCTCACAGCATCTCTATACACACCTCACAGCATCTCTATACACAGCATCTCTATACACAACCCCATCCGCATCTCTATACACAGCATCTCTATACACAGCCTCACAGCATCTCTGTACACAACCTCACAGCATCTCTATACACAGCCACACAGCATCTCTATACACAACCCCATCAGCATCTCTATACACAAACAGCATCTTTATACACAACCCCATCAGCATCTCTATACACAGCATCTCTATACACAACCTCACAGCATCTCTATACACAACCTCACAGCATCTCTATACACAACCTCACAGCATCTCTATACACAACCCCATCAGCATCTCTATACACAAACAGCATCTCTATACACAATCCCATCAGCATCTCTATACACAACCTTACAGCATCTCTATACACAACCTTACAGCATCTCTATACACAACCTCACAGCATCTCTATACACAACCCCATCAGCATCTCTATACACAGCCTCACAGCATCTCTATACACAACCCCATCAGCTTCTCTATACACAGCATCTCTATACACAACCCCATCAGCATCTCTATACACAGCCACACAGCATCTCTATACACAACCTCACAGCATCTCTATACACAACCCCATCAGCATCTCCTATACACAACCTCACAGCATCTCTATACACAAACAGCATCTCTATACACAACCTTACAGCATCTCTATACACAACCTTACAGCATCTCTATACACAACCTCACAGCATCTCTATACACAACCCCATCAGCATCTCTATACAACAGCTCACAGCATCTCTATACACAACCCCATCAGCTTCTCTATACACAGCATCTCTATACACAACCCCATCAGCATCTCTATACACAGCCACACAGCATCTCTATACACAACCCCATCAGCATCTCTATACACAGCATCTCTATACACAGCCTCACAGCATCTCTATACACAACCCCATCAGCATCTCTATACACAAACAGCATCTCTATACACAACCTCACAGCATCTCTATACACAACCCCATCAGCATCTCTATACACAGCCTCACAGCATCTCTATACACAACCCCATCAGCATCTCTATACATAGCATCTCTATACACAACCCCATCAGCATCTCTATACACAACCCCATCAGCATCTCTATACACAACCCCATCAGCATCTCTATACACAGCATCTCTATACACAGCCTCACAGCATCTCTATACACAGCGTCTCTATACAGTCTCACAGCATCTCTATACACAACCTCACAGCATCTCTATACACAGCCTCACAGCATCTCTATACACAACCCCATCAGCATCTCTATACACAAACAGCATCTCTATACACAACGCCATCAGCATCTCTATATACAAACATCTCTATACACAACCCCATCAGCATCTCTATACACAACCCCATCAGCATCTCTATACACAGCATCTCTATACACAGCCTCACAGCATCTCTATACACAGCGTCTCTATACACAGCCTCACAGCATCTCTATACACAACCTCACAGCATCTCTATACACAGCCTCACAGCATCTCTATACACAGCCTCACAGCATCTCTATACACAACCTCACAGCATCTCTATACACAACCTCACAGCATCTCTATACACAGCATCTCTATACACAGCCTCACAGCATCTCTGTACACAACCTCACATCACTATACACCACCCCATCAGCATCTCTATACACAAACAGCATCTTTATACACAACCCCATCAGCATCTCTATACACAGCATCTCTATACACAGCCTCACAGCATCTCTATACACAGCCTCACATCTCTATACACCACCCCATCAGCATCTCTATACACAGCATCTCTATACACAACCTCACAGCATCTCTATACACAGCCTCACAGCATCTCTATACACAACCCCATCAGCATCTCTATACACAAACAGCATCTCTATACACAACCCCATCAGCATCTCTATATACAAACATCTCTATACACAACCCCATCAGCATCTCTATACACAACCCCATCAGCATCTCTATACACAGCATCTCTATACACAACCTCACAGCATCTCTATACACAGCCTCACAGCATCTCTATACACAGCCTCACAGCATCTCTATACACAACCTCACAGCATCTCTATACACAACCTCACAGCATCTCTATACACAGCATCTCTATACACAACCCCATCAGCATCTCTATACACAGCATCTATATACACAGCCTCACAGCATCTCTGTACACAACCTCACAGTATCTCTATACACAGCCTCACATCTCTATACACCACCCCATCAGCATCTCTATACACAGCATCTCTATACACAACCTCACAGCATCTCTATACACAGCCTCACAGCATCTCTATACACAACCCCATCAGCATCTCTATACACAAACAGCATCTCTATACACAACCCCATCAGCATCTCTATATACAAACATCTCTATACACAGCCACACAGCATCTCTATACACAACCTCACAGCATCTCTATACACAACCCCATCAGCATCTCTATAGACAACCCCATCAGCATCTCTATACACAGCGTCTCTATACACAGCCTCACAGCATCTCTATACACAACCTCACAGCATCTCTATACACAACCTCACAGCATCTCTATACACAACCTCACAGCATCTCTATACACAAACTCACAGCATCTCTATACACAGCATCTCTATACACAACCCCATCCGCATCTCTATACACAGCATCTCTATACACAGCCTCACAGCATCTCTGTACACAACCTCACAGCATCTCTATACACAGCCACACAGCATCTCTATACACAACCCCATCAGCATCTCTATACACAAACAGCATCTTTATACACAACCCCATCAGCATCTCTATACACAGCATCTCTATACACAACCTCACAGCATCTCTATACACAACCTCACAGCATCTCTATACACAACCTCACAGCATCTCTATACACAACCCCATCAGCATCTCTATACACAAACAGCATCTCTATACACAATCCATCAGCATCTCTATACACAACCTTACAGCATCTCTATACACAACCTTACAGCATCTCTATACACAACCTCACAGCATCTCTATACACAACCCCATCAGCATCTCTATACACAGCCTCACAGCATCTCTATACACAACCCCATCAGCTTCTCTATACACAGCATCTCTATACACAACCCCATCAGCATCTCTATACACAGCCACACAGCATCTCTATACACAAACCCATCAGCATCTCTATACACAGCCACACAGCATCTCTATACACAACCCCATCAGCATCTCTATACACAGCATCTCTATACACAACCTCACAGCATCTCTATCACAGCCACACAGCATCTCTATACACAACCCCATCAGCATCTCTATACACCCACACAGCATCTCTATACACAACCTCACAGCATCTCTATACACAACCCCATCAGCATCTCCTATACACAACCTCACAGCATCTCTATACACAACAGCATCTCTATAACACAACCTTACAGCATCTCTATACACAACCTTACAGCATCTCTATACACAACTCACAGCATCTCTATACACAACCCCATCAGCATCTCTATACACAGCCTCACAGCATCTCTATACACAACCCCATCAGCTTCTCTATACACAGCATCTCTATACACAACCCCATCAGCATCTCTATACACAGCCACACAGCATCTCTATACACAACCCCATCAGCATCTCTATACACAGCCACACAGCATCTCTATACACAACCCCATCAGCATCTCTATACACAGCCACACAGCATCTCTATACACAACCCCATCAGCATCTCTATACACAGCATCTCTATACACAACCTCACAGCATCTCTATACACAGCCACACAGCATCTCTATACACAACCCCATCAGCATCTCTATACACAGCCACACAGCATCTCTATACACAACCTCACAGCATCTCTATACACAACCCCATCAGCATCTCCTATACACAACCTCACAGCATCTCTATACACAAACAGCATCTCTATACACAACCTTACAGCATCTCTATACACAACCCCATCAGCATCTCTATACACAACCCCATCAGCTTCTCTATACACAACCTCACAGCATCTCTATCTCCACCAGGGGATTCCGGGCAGCTAGGGGTTCCCCGGCTATCTGACGTCATCACGCTATGCGTGAGGACGTCAGGCAGTGAGGTGGGACCCGGGGGTGGAGCCGCCATCCAAGATGGCGGCCCCCACCGGAGCTAGGCCGCACTTCGGCGCCGCAAGGCGCCAAAGTGCGACCCGGTGCCTAAGGGGTTAAAGCCAGGCACCGCTTAAAAGGGGAGACCCTCTCCTTTTAAGCGGTGCCTGACTTTTTTTGTGGGACCTCCCGATCGGGAGGGAGAGGGATCCGAACGCATCCCCCCCCCCTCCCTTCCAGGCGATCTCCCGGCATTGCCGGGGGGGGGGCGCCTGGAAATGACATCGCACATGGCGCGATGACGTAATTTTACGTCGTGAGGAGCTTGACTTCAGCGTCTGAGGACGCTGAAGTCAGAACGCTGCGGGACCCCGGACAGAGAGGTGAGTATCTCCGCCGGGGGGTCCCGCAAAGCTGATGACGTGTGGGACATGTCCTTCTCAGCATACAGCGGGAGTAACTGAGGATGTGTCCCACACGTCGTCAGCAGTGAAGGGGTTAAAAAATATCTGTAGCGCTCACTCCCGGAGGAGCCGCTGAATTTAACCTCCAGTCAGTCTCCCCGCACTAGGGAATAAATATACACCAGCACGGTTGTGGATTTTATAAGTTATATAGTTTACTGGTTTCAAATAAACTGGCATATATAAAGTAGCACGGTATACATATATATTTACAGGAATTCGTAATGCGAGAAACGCGCAGTGGAAAAGAAAAAGGATTTTAACCCTTCGTTGCAGGAGTGTGAGTCCCGTACAGGTTGTGTCCCAAGAAGGTGTACGTGTATGCGTGTGTTGGTACCCGGGTACTAGATTCAACTGGCCAGTGAATGAATTCAATGTGTCTTCGACTAGTCATGTTGGGGCCCTGTAGATTTAGACAAACTGCAGCGTGCTTTATTATAAATTCTTTATTTTGAGAATTATACATAACAAGAAATTCACGAAATCAAACGTAGAAAAAGACAGCCGTCTAGGCCAGCCCTTTATTACTGTACTGTGGCCTGGAGGCCTCTCACCCATCCGCCAGATACTCTGCACCCTGCTCGACCCAGGACGTCTCTCCGCTTGATTTGGCTGGGACTCTGTGCCACCGGATCCGCTTGTCTTGCTTGTCCGTCTCTGCCACAAGATTCTCAGTTCACCGCCTGCACTCCCATTAGATCATTGCGGTCTCCTAACTCGGGGTCCAAACTGCAGCTCTGTATCTGTGTAAACCTCTCAGCGGTGGATTACTAGGTCTCTGGCAAGTTATTGAAACCGATCTCCAGCGTCCGCAAGGCAGCACCTGCGCTCCGGCCTGGTCACAATCGCTCCTTGTCTCACGTGCGTCTTGCTCTGTTCACCCCTTGGCACGCACTGGCTCTCCTCTGCACGAGGTTGCGGATGTCTCTCCGTTCTCCCCACCCACTTCCTGTCTCTGCCCCAAAGTGTCCAGTATGGTTTACATTGCGCTCGTCTCCACCTGGTGGCCAGAAACGAGTAATTACAGCAGCAGAATTAAACCAGCGCTACACGTCTTTTTTTAAAACTTTTTGTCCTAGTTTCCTGTCCCCCAGGGCACTACCCGGACCCCCATACACCTTTTATGGCAAATATCTAGCATATATGCCCTCTTGAAGGGCACTCTAAAAAACCGAATTTTGAGTTCCATTGACTTGTATTGAGTTCGAGTTCGAACTTTTGAAGAGTTCAAACCGAACTCGGACCCCCGAGGTGTTCGGCTCATCCCTAGTCTCCACAGGCTCTCTCCACGCAGAGCAGTGATGTTACCTCTACTCCACCCAGCCGGTGTGTGATTATATGTGCGCATAGACCTATACCACCGTGGGATACGCCACGTAGAGAGAAAGGATCTCTCTCCTTACATTTCCATTTGTCAGGTACTGGTTTGCGCTCTGGAGTGTGTTTTTTCCTTTCATGATCAGTATGTGCTGAATGTGGGAGACGCCTTTGCAGAACCTCAGCATGTTTTAAACTTGAATGAACTCGCCCCGAAAAGGAAAGAGGCGCAAAATCATTTGCCTCTAAATCAAACCTGTGTATCGACACAATAACTCACCCGGAGCAAAGACCGTTTCATGACATGAATGTGGGTTTGGTTTTAGAACAAAGGATAAACTTAACCCCTTCCATCCTGAATTGTTTCTACAGACCTGAGAAATAATTTTATACAGGCGTATAGTGTCATTATCTTTATTTATGTCCACGGTTACAGACGTTACAACGAGAGAGAGAAAACTCATTAACCCTAACATGGGAGCTTCCTTTACTTATAGGGGACGCTCTATACACCCTGACCACTTCAGCATTTTAGCGTGCTCAGACTGAATGGAGCACCCCCTCCTTCCAGTCCCGTTCACCCCATATTTTTCTGCCAAGCAGAACGGATTCCTCTGCTCGCAAAAGCAGCCAGGGACCACTCGGAGACCAATGACGTCTGCACCATCTCTCCCCGTGTACCCCTATTGTGTGTCTCTCCATGTCACCCCTTTGTGTCTCTCTCGTTTTCAGGGCTGGTGCAAGTTTTTATGACTACACAGGCGAAGGTGCATTTTGCCGCCCCCTGAGCTAATCCAAGTCAATCAAAATCTCCTCCCAGAGATGCATAATATTAGTGCTCGTCTCTAAGGAACACATGGACTCCAAATGTTGGTTTTGCAAGTGTGACGGAAACCCGCTCTTCCGCCTGTCCTCCTCTCCAGACACCCCCTCGCGATCCTCAGCGCCTCGAGCAGCTTGACCCGCTTGCTTCTGCCTGCTGGGAGACCTGGGCTGGCTAGTAGGGATCTTCGCCGGTGTTGGGTCGAAGGTACAGCAGCTTCTAGGGATCTGCAGGCTTTCAATCTCCAGACTTGTAGCCCCGATGTTCGGTCAGTCTGTCAGAAGGCCGCTCCGTGCCTCCGGAGTGTGAGTGCAGAGGAATAACACACCAGCAAAGCTGCATGTATCACAGGAACAGAGTTATACAGAATACAGTAACACAGGTTAAACTTCCCGCCCACCTCAACAGCTCTGATTGGTTGGTTCCAAGACCACTGCAGGCTTCCTTCTGGTCCTCCTCAGGTTCTTATGTGCGTTTGTCTGTCTTGAAACCACAGTGACCCCACACGGTAATATATATAACCCATTGTAAAGTAAATCAGATAGTGTTTGTCTGAGACACCTCCATTTTGAGCCATGTGGTCCTTTGTCCTCGGGACCCATGGCTGTCTTCTGCAAATGGTATCCTGAGGCTGGGGTGAACGGGGCTAAACAGAAAAACGGATCTCAGCGGCACATATACATACATACAGTAAAAAACACGTTTAAAATCACACCACACAAAATAAATGAACATTAAGTCTTTCCCAAAGCAAACGTCTGTCTCTTTTGGGGTTTTCGCCAGGAAAATAAACGGTCCTGGTAATTGAAGCGGGGAGCGCTACATTAGTTCCATGCAGGGCCGGATTAACATAGGAGCAGATGGAGCAGCAGCTCCAGGCCCAGAGAAAGGATAACTATGTCTGAATTTGGACCACTGTATCTCCAACTCTATAGCAGCTACAGAGCCAAGTGAGGTATCACTGGAAAGGGCAGAGTATGGCCTTTCCAATGATAGCAAACATGACCAGTGTTTAAGTAAAAAAAAATATATATTACTTTATTCTTTTTCTTTCCAACAGTAATATTTTTCACTTTTCAATTATAAAGTAAACAATGATGCCGCACTAACTAACCATCACATTTCTCATGTCACCAACAAGTGTGGAAGTGATGGCTGATGTAACAATTCGTAACAATGGATTGTACCATCAAAAACCTAAACCACCGCACTGCAGCGAAGAGCACTGCAGGGAACTTTGGACCCCTGCTGCCTCACTAATCTTTACACCTCACAAGGTCAAGTGAGGTGTCATTGGACAGGGCAGAGTCTGACCTTTGCATTAATACCAGACCTGACCATGTAAAATCTAAAAGAAAAGAAAATGTATTTATTTTTAGTTCCAAAACGATGGCATTGTCCATTTGTCACGTATAAAATGAGCAATACCACTGCCATTACTCACCTTCTCATTTCCCACACTGGGAGCAAGGTCATTGTTTTATACATAGTCATATTATTAAAAAAAAAACATGTTCCAAAACACAAGGGAAATATGTCATTTTTTTTTTTAATTCTTTTGGTTAAAATTGTATATTTTCTCAGAAAAATGCAGTAACAGGTTCCCATTTCACATTTTTTTAACAAGAATGTAGAATATATAACCACAAAGGTTTGGATGATAAAGTGGGGGAAAAAAATTACACTCTTTAACCCTTTCGCTGCTGAGCCATTGTGCTGAGCTCATTTTTACCGGTTTTGCTCATCATGTTTAAACGCGTTTTGAAGCATTATTTTAATATATGACTCAGACATATTATATATCGTTCTTTCCGTCAGACTCGGCAGATTCATAATATGTCATTATTATATGTATACGTCATGCCCTGTCTGTATAATATAACAAAAAATGCAATACAATTTGAATTTTTAATAACTTACAACGTGTAAAGTGTTTTGTTTTCACATTTTAACATGCGAGCAATCACGGTTATGTTTTCTATGGGGTGCGCTTGTTAAAAAAATTAGAAATGGGGTCTCGTTACATTTTTTTGGGGGGAAAATTACGCGATTTTTAACAAACGCACCGCATACAAAAATCGTTAGTGCAGCATCATTGTTCACATTATCATTGAAATGGGAACAATATTGCTGCATTAACAAACCAAAAAAAACTTGTTTATTTTTTTTTAATAATTTTTTTTCAATATTTTTTATTTTTATTTTTAATTTTAATTTTTTTTAAAAAAACTTTCTACATGGTCATTGGAAAGGCCATGCTCTGACCGATCCAACGATCTCAAACATTAACCCTTAGCTGCCAAGGATCGGGAGATAGGGGGTTACAATGAACCCCCTATCTCCACCATTGCTGGCAGCTACGGGTTAACTCCAGGACTGGCATCATCGTGCTATGCACGATGACGCCAGTCATCAGGGGGAGTTCCCGGAGGCTTGGCTGACATCCAAGATGTCGGCCAGCTCTGGGAGAGGATCACGATCCGGCGCTTTTCGGCGCCGAATCGTGATCCGGCTCCCCAGGGGCTAATGTTCACCACCGTTTGGAAGGGCAGGCTGTGTCCTTCCAAACGGTGCCTGCCTTAACGTTCTGGCCCCCAGCGATCGGGAGGGAGAGAGGTCCAAATGACCTCCCACCTCCCTTTCAGGCGCCTCCTCCGCACTCGCGGGGGGGTACCTGAATTAGATGTCATTGCCCCACCACGATGACATCTAATGGCCCCGCCGGAGTCCCGGAGTGCCAGGCTGACATCCAAGATGTCAGCCCGCACCGGGGGGGGGCCAGCAATTGGCCGGAATCATGGCCGATTGCTGCCTCCTGTGCTAGGATGCGCTAAGCGTGTCCATAGCACAGTAGGTGCACTTGGCAGGACACGCGGAGCACGACCTTAGCAGCCAAGTGGTTAAATTAATGAAATCTGAATGAAAAATTAATCACACAGTATCTGCCTGGTTAGATATACCCGTATCTGCTCTATTAAATAACCTAAAATATGTTTTAACTTCACTAAATTACAAAAAAGCCCACCCAAAATTTTCCACTCCAGGACCATAGAGATCTCAATCCGGCCCTGGTTCCATGACAGTAAGGGCAAACATTAGGAATATCAATAGGAACATATGTAAAAACTGTTTTTTTTTTATTATTATTTTTTATAGAAACTGCAGTATTTCCATGTCAGACTGCAGGTCAAGCTCTATTCACCAAAACCACTGCAGAAACCCCTTCACTGCTGAACCATTTCACCCTGGGTGCTGAGCTCATTTTCACCATTTTTTGCCCATCATGTTTAGACGTGATTTGAAGTCATGTTTTATTGTAGAGCCTAAACAAGTTATATATCATTTTTTTCAATCAGACTCCGGAGATTCAATATAAATCATTTCTATGTGTATAAAAAAAGTGTAAATTTCCATTCAGATTTCAGTCGTTTGCAGCGTGTAAATTTATTTTTCCACATTTTATTAACCAACCATTTGGGGTATATATTGTATGGGTTAGTCTTAATGAAAAAAATCATGCGGGGTGTGTGGATGAGCGTATCGCAGAGCTCCATAGCAATAAAACTCACAGTAATGTGCAGTGTATATGAGTGTGAGTTTTATTGCTGTGGAGCACTGTGATCAATTAATATGCGGTGTGTATGAGCGTGAGTTTTATTGCCATGCAGCTCTGTGATACGCTCATACACACTGCACATTACTGTGTCACAGAGCTCCACGGCAATAAAACTCACGCTCATACACACCGCATATTAATGTATCACAGAGCCCCTCAGCAATAAAACTCAGTAAAATGCGGTGTGTATGAGCGTATCACAGAGCTCCACAGAAATTACACTCAGTAATGTGCAGTGTGTATGAGTGTGAGTTTTATTGCTGTGGTGCTCTGTGATACACTCATACACACCGCACATTACTGTGAGTTTTATTGCTGTGGAGATCAGTAATGTGCAGTGTGTACAAGTGCATAAGTAATGTACAGTATCTTAAACCTGAAAAGTGATCGGCAGTTTGCCACAGGGTTCTTCTGTGCTGCTGCTCCGTCTTAGCTGCAAACAGTGGGTGATGGCTGCTGTAGCACAGCTGTGGCTATCTGTAAGTCGGGAGGGGGCACAATGGATTCCCCAATTCACTCTTGGACCCTAGTGGATTTTCTTAACTTATTAAAATTACTTTTTGATAATAGTGTGAAGAAATAAATTATTTAACACAACAATGTACATGTGGGTGTTGCGTTGTATGGGTGGGGTTTCGTATTGGTGTGGCCCCCCATGGGCATGTTACAAAGGGCCCCACGACCTTCTATTGCACAGGGACCCCAATTGAAACATAGAAAAATGTCGGCAGATAAGAACCTTTCGGCCCATCTAGTCTGCCCAATTACATGGATACTTTACCTGGATTTATCTTTTGTTTAGGATAGCCTTATGCCTATCCCATGCTTGCTTAAATTCAATTACTGTTTTGGCCTCTACCACTTCAACTGGAAGACTGTTCCATGTATCCACCACCCTCTCAGTAAAATAATGCTTCCTGATGTTACTTTTAAACCTTTGCCCCTCTAATCTAAGACTATGTCCTCTTGTTTTGCTACTTTGTTTCCTTTTAAATATACTCCCTTCCTCTACCTTGTGGATTCCCTTTACGTATTTAAATGTTTCTGTCATATCTCCTCTGTCTCGCCTTTTTTCCAAGCTATACATGTTAAGATCATTAAGCCTTTCTTGGTAACTTTTCTCCTTCAAGCCGTACACCATTTTAGTAGTCCTTCTCTGAACTCTCTCTAAGATGTCTATATCCTTCTGGAGATACGGTCTCCAGTACTGCACACAGTACTCCAAGTGAGGTCTCACTGTACAGTGGCATGAGCACTTCCCTTTTCCTACTGCTAATACCTCTCCCTACACAACCAAGCATTCTGCCAGCATTTCCTGCTGCTCTATTACATTGACTACTTACCCTTAGATCCTCTGAAATAATGACCCCTAAATCCCTTTCCTCAGATGTTGAGGTTAGGACTGTATCAAATATTCTATATTCAGCCCTTGGGTTTTTATGTCCCAGGTGCATTATCTTGCACTTATCCACATTAAAACTCAATTGCCACAGCTCCCACCATTTTTTTAGTTTACCTAAATCATTTGTCATTTGGCTGATCCCTCCAGGAACGTCAACCCTGTTGCAAATCTTTGTGTCATCAGCAAAAAGACATACTTTACCATTAATACTTTCTGCAATATCACTAACAAAAATATTAAAGAGAATGGGTCCGAGTACTGACCCCTGAGGTACCCCACTGGTAACAAGACCTTGCACCGAATAAACTCCATTTACCACAACCATCTGTTGCCTGTCACTCAGCCACTGCCTAATCCAGTCAACAATATGGGAATCCAAACTCAAAGATTGCAATTTATTGATAAGCCTTCTATGCGGAACAGTATCAAAAGCCTTACTGAAATCTAAATAAGCAATGTCTACTGCACCACCTGTGTCTATTATTTTTGTTACCCAATCAAAAAAATCAATAAGATTAGTTTGGCATGATCTCCCTGAGGTAAACCCATGTTGTTTCTGATCCTGTAATCTATGTGTTTTTAGATGTTCAACAATCTTTTCCTTTTAACATGGTTTCTATTAATTTCCCCACTACTGACATAAGACTAACTGGCCTATAGTTCTCCGATTCCTCCCTACTACCCTTCCTGTAAATGGGCACAACATTTGCTAATTTCCAGTCTTCTGGGACGACTCCCGTTAACAAGGATTGGTTAAATAAATCTGTTAATGGTTTTGCTATTACATCACTGAGCTCTTTTAATAATTTAGGGTGGATCCCATCAGGCCCCATTGACTTATTTGTCTTTACTTTAGACAGCTGCTGTAGAACCTCCTCCTCTGTAAACTCATATGTAAATGTCTCGTTAGTGTTTCCTCCTAACTGAGGTCCCTTTCCTTCCTTTTATTCTGCAAAGACTGAACAAAAATATTCATTGAGGCAGTCAGCGAGACTTTTATCCTCTTCTACATACCTTCCTTCCTTTGTTTTTAATCTAACTAATCCTTGTTTTACTTTTCTTTTCTCGTCTATGTATCTAAAAAATGTTTTGTCCCCCTTTTTACTGACTGAGCTATTTTCTCTTCTGCGTGTGCTTTGGAAGCTCTTATAAATTGCTTTGCCTCTTTCTGCCTAATCTTATAGGTTTGCCTATCTTCTTCACTCGGAGTTTTTTTATAATTATTGAATGCTATCTTTTTGTTCTTCACTATTTTGGCCACTTCTGTAGTAGTGGTTTCTTCCCTTTTTTGTTTTTGCTAACAAGCCGAATGCAATTGCCTGTGGCCTTCAATAATGCTTCCTTTAACCCCTTAGTGACTGGGTGGTTTTACACAAATCCGTCCTTTAGGTTGTCAGTGGGTGGGGGGGGACCTGGAGGCTTGGCTGACATCCAAGATGTCAGCCCCCCTCCAGGTTCGAATCGCGTTTTGGCGCCAATTAGCACTGAAACGCGATTCGGCATCGAAATTGTCAATGCTATACACCGCTGAAAAGGGGAGACTCTCCCCTTTTCAGTGGTGCAAAAAGCATCTCCCTAGATTCAATGGTTGGGGAGATAGAGGGCTCTGAAGGAGCCCCCCCTCCCCTCCATTGATTTGCATGGGGGTGCCTGCTGATGACGTCACCACGCTGCGTGGCAACGTCATCAACCTCGCCTGCCCATGTAAATCACATGGGCAGGCTTCCTCCCTGCCAGATCGTCAAGGGATCCAGCGAGGGAGGTAAGTATCAGGTGGGAGGGGGGGTTAGGCGCCGCTGACGTACCCTGTACGTCCGCGGGTCTAAGGGAGACCCGTGGACAGGACGTACAGGGTACGTCAGCGGTCTTTAAGGGGTTAAATAATCCCATTTCTCCTGGACTCCCTTTAAACTCCTCCAGTCTGATAATGACTCATTCACACAAAATCTCATTTTAGAAAAATCTGTTTTTTTAAAGTCTAAAACTTTTGTTTTTGTGTGGTGCAGCTCCATCCCTGTTCTTATATTAAACCACACTGACTGGTGATCACTAGATCCCAAATTTTCACCTCCAAACCTCCATTTGTGAGTATTAAATCCAATATGGCCTCTTTACGGGTCGGCTCCTCAAGTACTTGTGTTAGAAATAATCCCAGTAGGGAGTTTAGAATATTTGTACTCCTGGTGCACCCAGCTGTTTTGGTTTTCCAGTTCACATCAGGAAGATTAAAGTCCCCCATGATAATAATTTACCCCTTCATTGCCATTTTGGCTATTTCCTCAAACAGCAGATTATCTAGCTCTTCTACTTGTCCAGGGGGTCTATAGATCACACCTACACGAGCTACTTTATGATTGCCAAATGTTAGCGTAACATGGATTATTACAAGGTCTTGGAACTTGTAGCATGGCGATTACTCTTTCCTGTAATTGACACCCCTGAATACGTTACTTATTTTCGGAGTAACTGTACCTTTGATGGACTCTATTACATTCTTCGCGCAAACGTTAATGCGTGCGCAGAAACACATTGACGCGAGGGGTAAAACCCTTTGCGCAGAACATCGTATTACAATGTCCACGCAAAAAATGTGCATTAACTTCTACCGCGGGTGAACCTGCGCGAGCTTCCTGTACTGCGCGCAAATGCGTTTGTGCGCTGGTACGCGGATGGTATCACAATCTATGCGCAAAATTTAACGCACAGTGTTTGCACGCATAGTTTTAACGTCTTTGAAAAGCTGGTGGTAACTGCAAATCTGAACGTTCTGGCTGAACCCAAATACACCAGCCTGAAAAAAAAAATACAGCACAGTATACACATACCCAAACAATAAAATTGAAAAGTTGAGCGTGTTTTTTTTATTGATGCAGCATATATGCGCAGATTGACTTTGACAGGTGCAAAAACTTAACGGGAGACAATTGTGGTTCTTAATACTGATTGGCTGAATTGCGTGAAAAAACAGTCCGCTCACTGATTTCTGTGCGCGCGTTTTTGTGCATCCATTTTACGCGCATTATTTATTGATGGATGAAAAAAAATGTGCAAGGATTGTAATACCAGCGTTGTTTTACGAGCGTTAACGTTTAACGCTGCACGCAAAAATCCACGCGTTCTGCCTGCGTTTTTGCGTGAAGAATGTAATAGGGCCCGATGTGTTTATCTTGAGTCCAGCATCTGCAGTGAAACTAAACCGTAAATCCATATGTTCTTCTACAATCTCTGAAACAAGATATCATCCACATATGGTATTATACTGGATGGAGAAGAGAATGCTTCTAGTACCTTTGCCAGGGCTTGGTGAAAATATGTGGGAGAGCTATGGAAACCTTCAGGTAGCGTCGTAAATGTCTATGGAGTATTTCTGAAAGTGAATGTGAATTTGTATTCACATTCTGGTGCCAGTCTAATACTCCAGGAACCATTACCGATACCCAATACTGAATCCCAATCACAGGAGGCATTTAACTTCACTGTAATCTCAGGTATGGAAGCAACCAAATGTGTTACTGGAGGGGTAAATTTGTTTACCATACGAACGTCTGCTGTTAATCGCCAAGTGCTGTCTGTTTTACGCACCGGCCACAAAGGGGAGTTGTTGGAGGAAGAGCATTTCCTTTGGATATCCTGCATTTCCAATTGATCAATAATTTGTGCCATGGATCAATGACGTCTGTTGGAAACATATTGCCTCTGTGGAGAAGCATCAGGTCCTACAGTGTTCATTTTGCTTCCTTTTAGGATGCCACAATCATTTTTATGCGGAGCCCAGATTGCAGGGAAATCCATAACCAGTTTCCTCCGGGCAGGGTTGTCATCAGGTGTCTGGCCACACTCTGAAGGAATAGAGGCAATGGATGCCACAGGAGTTAGGGAAGTATCATCTAGGATAAGTCTTTCTCCCTCTTGTATCTCTCCATAAACCATTATTACAAAGGTCTACCAGCATTCCTTCTGTTCTCATTATATCCGCAACCCAGGGCTCGAGTCGAGCGGGAACGCGCAGGAACGGCGTTCCCGCACTTCTCCCACAGCGGCGTTCCCGCTGTGGCCCGAGCCCGAACGCCGCCGCCGCACATTGCCGGCGGCCGCGTACTTCCTGTTACAAGGGCCAGCTGACAGGAGGTGGAGCCGCTCGCCTGGCTGTTTCATAGTTCCCAGGCGAGCGGCTGCACTTCCTGTCAGCGGCCGCTGAAGCAGGAAGCACGCGGCCGCTGGCAATGTGGAGCAGAAGCAGCAGCAAAGGTGAGCTGCGGGGGGGGCAATATCCATGAGACCTGGGGGGGCAATATCCATGAGACCTGGGGGGGCAATATCCATGAGAGCTGGGGCATATCCATGAGACCAGGGGACAATATCCATGAGAGCTGGGGCATATCCATGAGAGCTGGGGCATATGCATGAGACCAGGGGGCCATATCCATGAGAGCTGGGGGCATATCCATGAGACCTGGGGGCATTATCCATGAGACCTGGGGGCATTATCCATGAGACCTGGGGCATATCCATGAGAGCTGGGGCATATCCATGAGAGCGGGGGGCATTATCCATGAGAGCTGGGGGCATTATCCATGAGACCTGGGGGCATTATCCATGAGAGCTGGGGGCATTATCCATATGAGCTGGGGCAATTATATCCAAGTGAACTGGGGAAAATATATCCATATAACCAGTGCTGTGTATATTATTCTTGGGGTTCAGTGCTGTGTATGTTATTCTGGGGGCTCAGTGCTGTGTATATTATTCTTGGGGTTCAGTGCTGTGTATGTTATTCTGGGGGCTCAGTGCTGTGTATATTATCCTGGAGGCTCAGTGCTGAGTATATTATTCTGGAGGCTCAGTGCTGTGTATATTATTCTGGCGGCTCAGTGCTGTGTATATTATTCTGGGGGCTCAGTGCTGTGTATGTTATTATGGGGGCACAGTGTTGTGTATATTATTCTGGAGGCTCAGTGCTGTGTATATTATTCTGGGGGCTCAGTGCTGTGTATGTTATTCTGGGGGCTCAGTGCTGTGTATATTATTCTGGGGGCTCAGTGCTGTGTATATTATTCTGGAGGCTCAGCGCTGTGTATATTATTCTGGGGGTTCAGTGCTGTGTATATTATCCTGGAGGCTCCGTGCTGTGTATATTATTCTGGAGGCTCAGCGCTGTGTATATTATTCTGGGGGCTCAGTGCTGTGTATATTATTCTGGGGGTTCAGCACTGTGTATATTATTCTGGGGGGCCTGTGCCTGGATATATATATATATTATATATAAAATGCGTTAGTCCAGTTGCCACAATCACGAGTATACCTGTACGTAGTGATACCTTTCACTGATCAGTATAGTTTCCAGGTTACACTCTTGAAAGCTTGTCTTTTAAATGTAATGCTAACCCAATAAAAATGGTATCACCGGCTCGTCCGGCTATACTCGTGATATATATATTTTCTTCAGGTAATAGGGGTTGTGGAATTCGTGGGTGAGTTCCCTCACTTTTTTTCCCAGGACTTGACCCCTGCCGCAACCATAACCAGTATAGGGTCTTCTGTGTTCTTGGTTTGCCATATTGGTATATCTTTACTCCACTGCTTGCTTAAAGTCAGAGTTGCTTTTGGTATGAGAGAGGCCTGGGACTGGGATCCCCCAAGTCCTAACAGAAATGTTTGTTTTGCCCCAGACGGGGGACTCAGGGGCAGGTCGGTCAATGTCACTGACGCTTCTGTATCAATGAGAAGCTTAATGTAATGTCCAGCGATAGTTCCATGCACATAGCGGCGCCCAGCATGGTCCCTAAATGTTTTGCAAATAGGAACCATGTCGTCCAGTGCTATTCAATCCGAAAATGAAATTAGAGGACCTCTCGTCCCCTGGATCCAGTTTGGGATTGACAATATCTGCCCCCTCTGCTGTCATCATTCTCAATGCTCCCCAAGCAGGACCATAGAGATTGATGTTCCCGACTCCTCTTTTCTGGTACTATATTTTTGTTTAATTTTAATCAAATTCTTTTTGATCACCTTTTTCTCAAGAGAGGCCCAGGATGAAAGGAATTTGCATGTAGTCCCTCAGTCGCCCTTTGATCTCTCATTGCCTTTCTACAATCTCTCCGTCTGTGACCACTTTTATTGCAATAATAGCAACTACTTCCGAAGGTCATGTTTCCCCTCATTGGTAGCCACCATTGCAATTTTATGTTGTCCTGTGACACCTTTCTTTATCAAGTTTTGTCTGGCATTCCCTATAATAGCCAAAATAGCTTCCAGTGGTTCCTTTTCCTCTGCCATCATTTGAACTCTGAGATCTAAATATGTAAACTTCTTCACCAGGTATTGCATCTGGTGGTATGCGATGGGTGAGCCGATATACTTGCACGAATTTAGAAGCAAAAACCCAAGGGTCATCTTGCAAATCCACCTTCATTTCAGCAAGTGTATAACTGTCTAAATCCCCTTTTCTCCTGTTATAAGCTTGAAGATGGCTCCAAGTCTGTCGCCCTCTGTCCCCCATTTATCTGCTTTAAACCAATCCAGCTCTTGATTAATGGGGCGTGTTTTGGGGGGATTTAATCTACAGACAGTGCTGCTTGGTACCCACATTTTAAGCATCATACATGCCTCTTTAACCGCAAACTCGAAGTTGGACATGTTTGAGGTCACATCTCTTCTACAATCATATGCAGGAAAGAGGAGTCTTAATTTCGCCAGCTGTTTCACCACTTTATCCCTATCTTGTTGCTGTAGGATTCTAGCAGTTTGCAGGGCAGCAGACGCCCTGTCCTTTACACTCGTTGAAACAGAGGATGGATTTGGGCGATGTGGAATTGCTGGTTTTTTTACGTGGGGAGTTAATATGGGAGGGGAAGTGAATGAGGGAATATCGCCAATATCTACTACACCCAGCACAAAATGGCCAGTATTCACCCCTTGGTCCTCACTTCCTGCAATACCGGGTGCATCCTCTTCACACATATTATCATGGCCACATACAGCTACTGGAGTTTATGCAGCCAGACGCGACCTGAGTGAAGACATTAGTTCACCCCTGGCTTCATAATTGTCCACCAACGTGCTTATGTAACCTGCGCTTAATCCACATGGTGGACAATCTCTCTCTTTACTAACACTTTCTTGTACAGGGGCCACAGGAGTGCGCCCCATCAAAAGACGATTTAACCGAGTCCTCAATAACATAAGCAATTTCATACAATTCTGGATTTTCAATTGTCTACTCTGGTGTTCTCTTTCTCACATCGTAACCACAAACTATGCATTTTCCTTGGTAAAATTTACTACATTTGACATATTGTGCAATTAAGTTAGTTATACGATTTGTGTCTCCTGCCTGGTGGCAAAAAAAAAAAAAAATTAGGTGTGCAGCCCACTTTTGATTCCTCCTGCTGGATTACCCAATCCCCAGGAATGACGTCCGGCTTTATCTGTGTCTCACCGTCTTGGCCCTAGACGTATTGTAGAAAATTATATCTCAAAAAGATTCAGTTCGGTAATTTTGTCCCTTACCTTACTTGCATAGAGATTACTGGCCTGTATCCCCCCCCCCCCACCCGGTGCAAGTAGGCATAAGTGGCAAAAAGGAATAATAACCTGGCTCGCCAAATGAACTAAAAGTGATATAATGCTACATAAACATATTTATGAAGGTTATTCAGTTACATAATTGCTATAAAATCCCACTCAATCTAACAGCGATCTTATACTATACTTATTTATAAAAGGATTTTACCAGGAAGGATACATTGAGATTTCTCTCGTTTTCAAGTATGTCCTGGGTTCAAGAACATTGAAGTGTTACAGTTACAGAAATACAAAGTAATACAATGCAAGATATTGAAAAACAACACAAATATACAGATCAACAGAAAATAAATATGTAGGAAATATAGTCACTAGGTTACATGTTTACAGGTGCATTCTGTATATATAAATACAGAAAAAATGGCGTCGTGCCCATACTCACCGGAGCGGCAGCAACTGCCAGGAGTAACAGCCCAGTTAATGTATAAAACATAACAAGGAAAAAGAGGGTCATCTGCGCTCGTTTCTATGTGTCCCATGTACAACAAAAATGAGGTTGTTTGTTTGTTTCAATGGCCATTGCAACGTAAGCTCACTCGCCACTTCACGGCACCTCTTTAGAGTGGGTACCTAACTAAAGAGGTGCCTTGAAGTGGCGAGTGGGCTTACGTTGCAATGGCCATTGAAACAAAAACCTCATTTTTGTTGTACATGGAACACATAGAAACGAGCGCAGATGACCCTCTTTTTCCTTGTTATGTTTTATACATTAACTGGGCTGTTACTCCTGGCAGTTGCTGCCGCTCCGGTGAGTATGGGCGCGACGCCATTTTTTATGTATTTATGTATATCATGCTTGTAACACCAGTCCGTCGTTCTGCAGCTGTTCCTCTTTCCTTGTTTTTAATCCCAAATGGGAAGTGTTTGGTGTGTATAAATAAAACCCACCATCTCTGCCTCTCCTTGGCTGAAAAGCAGCTGGAGGGGCTTGGAGCTGCTCAGTAGAGCGGCCTTTTGGTACATGTTAGGTACCCACTCTAAAGAGGTGCCTTGAAGTGGCGAGTGAGCTTACGTTGCAATGGCCATTGAAACAAACAAAAACCTCATTTTTGTTGTACATGGGACACATAGAAACGAGCGCAGATGACACTCTTTTTCCTTGTTTTGCATTCTGTATATAGTCACTATGTTTACATGTTTACAGGTGCATTCTGTATTGAGGTATGTTAGTAAGGAGCTCGAGTGACCTAAGACTGGGGAAGATTTGATGGCATCTGGGAGGTTATTCCATAATTGCGGTGCTCTGTAGGAAAATGAGGATCGAGCCGCTGTCTTTTTGTATTGTGGTATTGCAAGTAAGGTGCTGGTCCTGGACCGGAGGTTATAGGATGAGGGAGCTGCTGGGTTAACTAAAAACCTTAAAAATCAGACATTACACTCCTTGCTTTCTACAATCCAAATATATTTATTTATTAGAGGCTGAACAAACCAGTACAACATATTTCCAGTGATGATAATGGAAACTAAACGCTCATCTGACCTAATGGAGAAAGCACATGGTACATGTACACCCAGTTACTTTGATCTTACCAATCCTTTCAAGGTATTGTTGGAGATCGAAGGTGGACAAAAGAGACAGAGCAGAGGAGCCCCTGTTAAGACACTCCCAGTCCCTCCCAGCTCATTTGGTTATCTTTAGGCCATGTGCCTTCCTCCAGGGGAAAACGCACCCCTTTCAGGGGACGGGGAGTGGCCTGGACTTTTCCAGGTGGGAAACCAGTACGACCAGTATTTCCTCTGTCACCATAGCAACTGCAATTATAGCTCTTACGCATATGCTAACTGAATAACCATGCGGAAAGGCTAATCTATAGCCAGTTTCTTGGGATACTGTGAGGTACTAGTCAACGGAACCCTGGTTCCCTTTTTTGCAGGCAGTCAGGCCCGGCGACTGCCCCAGCGAGGGGCAAGGGACCCCCAGGGAAAGCGGGCCCTCCGTCTGCCTGGACAGCCTACGCCATCCCACCAAAGTCGGCTGAGACAGGAAGAGCATGGACTAATGGAACTAACAGGAAAACTAAGGCTAGAAAGTTAAACGGTAACAAAACAACAGAACCTGAGGAAACTAAAGACAGAAACAAGACACAAAGGAAACTTACATGACAAAAGAGTGAAAGAACGAAGGCAAGACTAGGGGCTGGAAGGAGCTCTCAATAATGTGGTCAAATAGTTCAAGGCACTTTGTTGTGGCAAACTGCTGGCAGTGAGGGTGGTCTACTCCATAGCAATGGGTCATGGCAGGCGGCTGGCAAAGCGCGGCATCGTTAGTTCAAGGCAGAGGTTCGGTACGAGGGTGATCCAGAAATAACACAGGAGGCAAAGGAAAATCCTGACGGCAGACCAGGGATACATGACAGGAACACTTGGAGAATCAGATGGGAAGCAGGGCAGGTAAACAGTAGGGGCTCTATTACATTCTCCGTGCAAAAATGTGCGCGTGCGCAAAAACACATTAACGCGAGGGGCAAAACCCTTCGCGCTGAACGTCGTATTGCGACGTTCAAGCAAATGATGCGCGTTAGAGAGCAAGTTCGTACGGGAATCCCATACTTAACATTGTGAGCGCAAAAGCGTTCGAGCGCTGGTATGCGGATGGTATTACAAATCGATGCGCAAATTTTTACGAACGACGTTTGTGCGCATAATTTTAACGTCTTTGAAAAGCTGGTGGTAACTGGAAATCTGAACGTCCCGGCCGAAACCAAATACACCAGTACGACAAAAAAAATAAAAGTACAGCAAAGTATAGTTACACATTCTACACATACCCAAACAATAAAATTGAGAGGTTGTGCATGTTTTTATTATTGCTGCAGCATATATACTCAGATTGATTTTGTCAGGCTCAAAAACTGAGCGGCTGTATCGCGTGAAAAAAGTCTGCCCACCGATTTCTGCGCTCGTTAATGCGCGCGAGTTTTTGCCGGATGAAAAAATGCGCTCGGATGGTAATACCAGCGTCAATTTACGCGCGTTAACGTTTAAACGCTGCGCGTACGAATTTGCGCAGAGAATGTAATAGAGCCCTAAGTATCCAGGTGATGATGATGGATGATGGATGAGTGGGTGTCAAGACGAGCCAGTACTAGACAAGATCGCTGGTTGCAGGCAACACACACACTGAGGAACTTCAATGTTGAAGACAGGAGTTGGGGGTGTAGCTTGCTTTTGTGGAGGCCTAATCAGGTGGATTTGAATGCACCTGAAGCTCCATGCATAGTTCGAACACCCAGCTGGACTTTAGGGGTCTGAATATGGCACAGGGCTGATGATAAAACCTGGTCTAGAACATGACATTGGCAATACTGGCCTTCCAGCGGGCGCCAGGGGTGGAAGCATGACATTCCCACATTCAGGACAAGCAAACGGCTTCTCGCTTATGAATTCTCTCATGTGCAGCAAGATCAACTTTTCTACTAAAACATTTCTCACATTTCAAACATGCAAACGGCTTCTCTCCTGTATGAGTTCTCTTATGTACGGTAAGATCACCCTTTGTGCTAAAACCTTTCTCACATTCAGAACAAGCAAACGGCTTCTCTCCTGTATGAATTTTCTCATGTACAGCAAGCGCTCCCATTCTTCTAAAACATTTCCCACATTCTGAACATGCAAACGGCTTCTCTCCTGTATGAATTCTCTCATGTACATTAAGATGACGCTTTGTTATAAAACATTTCTCACATTCAGAACATGCAAACGGTCTCTCTCCTGTATGGATTCTCTCATGTATAGTAAGGTCGCACTTTGTTCTAAAACATTTCCCACATTCAGTACATGCAAACTGAATCTCTCCTGTATGACTTCTTACATGTATAGCAAGATCACGCTTTGCTCTAAAACATTTCTCACATTCAGAACATGCAAACGGCTTCTCTCCTGTATGAATTCGCTTATGTACTGTATAATGGTGCTTCGTTCCAAAACCTTTCCCACATTCAGAACAAATATATGGCTTCTCTCCTGTATGAATCCTCTCATGTACAGTAAGATCACCCTTTGTGCTAAAACCTTTCTCACATTCAGAACAAGCATACGGCTTCTCTCCTGTATGAATCCTCTCATGTACAGTAAGCTCACCCTTTCTTCTAAAACCTTTCCCACATTCAGAACAAGCAAATGGCTTCTCTCCTGTATGAATCCTCTCATGTATAGCAAGATCACCATTTGTGCCAAAAACTTTCCCACATTCAGAACAAGCATATGGCTTCTCTCCTGTATGAATCCTCTCATGTACAGTAAGATTACACTTTGTGCTAAAACCTTTCTCACATTCAGAACAAGCATATGGCTTCTCTCCTGTATGAATCCTCTCATGTACAGCAAGATGACGCTTTGTTCCAAAACCTTTCTCACATTCAGAACATGCAAACCAATTAATTCCTGTATGAATCCTCTCGTGTTCAGTAAGGGAACCCTTTGATTTAAAACATTTCTCACATTCAGAACAAGCATACGGCTTCTCTCCTGTATGAATTCTCTCGTGTTTAGTAAGCTCACCCTTTGATCTAAAACATTTCTCACATTCAGAACATGCCAAGGTTTTCTCTCCTGTATGAATTCTCTCATGTTGAGCAAGGTAATCTTTTGTTTTAAAACACTTCCCACATTCTGAACATGCAAACGGCTTTTCTTCTGTATGAATTCTCCCATGTTTAGTTAGCTCCCACTTTGTTCTAAAACATTTTCCACATTCAGAACATGCAAACAGCCTCTCTCCTAAGTGAACTCTGTGTTTACCAAGATTTGCATTTGTGCTTAACCATTTCTCACTTTCAGGGCACATAAATGACCAAGATGACAGCCCTGGATACTCTGGTTCTTTTGAATTTGCCAAGAAGTACAAAGCTTCATCTTTGATCATTATTTCTTCTTGCTTTACTGACAGAGGGTCCATGAGGTTTTCTTCACTCAATGGCACTGGTTCTTCAAAAGGAATTCCTGAAGACATTGCGGGACTTTTTCTGTACTCCGGGGGGGGGGGGGGAAGAGAGATACAATAATTTACTTTGTCACCAAACCAAACGCAGCCATGTCAAAACTCTCTTTATGCTGGCATGGGTTGCCAGGGATTTCTTTAGGATTAAAACTAAAAACATTTCTTGAAGCCAGAGCCGCCGCCGCCCCCCCTTGCTAAAAAGGTACAAATGGTCTTGCATGTAGACATATACAAGTGAGATTTTAACTTACAACAGGGGAACGCTCTGTCTAGAGAGGTTGCTCTGATTTAGCAGATGGTATAAATAAAGTTGGATGGGGAAAAAAAAAAAAAAGAAAAAAAATCAGGATATATTTATTGTGCAATAACACGGCCTGACAATCCGTATCTATTAAATGTAAAATCAGAGAGGGCTGCACAAAATACCTTTTTTGGTTATCAATGATAAATTCCACAGGAACAAAATACTTTTCTATCAACAGAACCAAATGAATGTGTCTTTAAATCTGCAAAATATAAAACAACAAAACACAGAGGATTATACACAAGCTCTTTTCATGTCGGCCCATTCACTACTCACCGTATGTTCACTTTATTATGCCGAAAATGGAGTCGCCAAAGCAGTTAGCGGTCATTGGTGAAAAGCACCGACTTGGAATCGATGAATTCCAAACTAAAAATAGCCGATTAAAGCAATAAACGTAAGAGACTCGAGCGCAAAACCATCAGCGCGGTTTTCAAATATAGTGAAATGACCCCAGTGATCCTGATGCGTAATTAAAATAATGTCAAAAATATAAAATGATGTTAAAAGCGGTATATCTAAATGCACGATAACCATTTTATCATGCATCGATCTAGCAAATCTAATTTTTATTAAGTACTTTAGCGCTGGGTTAAAGGAGTCCAACGCATGCCGCCCAGATTACATCCCAAATGCTAACCGGTTATTGGTAATAGCGCTGTCTAGCTTGAGCTTACTGTACTTTGCGCCTAGACTTAACACGGGGAGCGCAAAGAGTAATCAGTGTTGGGACTAGTAAGGTATTACAAAGTCCTAACTCCAATTACCGCTCTAAGGCTGGGGTCAGACGAGCGTTTTTCAGAGTGGAAGGAAGGTCCGTGAGAGTGGACGTTCCATCCACTCTGACGCCCCCGTCTGGCTGCCTCGCTGAGCGCAGTTAGTGCTGCAAGGCTTGATCCTCCTATGGAGGATCGTGCTTTGCAGCCCCATGCATTGTAGCACGTCAGCGGGGAGGCTTTTAGCACGTCTGCTGTAGTGTGCACAATTCGTGCACGCACTACAGCGTGTGGCCGGCCCCCCCGAATCATCACAACGCTGCAACAGACGCCGGAAGGCACGTTCGTACAGGCACATGTAGTGCACTCGTTGACCCCGGCCTAAACTAGTTCTGATACCACGAAAAAAATGTATAGCGATGGTAGACACCAGCTACCTAGTCATACTTTATTTGGTGTACATTAAACAAAACAACGGACCGTATAAAAAACATAGAATTTGAAATTTGGAAAGAATTTTTATCGTCCAATGAGGGATGATACACCCAACCGTGTAGAGGATGAAACAATTGATTGTCATACGTGGTATAATACCAGTGACAAGAATTATTACAATTGAATTAACCTAGGATACAGTGTAGAGCATGGTGGTATAATGTGTCATGAACGGAACGTGGTGGTGTAGCAACCAATAATAGCGCACGCTAGTTATTGAGGATTGAATGGACGGCGCAGATTCCCACAATAATACAATAACTGCTACACCCTCATTGATAGAAGAAGAAGGAAATGTTTGACCTCTTTGTTGAGAAGTTGAACATTAACAACTTAAATTTGAAATTTACAAAGTTAGTACATGAGAAATCCATTAATTTCCTTGACCTTACTATTACCAAAGGTGAGGAAGGTTCACTCAACACCACTTTGTTCCGTAAACCCACTGCCACAAATAGCTTCCTGAATTGGGAAAGTTTTCACCCGACATCATTAAAAAGAGGCATTCCTGTTGGCCAATATCTAAGATTACGACGAATCTGTTCAGACGATGATGAATTTCATACGAAGGCTCAAGATCTGCGTAAGATGTTTTGCGAAAAGGGCTACCCTCATAGAATTTTGAAGAGGGCTTATCATCGTGCTTTATCAACTGAGAGAATTACATTGCTGATAGACAAAGACTTGGCTACGCACGATGACGCCAGTCCTCAGGGGGAGTTCCCGGAGGCTTGGCCGACATCCAAGATGTCGGCCAGCTCCGGGAAAGGATCGCGAACCGGCGCTTTTCAGCGCCGATTCGCGATCCAGCTCCCCAGGGGTTAATGCCAGGCACCATTTGGAAGGGCAGGCTGTGCCCTTCCAAATGGTGCCTGGGTTAACCCCCGCAACGCCGCCGATCGGGAGGGAGAGAGGTCCGAAGGACCTCCCCCCCTCCCTTTCAGGCGCCTCCTCCGCACATGCGGGGGGGGGGGCGCCTGAATTAGGTGTCATCGCGCTGCCGCGATGACACCTAATTCCAGCGGCTGCGGTTCCGGATGCGCGGCTGACATCGAGGATGTCAGCCCGCACCGGAGGGGCCAGCGATCGGCCGGAACCCGGCCGAACGCTGACCCCAATGGGAGGACGCGCTCAGCGCGTCCTCCGCATACCAGCGGTAATGCGGAGGACGCGCTGAGCGCGTCCTCCGCATTGAAGTGGTTAAGGGCATCTAGTTTATTTTCCCTCGACAATACCCTATGGTCCCCTAAGAGAGAGGTGCCAATTGTGTCAATAACCTTCAATCGTTGACACCATTTCATACGCCGTTATTACTATCCACTGTTTCACCCTCTTTGGGGAAGCCACCCAGTGGTACAATTGAGTGACGGCAGTTATAGCCCTTCAGTGGGGGAACATAATCCACCATGACCATCACCATTACAGTGGGAGTGTAACACCATCGGCTTTGCCTGGCTATTATATATGCTACACTCTTCCCCCCCCCCTCTTTCCTCCCCCCCCTTCCATTGTGCAGAATGTTAGGATAACGACTGTCTTATGAGACATTTCGATCAGGAGATACCTCCATGTGAGTTTTTGTAGTACGGTCAGCAACCTTCACTCCATTAGATAGGGTGTTATGACGGTTTATTTATTATTCATTTTTTCTATTTTTTATCAGTATACTACAACCCTCGCAAAGGTAACTACAAATATGTACATAAATCACCACATTCCGCTCAGATGCCTTCCATTTTTTTTGAGGAAGCCACCTTACCACTATACTTGTTAACTAACGATGATGCATAATAATGAGCCCGCTATTCACACAACGCTACAGTATATGTTAGTTGCTTCTACTATTAGGGGCTGATTTCTTCCTATACTGGTTAATTAACGGTGATGCACAATCATGAGCCTGCTCTCCATGCAACGCTATAGTGCAGGGCTCAAAATTTCAAGTCCCAAGCTACTAGCCAGGCCTTAAGAGTTACTCGCCACTAGTTGCCCCACCTAACCCCTTATCCTGCCCTGCCTCTGCATTCCCACTCGCCCTCATGTAATTGCCACTCGCCAAATGCGAGCAGGCGAGTGGAAATTTTGAGGCCTGCTATAGTGTATGTTAGCCGCTTCCATCATTAGGGGTTGATCGCTTCCCAGGATGGAAGAGGTGGAGTTTCGGGTGAGGGAAGGTGGACCTCTGACGTCAGACGCAAGGTGGACAGGAGCCTTCAATTGATCCTCGACACATTCGAGCTGTAACTATTTAAGGAGGGGAAGCCAGCGGGGCTTCATCTCTTGAAAAAGCCGCAATTGTTAAAGCGGCAAAACATGTTGAGAAAGTAAGGTGTTTTTAACTGCTGAATTATTTTTCTTCTTTTTTTCACCCACCGTGCATTATTTCTCGCTCTTATGACCATTATAAGATATTAAGATCAGTGTGGTATTACATGGGTCAAATGACTTTACATATGAGCGGTCGTTACTATAATATATGAATTGGCCAGGTATTGCTATATCGTTATCCTTACCTAAGGAGGAATTGATTCCCATACTGTTGGACGTTTGATTGGGCCTCGGTTGCCCACCTTTACTTGTAAATTCGTAATCTTGCTCCTATCAATGAGGGCGTAGCAGTCATTCAATTATTGTGGCAACTGTGAGAATCTGCGCTGTTCATTCAATGTTCACCTACAATTCTCTGAATTGTCTGCTTATTACTTTATTGGAATCTTTACCGAGGAGGGACTTTACTTCCATATAGCTGGACGATTGACTGGGTCTCAGTTGCCCATTTCTCTTTTTTAAAATTGCATTATTACCCCTATCAATGAGGGTGTAGCAGTTATTGTATTATTGTGGGAATCTGCGCCATCCATTCAATCCTCAATAACTAGCGTGCGCTATTATTGGTTGCTACACCACCACGTTCCGTTCATGACACATTGTACCACCATGCTCTACACTGTATCCTAGGTTAATTCAATTGTAATAATTCTTGTCACTGGTATTATACCACGTATGACAATCAATTGTTTCATCCTCTCCACGGTTGGGTGTATCATCCCTCATTGGGCGATTAAAAATTCTTTCCAAATTTCAAATTGTATGTTTTTATACGGTCGGTTGTTTTGTTTAATGTACACCAAATAAAGTATGACTAGGTAGCTGGTGTCTACCATCGCTATACATTTTTTTCTTACCATATTGGGTGATGCCCGCCTGTAGACACTAGTGATTATCCCCAGTGTTTTTTCGTTTTCACATACGTAGTTCTGATACCACTTCTGCGGAATCAGCTATCACCAGCTGGGACCCCCCCCCAAAAAAAAAACACAAAACAAACAACCAGATACTCACCTCTCCCTATCCCGCAGCACGAACGGTGACCCGACCTGCAGCATCTGGCCACCTGGAGCAGAGTAAGACTGCGGACAAGAAGTACCCAGTCTCCCTCCACAAATCACTCCATGGTTCTGCACGATCTAGTGAGATCGTGAAGGTCACATGGCCTGGCAGTACAACCCAACATAGAGGCCTATGGACTCCAGGAGGCGATACTCGCGCGCGGTGGCACATTAGCGCTGCCCGAGTATCCAGGAGGGTAGCGCTCGTTATATAGCAAGCTGCTGAATCAGCGCCTGCCCCATAATAGGATGTTAAAACTGGGACGCTGAGGGAAAACCTACAGGTGCAGGGTGTCCCCGTTTTATTGCAGGGCACATGAAAGGGTTTTCCACTCCAGCCTGCAAAAAAATATATGGGGCACCATTCTCTAGCGAACTCTAATGGCAGCGTTCAGATGAGTAAGCGTTGACGCTAGGATAAGTGACTTTATTGCATCCCCCCATATTCCATACCTGACACTAAACCCGTAAGAAATCATTTAGCACATCGGTGATTGAGTGAGCTTGCGTGTGCTTACTGTACTTTGTGCATCCTATTACTTAATACGGGGAGCACAAACAATCTGAAGCGCTTCGATAAGTAAGGTACTACATACTGCTGGCGCCAATTACTACACGGATGTGTAGCGCTGTGTTAAAAATCTTGCTGTGGCAGTACCTATTTTTGGCCACAAGATGGAGACTATCGCGATCAGAGATACTGGACATTGGGACTACAATGCCCGGCATGCTTTGCAAGAAGACAGGAAGTGGGTGGGGACTGGACACTTACATCCTCTGCCTCGTGGAGAACGCGCCAGAGAACGAGAGAGAGCAGACGCAGTGCCATACTTTGTGAGAGGGCCTAGGGCGGAAAGCAAGTGAGACCTGTCAGTTCGGTTACCGGGTCATTCAGTCCTCAAGAGAAGGAGCCCTCCAAGTTCCAGAGTTGCTGCAGAGGGAACCAACCGAAGACCTCGAGTAAGGAGTCACCGCAAGCGGATCGGGGACAGAGAGCAGGCGGTGAGCTGAGGAAAAGTCGTGGACAAGCTACGGGAAGTTAGACAACGGATCCGGCCGCTAGTATCCCCAGTCAAAATCCAGCGGAGAGACGTCCTGGGTCAGCGGAGCCTAAAGCAACCGTCGGATGGGTGAGAGGCCTCCAAGGCCGTTTATAATACAAAGAGCACGCTGCTGTTTTCTCTTTAAAGTCCACAGGGCCCCAACTTGACTAGTCGAAGACCTTTCTTAAGTAATTTCACTGGCCAGTTGAACAGTACCCGGGTACCTTACACACATACACACCTTTCACATTCCGGGACTTAACCTGTGCAGGACTCATTTTGTTACGAATCGGAACGGGGGTTAAAGATACGTTCCGAATATATTTTTCTCTTTTCCGCTGCGCGTTTGCCGTGATACGAAGTGATTGTATATTCTGGGGTTCCGCTACGTGTCCCTTTTCTGAATATTCGTGCAATTGCATTTTCTTTTATGTTAGGTTACGAATATTTTATTTTCCGAAATACGAAGCCTCGTGTTTCGTTTCTTTTCCGCTACGCGTTTTATCGCAATACGACAGTACTGTAATAATATCTGTGAATACCGTATCTTAATATCTGCCAAACATTTTAGTAAACTATTTAAATGATAAAAACCCACAACTGTGTTGGAGTATATTTATTCCCTAGTGCGGGGAGACTGACCCGTGGTTCATTTTCAGCGGCTCCTCCGGGAGTGAGCGCTACAGATGCAATGTTGAAAATTTTAGCTACTGCTCAAACCAGGTGCCAACTCAAAAAAAATTTTTTACGAACCTGTACATGTGCTAACTCATCAGCCTAGTAATTTAGGATGCAGCACTGCACATGTCCTATTAGCCCCCTACCACAGAGTTATTAGACAGTAGATGAAGTCGTGCATTACAGAATAATAAACTACACTCTGCTCCCCCCCCCCCAATCCAGTGTTCTGTGCTGGAGGTCCTGCAAACTGGGGCCTGTCCCTACTTCAAAGGGGGGAGACAGACCAACAGCACTCTCCAAAACCTCCCCAGAACCTTGATGGACGGGAGACCCGGGGGAGGAGGAAACACACAGCTGTGAGTCCTGTGTAATATGTTGGGCTGAAACACGCAGTGCAGACACTGTGGGCCGCAGTTTCCATACCGTATGGTATATGCAGGGGATGTTACCGTCTCTCCTCATTCCTCTTGATCCCACCTCTCCCGAATCCTGGAGTTTCAGGAGCGTTTGTGGGCGTCAGGGAGCCATACAAGGGCAGACTGACCCATCAGGCCCGCAGGTAAAGGGGGGCCCGGATTCCAGGGTTACATGCTGGTGTTTCAAGTGGCGCTGCAATCCGATCCTACTCGGATTGCAGGCGGTCAAGCGGATGAGGGCACCAGCAAAATGCTCGGCACCCCCTCAGCTCGGACGTGGATCTTCCTGATCCGCTACCGAGTGCCGAGGGGCAACAACTGTCTACCACGTGGCTTCTCGCGGCTCCCGGACAAGTCACACTTACGGGCCCACGAAGCTCTCAAACTAGGCCATGCCCCCACCTGCGTGTGGCCAAAGTGAACCAGAGGGAGCCCGCTCCTGCAGCACCAGAGACTGGAGGGTGACAATCACCTAGGACGCCCAAGACGGGCTTCAAACATCTTTATAGATTGTGGGAAATATTTTTTAAAAAATGCTATGGATCCTGTGCCTGCTCATACACCCCAGGGCTAACTGTGACTGGGAGCTATATTGCTGTGGATCCTGTGCCTGCTCATACACCCCAGGGCTAACTGTGACTGGGAGCTATATTGCTGTGGATCCTGTGCCTGCTCATACACCCCAGGGCTAACTGTGACTGGGAGCTATATTGCTGTGGATCCTGTGCCTGCTCATACACCCCAGGGCTAACTGTGACTGGGAGCTATATTGCTGTGGATCCTGTGCCTGCTCATACACCCCAGGGCTAACTGTGACTGGGAGCTATATTGCTGTGGATCCTGTGCCTGCTCATACACCCCAGGGCTAACTGTGACTGGGAGCTATATTGCTGTGGATCCTGTGCCTGCTCATACACCCCAGGGCTAACTGTGACTGGGAGCTATATTGCTGTGGATCCTGTGCCTGCTCATACACCCTAGTGCTGTGACTGAGCTATATTGCTGTGGATTCTGTGCCTGTATCGGCTGAGGTATCGGGGGGCATCTGCACGAGTATTCGAGCAGATTCCAGTATGGGCACAAGATACAAATATTGGTGAAACCCTAATAAAATTCTACTGGACCTTCTACAAAAGCCCTAAAGCTGGTAAGATTTCTGCTGTATCCCTAAAGTATAATGTAACCCCCTGGATACACATATAAAGGGGGTCTAACATGCCTGTTCCCCCAGACAACACAACAGTGATTTGTTTTCAAGCGACCCCCCCCCCCACTAGCAGCCTGGAGGGGGAGGCTGTGCTCATTCAGTATGAGGGCCTCCTAGACCACCAAGAGGTAAACCTTGAAACATCCGGGATACCAAGCAAAATCCCAGACGGCCCGGTCCTGGAATATTAGGGACAGTTAGCAAATATGCTTTTTAACTCTACACTCACTTGCAGCACTTTAACCCATTCCCTGCCAGGAAGCTCCATAGCAGTCATTGTCACACAGGGGCTTCTTATTAGATTGAGGCCGGGGTCAGACTAGAGTTTTTAAGAGCGGAAGGAACATCCGTGAGAGTGGACGTTCCTTTCACTCGGACGACCGTCTGGCCACTTCGATGAGCACAGTTAGTGCTCTCAGCGCTGCAACCCTATCGAGGATCGCGCTTTGCAGCCCCGAACATTCATCGTAGCACTTCGACAGGGAGGCTTTCAGCACGCTGCTCCAAGTCCGCTGTAGCTTGCATAATTCGTGCGCATGCTGCATTGTGTGGCCGGCCCCGAAGCATCACATAGTGCGCCAGTGGCGACTCTAGGAACAATATTTAGGGGGGGGCACAGAAGATACCGCAGTCAAAACTGGGGGGGCACTAATAATTTTCACCACTAAATCATACCACTGAATAAAACTAAGGGCCCTATCACCTGGTGTGAGCTAAAACACCATCACTAAAGGAAAAATTTAGTGTGAGTCGCTAAAACTTACAGGGTTATTCAGAGAGAGGTCAAAAGCAGGAGAATGACTGGAGAATGGAAAATTCTTGGTCAAAGAATCGGCTATTTTGACCTAGAATTTTCCATTCTCCAGTCATTCTCCTGCTTTTCACCGCTTTCTGAATAACCCTGTTAGTGCCTGACGACCTACTAACAGATCACCTTGACTGCAGTAGTCCATGAACAAGGTCGTTTGGCGCACGCTAGGGAAACTCTAAGACCCAAGTTGAGACCCAGCGCTAATGCGGTTGTGTACAGGATAGAACGTTTTTTCTTTTCCATACCTATCCCCCGCCCTCACAAGCTTGAATATGAACACATCCAGTGAATAACCTCTCACCCCTGCATTATTAAAATCCTCCACGGTGGCTGTATCATCCATGTTTTGATGCACACATATATTAAGGCTGATGGGCATTGCATGATAAATGCCTCCCAGCAGCATGTAGAATCATTACACTGCATTTAATAGATCCAAAAGGAAGGCCAGGTGAGCGACAAAAATTTCCCTGCTACAGCATATAAACAATACATGTTTCAGGGCAAGACTTATCCATGTGTTCCTTTAAACATGGTCCACACAGTCACCCTAATAATCAACTGCTTACATACTATGAATAGCCCCCAGCATAAAATGTTTAAAATTAGGCAATATATTAGAATTAGGATATATGTGGATAAAGGATACATTTATAATAGAGCCGACTGCAACAGCAGCGACATTGCTGACCATATCCATTACTATGGTGTATGGGGCCAAGAGAACACCTGTGTTGCATTCCTTTCAATTGCCTGTTAATTTTGGACGAGGACCTGTTTTTTCTGTTTTTTTGGAGTTAGCACCAGGGCTGAGCAGTAGGTAAAATGTTGCAATTAGTGCACCTCAAAAAATTTAGTGCTGGCACCAAGTGATCTGTAAAGATATCTAGCACTCCCCGTGTTAAGTATAGGACGCGGAAAGTACAGTAAGCTCGCGGTACAAATCGCTAATAGCGACGCGCTAAGTGATTTTTCCCATTTGTAGCGGGAGGCAAACGATCTGTTGGTCAGGCGCTAGACTGAATTAACCTGGCGCTAACGCAAAATCACGCCGACGCAAGGGTTAGCTCACACCAAGTAATAGTGCCCTAAATAAGTATATATATATAAATAAGATTACAAAACCCCAGAGTAATGTGATGCAATGATGCCTTTTTGTTGTATTAACCTGATACTTAAATTCAATATTTTATTTGACGCAATTCGGCAGTTTCCGCTGAATGTCTGATAACTGCTTCAGCGACTCCACTTTTAGTAAATTACAGTGACCATTCGCTAAATAGGGAATTCACCTTATTTTCTGCAAAATAAATTCCACGAAATGTGACGAAAAGCAGAGGATCTACAGATCATTAGACCCTTTAGATTCTAACTTCCATAATAACCCCTAAAATGCCTTAAACCCAGAGAAATGCAATAAAAATAATAAACAATGTGGCATTTAGCTACCCCTCAACCCCTAAAATGCCATTCATCAAGGGAAAACATGAAATGAATACACTGAGGCATGTAGCCAACTCATTAACCCCTAAAATGCCATTAATCAAGGGAAAACATGAAATGAATACACTGAGGAATGTAGCCAGCCCATTAACCCCTAAAATGCCATTAATCAAGGAAAAAACAAATGTATACTGTGAGGGATGAAGCCTGCCCATTAACCCTTAATATACAACTAAACCAAGGCATAAACTAACGTAATACACAATGTAATGTATAGTCTGAACATTAACCATTTCACTGCTGAGCCATTTCAACCCTGTGAAAATGTTTACGTTTAAGTGCACGTTTTTATTTGATGTTTTATGACTTTTACATCACACTGAATATGGTCATGTGGGGTATCATTGGAAAGGCCAGAATCTGCCCTTTCAAATGACACCTAGTTCATCCATATACGATACATAGCTACGGAGATACATTGGTCCAAAGAAGTGTGGGAAGCTGGATGATGATTTTTGGTGGGGGGGCACATGGGGGGGCAAGGAATAACCTAGGGGGGGCAATTGCCCCCCCTTGCCCCCCTGTAGAGTCGCCTATGTAGTGCGCTCTTCTGACCCCAGACTAAGCATGGCCTTATTCTCATGGCTGGGAGACATTTCATTGCTGAATTCACACACATCATTATACAGCGGATACAGCTTATAATCAGCAATATATGCATTTACTTACAAGAAGCCGCTCACTCCCATGACCCTCAGCCTGGATCTCCTCTCTGGATTCACCAGCTGGATCTGCCGCCTCACAGGGCTCAGGACACAAAGGACAAAGGGGATGGAGCTACAGGGGTTAAAGGAGAGGCAGGAGTTACATGTATTAAGAAAACAATAAAAACACAAAATGTGAAAATAAAGTAAAGCCGCACTGACACGAAGCAAACGCAACACAGGGGGCTGGGTACGGTCTGATGACTGGCTGCAGGGCCCACTTGATGCAGTAGATTGTCTCGTGTGCTTTGAACTCTGCAGCAAATTATCTGAGAAGCATCTGGCTGCAGACTGGAGCTCCACTCTGGACAGGAAGCATGTGACCTCCACTCACCCATGTGACCGCCACTCAAAGGTTTTTTTTTCTTTGAAATCAACTTTAATGCAACAAACAATAAACACATTAATGCTGAGCATTGGTTTCTGCTTGATTTTCATCCACCTCTGCGTTAATTATTAATATACAATGATAATGCAGCTATTATTATTATTATAGTATTATATTGTGAATAATAGTGGCGTTATCATAATATTATTAACAAAGCCTTTGTTTTATTTAATAATATTAATGATATGATGATAATGCTGCTATTATTCACAATATAATACTATAATAAGCAGCATTATCATTGTATAATAATAATAATGGCAGAGGTAGACAGAGGTGATATGATAGAAACATTTAAATACGTAAAGGGAATCCACAAGGTAGAGGAACGGAGTATATTTAAATGGAAACAAAATAGCAAAACAAGAGGACATAGTCTTAGAATAGAGGGGCAAAGGTTTAAAAGTAACATCAGGAAGCATTATTTTACTGAGAGGGTGGTGGATACATGGAACAGCCTTCCAGTTGAAGTGGTAGAGGCCAAACCAGTAATTGAATTTAAGCAAGCATGGGATAGGCATAAGGCTATCGTAAACAAAAGATAAATCCAAGTAAAGTATCCATGTAATTGGGCAGACTAGATGGGCCGAAAGGTTCTTATCTGCCGACATTTTCTATGTTTCTATGTTAAAAAAAACAGGGGGCTACCAATAAGAGCAGACGTGTCTTGATGGAGCTCCGCATGTCTGCCGCTCTTAGAGACTCCCAGCTGCCTTATAACGTGACAAATTTGTTTGACAGGGGTACCGAGGTGGCTGGCCACCGACACCGAGCTGTCCGGAGCCCGCTTGGTCCCCCCTCCGGACCAGAGACAAACCAGATGACTGGCGATCCGAGCCTGAGACAGAGTGCTGGCAGCCATCTTGTGGCCTTCCACCTGACTCGAGCCTCCTTCCTCTCAATGTCCATGTTGACGGCTGCAGGGACGGTAGGCCCACGTCTCCTGGCCGTCCTAGATGACTTTTCTGCAAGTGCGGAGGTTGAGCGGGGGGATCGATTGCGAGGTGGACCCCCTCCCTTTGCTGGGGGCGGGGACGCTGTCGTCGCGGGCCTTGATGCCTGTCTACAGGTCTTGGCAGAAGAGGACGATGATGGCCCACTCACCAAAAGTGTATGGCGTCGATTGATGGCCGCTTTGGGCAGTTGCCGGGAAGTGCAGACCCAGGAGGTAGATGTGCTTGGAGATACCTCGTACTTGTGCTCCGCTGAGCCCTGCTTGCGACCAGCTGTCGTCGTGGATGGGTATGTCGAGACTGGTGACCCGGCTGAGGCGTTGGTTCGGGCAATCTGATTCCAGGAACGGCACCTGGCTCCGTGCGTTGGTGGCAGGTTGGTGTATTGCGATGACCAGATGACGCCGGTCCTGCTGTGCCCGATGCCGGCAGTTTCCTACTGGATACCTGTGACGGATGACACCCCACCGCCGACAGTGAAGAAGGCGCGGAAGCATTTTCCAACGCCACGAATGTCCCGGCGTCAAGCATTTGACAGAGGACGAAGTGGAGCAGCTCAAATCCTGGTTTGGCATGAGGAACGGCTCGTTCGATTTGGGCTTCCTGCAGTCGGATGTCCTGGCCTCCCATGTGGCCTCCTCTGCGATGCTGGGCCTGGAATCCTGAAGCCGCTGTTCAGAGACACCGGCTAATGCCTTTTTGCCAAACACCAGGTGGATCGGCCTCCCTGCCGTATATCGTGGTGACGAGCCTTTTGAATATATAGATGACCCCCCTTGCTGATGTTTTTTGGTTTTTTTGGGGGGTTTTTTGTTTGTCTTTTTTTTGTCATTTTAGGGCTGACTCGGGGCACGAACGCCCGGGCCTGGTGCCATCCAACTCCTATGGCCTACTACAGTCTTATGGCTTCACGGGAATGCGCCAAGGACGGCACGTTTTGGCCTTTGTCATTTTCCCCTATCCCCTCTTCCACTTTTTTTTTGTTACCTTCAATTTACCCCCAATTCGGGAAGCTTAGCTGACATTTAGCTGTCCTCAGGCGACATTTTGCATTTATAGTTTTTGTCGCCACGTGCGCTGTTGTTTTTTATGTGTGACTTTACTTGAGGACATTCTTGAATTTTCACTTGCTGCATTGCCTTTTGATCTTGTTATTTTTGTTTGTTATTTTCTTTAAGCTATGATGTTATTGATGACTAGATGAGGCCCTGCGAGGCCCTCATTTTCTACTTTGTTGTAAGATGACTTTTTCCCGAAATAAAAATTTCAAATATTAAAAAAAAAAAAAAAAACAGGCCCTTCTGAGAGTCGAACGCAGGAGCAGCTGTTTACTAGATAGACACATTAACCATGTGAGCCACAGCACCGGTTCAGAGGCCCATCCACAAACCTGCTTAGGCTGCGGTCACGTGAGCATTCTTAGCGCAGAAAGAACGTCCGTGAGAGTGGACGTTGTTTCCACACTGACACCCACTTGGTCACCTCGCTTAGCGCAGTCGGTGCGCTCAGCGCTACAAAGCACGATCCTCCTACGGAGGATCGCGCTTTTTAGCCCCGTCTGCCTCCGTCATAACTTTTTGACGGGTTGGCTGAAATCACGTCTGGTGGTAGCGCGTGCTACACCGTGTGGTCCTCCCCATTGAGCCATCTCAAAGCTACGACGGACGCACTCAGAGCGCTCGTGTGATCGCAGCCTTAGTGAGAGATCCCTGCTTTGACCCTTTCTCGCTGCAGGACTTTCCATGTTGTCCTGGCGGCGGGGGGGGCTTTGAAGATGCAGGGTGTAGAGTTACGCCCTGCTGTCTTCAATTGGCTGCTTTGGCCCCTTCCCGCAGCCGACGCGAGCCGCGTGTCATTGGTTGCATTGGAATGGCCAGAACTCAGGTTGTCCCCTGCAGCCAATGATGTGCACCGCGCGTCGGCTACAAGGCTGGCCACAGTCAGCGGCAAACAGCGGCACCTGTACGCCTCGCTGCTGAAATAGACCCACGCATCCTTTCTGGGTTAAAAACAAACCGCTACAGCCCTGTCCCTAGGTAGGAGGGCTCGGGGAGGGGACTATCTGTAAGTGTGATTTAGTAGATCGTCCCCACAAACTAACACCTTGTGCCCGAGTGTTAAAAATTTTTTTCATGCTGACACCGGTGGGGCTCCGTAGACATTGCCCATTTTTCACGTATAAAATGGGTAGCACCACTGCCATTACTCGCCTTCTCATTTTCCATGCTGAGAGTTAATTGTTTTCTATATAGCCATATTTTTCATAAAACGTAATGCACCAAAATACTAGCACAAAAAAATAAAACAAAATTCAGAGTTGGATAAATTTGCCTTTTTTTGGAAAAAAAAGAGTAACAGGTCCTGCATTTTTACATAAATTTTTACATAAATACTAACCCACAGAATATATAACCCCAAAGGTTTGGATGAGAAAATGTGGAAAAATCAATTAACGCTGCAAATGATTTAAAGCAGAATGGAAATAAAAAAAAATTGCATTTTTTTGTTATAGCGTCTGATTGGTCATGACTAGGGATGATCCGAACACCCCCCGAGTCTTTTTCCAAATGTTCGGGTCCGAACCCGGACCCGAACCACATGCAAGTCAATGGGGCTGAAAATTCATTTTTTTTAGAGTGCCCTCCAAGAGGGCATATATGCTACATATTTGCCATAAAAGGTGTATGGGGGTCCGGGTAGTGCCCTGGGGGACAGGAAACAAGGACAAAAAGTTTAAAAAAATACGTTTTTAAAGGGACAGTGAGTTTTCCATGAAATAAGGGTTAAAAATAAAAACGAAAAATTCCTTCAAATATCGTGCCTAGGAGGTCCCCATAACCTGCCCGTGAAGTGGCGGATTTCTAGGATGTATAGAAACACTTAAAAACAAAAAAATGATGTTTCAAATGACGGTAAATGCTTTTCCTTTAATCTATCCATAAACAACTGCTTGGGGCGGCAGTCTGTATGAAAAGAGGAGACATTTTCAGACACGCAGAAAAAGTTTACTGATTTTTTGGGCTAAATTATTGTGAAACTTATGCAGGCTTTGGATGAAAGTAACAATAGGTGCTTCAAAATTGGTCCTTTAGCATCCCCAACAGTGCCGTCACACCGTAACCCCTCTGAGGATATGAATCTGATACAGGTGTCAGTGGCAGTGCACCCAAATATTGTGCTTTTGGTGCCAGGCCAGCAAGTACTATCATACAGTAACCCCTCTGTGGTATTGTGGAAGAATGCAGGGGTGAACCTTGCGGTCCTATATTAAAAAGATATGCATCTGGTTAAGGCGTCAGTGCACCCAGATATTCTGCCTTTGGTGCAAGACTGCCAGGCCAGCAAGTATCATCATACAGTAACCCCTCTGTAGTATTGTGGAAGAATGCAGGGGTGGACCATGTGGTCCTATACTGAAAAGTTTTCTATCTGTTAATGGGCGTCAGTGCACCCAGATATTGTGCCTTTGGTGCCAGACTGCCAGGCCAGCAAGTATCACCATACAGTAACCCCTCTGTAGTATTGTGGAAGAATGCAGGGGTGAACCTTGCGGTCCTATATTAAAAAGATATGCATCTGGTAAAGGCGTCAGTGCACCCAGATATTGTGCCTTTCATGGCAGCTAGTGCCTTCACACCGTAACCCTTTTGTGGTATTGTGGAAGAGTGCAGGGTTGGACCCTGCGGTTCAAAAAATTAAAATGATATAAATCTGGCACAGTCTTCAGTGCAGCCAAATATTGCGCCTTTCATGGCAGCAAGTGCATTCACTCCGTAACCCTTTTGTGGTATTGTGGAAGAGTGCAGGGTTGGACCCTGCGGTTCGAAAAATTTAAATGATATGATATAAATCTGGCACAGGCGTCAGTGCAGCCAAATATTGCGCCTTTCATGGCAGCAAGTGCATTCATACCGTAACCCTTTTGTGGTATTGTGGAAGAGTTCAGTGCTGGAGGTTTTGGGAATGCCGAAGACATCCCCGATCTATTCAGTTACGTCAGCATCAGGGGATTGATAGCTGCTGATCCAGGACTGATTCATTTTTATAAATGTCAGCCAGTGTACAGATTCGGTGGACAGACGCACTCTTTTGTCTGTGACAAAACCTCCAGCGTCACTGAACGTCCTTTCAGAAAGCACGCTGGATGAAGGGCAACCTAGTAGCTGCATAGCATATTGGCTAAGTTCTGGCCAGTGATCCAATCTCAACACACAGTAAGCCAGTGGATCAGCTGCTGGAAAGGTATCCAGGTCTGCCCTTGCCCCTAGGTAGTCCTGCACCATATGGTGAAGACGCTGGCAATGGGTGCCTACATTTGACGTTCCTGGGCGTCGTGGACTAAAAAAATTTAAAAATGCATCAGTCAAGTGGCCCTGGCCTTCACCACTATTCCTCTGATCATCCGCAGCCTCAGAAGCACTTGTGTCAGCACTTGGTAATCTACCAGTGCCTGGAAAGGTGTTACACAAGTGTCGCTTTAGAGCGTCCTCAAGTTTTTTCATCCTGTGCTCACTCTGTGCGGGCAGGATGAGCTCTGCAACTTTCCCCTTGTATCGTGGATCAAGAAGGGTTGCCAACCAGTAATGATCCCTCTCCTTGATAGCACGAATCCTGGGGTCCTTTAGCAGGCTTTGCATTATTAGGGAGTCCATGCAGCGTAGGTTGGAGGTGGCATTAGCTTCCAAGTCTTCCTGGTCAATGAGGATGACCGAATCGTGCACTTCCTCCTCCCAGCCACGCACTAGCCCTTCTGTTTCTGGGCACACGAAACCCTCTCTTGAGGAATCCCCACCTTCAATGCCCCCACTACTTAAATATTCCTCCTCTTCCTCCTCCTGTCTGATCTGAGTAGGACCCGCTGGAATGCTGTCTGCGGAAAGACTGGGGCCATGAGAGCTAGGGAAGGCCTCCTCTTCCTCCCACTGCTCTGCCTCTAGAGCCACATCTATAATTCCCCGCAGAGTGTGCTCCAGCAGGAACACTATAGGAATTGTGTCACTGATGCATGCACTGTCCCTGCTCACCATCCTCGTTGCCTCCTCAAATGGTGACAGTACAGTGCATGCATCCTTGATCATCAGCCACTGCGGGGGGGGGGGGAACAAGTTGACCTGAACCTGTCCTTGTGCCATACTCACACAGGTAATCGTTGATGGCCCTCTGCTGCTTGTGCAGACGCTGCAGCATTGCTAATGTCGAGTTCCACCTGGTGGGCATGTCACAGATCAGACGGTTTGTGGGAAGGTGGAATTCTCTTTGAATTTCTGCCAGGCGAACGCTTGCTGGGAATGACCGTCTGAAATGACTGCAGACTTTTCTGGCCTGGCTGAGAAGCTCTGGGAGCTCCGGGTACTTGGTTAGGAAACGCTGTACCACTAGATTTAGGACGTGTGCTAGGCATGGTACATGCGTCAATTTACCCTTGCGTAGGGCGGAGAGAAGGTTGCTGCCATTATCACAGACGATCATTCCCAGCTCAAGCTGGCGTGGTGTTAACCATCTCTGCACCTGGCCCTGCAGAGCTGACAGGATTTCTGGCACGGTGTGGCTCCTGTCCCCTAAACAAACCAGCTCAAGCACAGTATGGCTTCTTTTTGCTTGAGCCATTGCGTAGACCCTGTCAGGCGTCGGTTTAACTGCCACTTCGCCAGAGACAGAGAAGGAGGAGGAGGAGGAGGAAGAGGGAGAGGTGGTGGTGGTGGAGCAGACAGACCTCATACAAGCAGCTTTCTGGAGGCGTGGTGGATGAACAAGCTCCGGCACAGAGCCCCGTTTTGGATCCCTCCCAGCTGCAATCAGAGTTACCCAGTGTGCCGTGAAGGAAATGTAATGACCCTGTCCATGCTTGCTGGACCACGTGTCTAAAGTCACATGCACCTTGTTGCTGACTGCCTTTCCCAATGACTGGATAACATTGTCTTCCACGTGCTGGTATAGTGCTGGAATGGCCTTGCGTGAAAAGTAATGGCATTTTGGAACCTGCCACTGTGGTACAGCACATTCAGCAAATTCACGGAAGGAAGCAGAGTCCACCAGCTGGAAAGGCAGCAGCTGCAATGTGAGTAATTTTGCTAAGCTGGCATTTAGACGCTGTCCTTGGGGATGGTTGGGACTATATTTTTTCTTACGCTGCAGCAGCTGCGGCAACGTAATCTGACTGCGTAAATCTTCAGCTGCTGGGAGGATGTCACATTGTGAGGAAGGACCTGGTACATCCATTACTGTAGCATCATCCCTGTCAGTGGAGGTTGTAGGCAATGACATGGCAGGACATACAGTGGGGGTAGAGACAGATGAGGAGGAGGACCTACGCAAAGTTTTGCGCCAACGGGATGCATGGCGGGTGGTCATATGTCGCCTCAAGCACGTGGTACCCAAGTGTCCGGTGTTTATCCCACGCTTCAGCCTCCTCTGACATAGATTACAAATAGCAACGGTGGTGTCTGCTGCACATTTCTTAAAGAACTCCCAGACAGCAGAGTTCCTGCATGTGTTCTTTGAGACAACAGCGCTCTGCACCAGAGCAGCTCTGACATCTGATGCCTTGGACTGGCTAGTGCTACGGTTGGTCACAGAGGATGTTGTGCCTTGTGTTTGCTGTGCCTCCTCCTCCTCACTTGATTCCTCAGTTCGATCTGGCACCCAGGTGGAGTCAGTGACCTCATCATCAATGTCATCTTCACCCCCTATCTCCTCGTCACTGGAGCCAACTTGGCAGTATGCTGCAGCTGCTGGGGCAACATGAGTGCCAGTTATTTGTGTGTCATCACTGGCACCCCCTTCCTCTAGGTTGATTATACTCCCTTGCTCAACCTCAGAGATTGAATCAGAGCACTGTATTTGCTGCGCATCCTCAAGCAGCATGTCACTGTCATTGTAGTCAAACAATCCAGCTGACTCCTCCGTGTGTGATAGCGAGGCTACGGCAGGAGTAGCTGTGGACATGGAGGCTGCATTAGATGCTTTGGCAGCTGAGGTGGACTGTAAAGCACTAGAAGCCTGGCTGGCAGAGGACTCGGAGGATGAGGATGGCCTGGCTAGCCAATCCACCAAATCCTCTGTATGTTGCTGCAGGTTAAGAAGACGGCCAGCACCAGTTATAAAGGACAAGCGTGCCCCTGCAGAGGATGCACCACGTCCACCACGACCAGAGGCACAGCCTCCCGACACAGGGGCTGCTTGCCCTCTTATCTGTGTCTGGGAGCGTCTGCCTGTCCTTTTTGTTCTTTCAGACATGGTGAGTGATATATAGATTAAATATATACAGAACTCTGATTCAACTCTGGTATAAAGATTAAAGATTTACAGAACTCTGGTATAACTCAGTGAGACACCCTGATAGCTGGCAGCCAGTGTGACAAGACACAGATTATAATTCGCAGAAACCTCCTAAAATGCAGTGAGACCCCTTGATGGGCGGCAGTGAAACCTCCTATAAATCAGTGAGACCCTTTGATGGGTGGCAGTGAAACCTCTTATAAATCAGTGAGACCCTTTGATGGGTGGCAGTGAAACCTCCTATAAATCAGTGAGACCCTTTGATGGGTGGCAGTGAAACCTCCTATAAATCAGTGAGACCCTTTGATGGGTGGCAGTGAAACCTCTTATAAATCAGTGAGACCCTTTGATGGGTGGCAGTGAAACCTCCTATAAATCAGTGAGACCCTTTGATGGGTGGCAGTGAAACCTCCTATAAATAAGTGAGACCCTTTGATGGGTGGCAGTGAAACCTCTTATAAATCAGTGAGACCACTTGATGGGTGGCAGCCAGTGAGAACACACGGATTATAACAATTCCCAAATATTTTGTAGAAATTAGTGACCCCAAAAATACTGCGTGGTACTGGCTGTGTGACAAGACACAGATCACCTCAATTCACAGATGTTTTAAAGAAATTAGTGAGCCCCAAAAAAACTTGCTGGCTGTGTGACGAGACACAGATCACCTTAATTCACAAATGTTTTAAAGAAATTAGAGGGCCCCAGAAAAAGATTTGCTGGCACAGTGACAAGACCCAGAAGATCACCTCAATTCACAAATGTTTTAAAGTTGTAAACCCCAAAAAAAATTGCTGGCACAGTGACAAGACACACATCACATAAATTCCCTGATATTTGGTTGACATGAGACCCAAAAAGACTTGCTGGCACAGTGACAAGACCCAGAAGATCACCTTAATTCACAAATGTTTTAAATAAAGTTGTTAAGAATTATACCCCTATTCTCTTCTTACATCTTCTCCCATGTAAGTTACCTTCTTAAACCTACAAAACCCCCCAAGGCCCTCCCACCCCGCCTCCCCCCCTTCCCGTAAATAAAAACACAACAAAGTATTGGCATTTAGAAAAGGTCACGTCTTTTATTACTTAAGGCCAAATTCTTTGCCTCTAAGGCAGAATTATTATTATCGATCCTCGTATACCAAATTCGCTACACCAGATAACACTGGCAGCCAGATAACACTGGCAACTGCAATGCAACACAAGCATTGCCCAGAAATAGCGCCCCACGTGGCTAAGCAGGCTGACCACACATCTGCTCAGTTTATTTTATGGCAGATAGCAGGCCGAGAGGATCTGCAAACCAGAAAGGCACTTGAGCTTGGCCGTACGAACCACACTCACCCCGTACCCTGCAGACCATCCCCCCACTATCGCCCTCCACGTGCCAGGCCGCCTATTTCGCCGCTCCTCCCTAACCTAAACCATGTCCATCTTAAAGCGCAATCCCCCAGCTGTGGCCGAACAAACCACCAGCTGGCTTCCTGCCACATGGTAAAGTACCCCAATCTTGGGATACTGTCTGATCGATAATAACTACTCTAACCATGCTTTTATCAAAGACAATCCCCCAACCCTGGCCGTTCAAAAAACCTCGGGCTGGCTTCATGTAACATGGTGTATCACTTGAGGCAATAGGTAAACTAACCATGTCGATATTTATACAATCCCCCAGACACGGCCATTTAAACCATGAACCAGGTTCATGCGACACGGCATATTTCCATATGGGAAACCACAGGCGGTCTTGCATGAGTAGTGAAATCACCACTCCATTGCCCCTATCTGTGGTGCTTCTGCTGCGTGACCTTTCCGACGTTGTAGAGAAACCAGCATCTCTGAAAAGAAAAATAAAACAGGGTGGGTGGGTGGGAGTAAAAGAAAATTAGTTGCAATACCAACTTGTCTCACGCACAGCCTTTTATAAACTCCCTTCCCCCTCCTTTCCATTGTTTATCTCCCCATTGTACCCAATCACAAAGAGCCATGTTTCCGCCCATAACAACAAGGACACCCCCGCCTGATCCCATAGAACAAAGGAACTCACTCCCCCTTTCCTCATGTGTAATATACGGTGATAATTCTTAAACCTCCTTCGTTCCTAATTAGTTTCTCATTCGAACTAAGAATTATACCCCTATTCTCTTCTTACATTTTCTCCCATGTAAGTTACCTTCTTAAACCTACAAAACCCCCCAAGGCCCTCCCACCCCGCCTCCCCCCCTTCCCGTAAATAAAAACACAACAAAGTATTGGCATTTAGAATAGGTCACGTCTTTTATTACTTAAGGCCAAATTCTTTGCCTCTAAGGCAGAATTATTATTATCGATCCTCGTATGCCAAATTCGCTACACCAGATAACACTGGCAGCCAGATAACACTGGCAACTGCAATGCACCACAAGCATTGCCCAGAAATAGCGCCCCACGTGGCTAAGCAGGCTGACCACACATCTGCTCAGTTTATTTTATGGCAGATAGCAGGCCGAGAGGATCTGCAAACCAGAAAGGCACTTGAGCTTGGCCGTACGAACCACACTCACCCCGTACCCTGCAGACCATCCCCCACTATCGCCCTCCACGTGCCAGGCCTATTTCGTCGCCACCAAAAACGAGGACCCTCTTTTTACTGCCACCAAATAAAAAACCCGTGACCTTTCCTTACCCCACAAAAGGCTCCTTATCGCGCCTTCAATGAAGAGTGTGTTCCCAGCCTTATCACTCCTTTCAATGAACTCCTCACTTCTTGCTCCTATTTCGGGGTGCTCCAAAACCATTGCCAGATAACATCAGCAAATGCAATGCACCACACATATTGCCCAGAAATAGCGGCCCCACGTGGCTAAACAGGATGACCACACATCTGCTCAGGGTTCTCTTTATATCGCAAATAGCGGGCCGAGAGGATCTGCAAACCAGGAAGGCACCTGAGCTTGGCCGTACGAAACCACACTCACCCCGTACCCTGCAGACCCTCCCCCTACCATTGCATCCCCACGTGCCAGGCCGCTATTTCACCACTCACAATACCTATCTCTTCTCTAGCTGTCCCCTAAATGTAGTACCATAATATCTGGCTTACCCCACTTTATCCTGGATGTCTTTACTATTCCCAATAACTGCCCCACCTTGCTTCCCTATCCATCTAATCCCTACTTCAATTACGCTGCACCCCGGGGTCGCTCCTCTCTTGGTGCCAGCAGCACGACTCTCCATCCAGTGCACATAGGAGTGTCCCAGGATCCGCACTCTCATTGCGTGTCCTGCAAATAACCAAAATGTAAACTATTAACGGTAATGCACACACACACACACAGTGTACCCGAACTGAAAAGAAACCAAAAGAAACAAGGAAACAAATTATTATTATTAAAACAAAACAATTGTTCCCCATAATTTTTCCCTTCATTTCTTTAATGACCTCACATATCTCCTATACGCTTCCCATTTCCATCTCCCCATCTTTTTACTTCGATCCTTTGGATAACCCAATTCTGCCTCAGTACCAGCAGCTCCTATCCTGAAAGAATGGGGGCAAACATAACTCCTCTTTCCACCAAGCCCCTCCGTGGCCTGCTGCGGAACCATTTTTAATTGATACCCGGACAAGTTAGTACCACCCTTGTGCCCCCAGAACATGCGACCGTTTGAAGGAGTCGCCTCCAAGTATGCCCTCATACATACCACTGGGCATACTTCCCCACCATGGGCACCTAGAGCAATTGTTTTCTCAATCCTTAGGGCAGCTGTAAAACTAAAACAAATGCTGCCCTACCAAGATTGTTATCAGCTCCATATTATCTCCTACTTGTACTCTGCTGTCAAGATCTTCCTCACCACGAATTGTTTAGCACAGTCCTCCTCTTCCTTTAACCGAGCAAAGTATGAAATACCACTAAATAGTTCCAAGCCGTCCTTTATTGACTTACTGCCGAACTTCAGTAGCTATTTGAACACAACATTCTGCCCTACCTCCTTTGTCCCTTTAAAACTCGATCCAACCCTTTCACTGCTTGCTCTATGGTGCCCATGTCTTCTGCAACAACAATCTCCTCTCCTAATCATTGATGCCCTCTAACTGCTCCCCATCTGGCAAAGAAATGGAGGGCAGTCTTCACCCATTTTTTTTATTTATTTATTTATTTATATTAATAATTTTTTTTTATTTTTTTATGTATTTATTTATTTATTATTAATAATTTTTTTTTTATTTTTTATTATTCTTTCCTCCTCCCGGTGCCAAATGTCGGGACACATCCCACCTGTAACTGGACAATGTATCCACCACCACCTTCCTTTCCCCCGGTATGTGATTACCGTGAAATTAATATTGCTTTCCAAACATATCAACACCAAATACCTGACATATGCTACCACCTGCGGTGATGATGCAGACAACATATCAACACCAAATACCTGACATAGGCTACAACCTACGGTGGTGATGCAGACATGTTATTCAGCACTTGCACCACACCTTGAATATCAGACGCAAAATTAAAAAAGGGGGGGTTTTTATATATATATTTATTTTTTATTTATTTATTTTTTAATTCTATCCCCCACAGTGGTATTGCCCCGACGATTGGAAAATAAAAATTCCAGAAACGCCAAGCTTTGCACCCATCCATTGAAACCACTCCTGGGCCATTTGCCTGCTCACCATTTGAAATTACACTAGACCATTTGATCTTAATGTCTGGCCATTCCCCCCAAACCACCTACAATTCTCCCCGATCAACTAAACTTATTTGTTACCCCCCCCCGATCCTACCTCATTCTCCAGTCCCTTTGGAACCCGTTACCATGAAATCGTCCAAGTAATGTACTATACGTCTCCTCCCCGCTCTCTTCTCCACTAAGCACTGCAAAAAAGTAGGAAGCCTTTAAAAAGGGGGGCACGGGATATTGCCCACCCCAATGGGTAAACAGATATCGATGTAAAATTACCCATCGAATTTACACCCCATTAAAAGAAAACCCCCTAAACACAGCGGTACGGCCTGAAGGCTGACTCTAGATGAAGCATAGGTAACTCTGTCCCCTCGCCAGCTACCCTTACCAAAATCACCACCTGATTGAATGAATGGTAGCTAACAGAAACATCTTCCCTACTTATTGCCTCTGCAAAGAAACGGCCGCCCCAATGTTTATTTGTATGTATTTTCCTTACATTCCCTTGCTCTGTGTATCATGTAGAGTATTGTCTTCCCTCTGTATAGAGTAACCTCTGTATTACGATCCAGTCTTTGTATAGTGTACACCCCCCTGTAAGTAATGAATTCCTTTTGTTTTCACATGCTTCCATCAGCCCCTCCCCTCCCCCCAGCAACTAAGGTCACCAGCTCTTATCTGAGCCATTGTTCTTTCCCCTTGCGAAATGTAAATAACGCCGTCTCCATTTTGAGTTGAGATAGAGCATAGATGTTCTGTACATAAGGGGCTGCATTGTCCTCCATTTTATGAATCCTCAGGGCTGGCTGGAATTCCTTATCAATAGAACCAATCTGCACATGTGAAAGTCTTTTACCTCCATCCACAATGAAACTGATTCTTGCTTAGTATATTAATCTATAGACCCGAAGTTAAACCAACCGAACTAACCTAATGACACAGCATTTGCTAACATACAGAATCACTGTTTAGTTGATAAGCCTCTTCAGAAATTATAACAGACACATTTAGATGTGTATTTGGTTAGTAATTGTTATATATTCATAAATCTGGCAGAAACAATCTGGATTAATTTAGTTGCGCAAATGTAAGCTTAAACAGATTGTACAGTTACTGCTGCCGCACTTCCTCATTGGTAGAAGCACATGTGACTTTTTGAGGTTTAAGATGGCTGCCAGCCATGCGGTCACTGACTACCTATGTTTATAAGATCATACAGATTATACAACTAATAAGGTTTGATCAAGTATTACAAAGTGAAGCAAATGTCAACGAGCATATTCTAGCTAACAATTCAATTCACTAGAACGGATAAATTAGTGCGTATTTAACCCAATAGATTACACACACACACATATAGTATATTATCAAAATAGCTTCAAATTCACCGAATTATTACACTTAATACTTATCCACTCGCAGGCTTTATTATGATGATGGTACAAGTGTGAAATATGAGTGAGTTACTGCTCATGTTTCCTCTATTTCTGAAATAAGTCTCTCCTCTCCCTCAATAAAGACAAAGTTACCGTTCTAAATAATTATTTACTCAATTGTAGCAAGTGCTCAAAACAAAAGATTGTCATTGCTGCTGTGTCACGTTAAAATTGTAACAATTAGAATAGTGAACTTAAATACAGTATACAAATTAATTTGTTCATCAACTTATTGCTTTGCCCTTGGGGTTACTCCAACATTATTTAAAACACACAGCTCTTTGAATAACCCTGTAAATCATAACCCACATAAAAGGCCAGCATGTGAAGCTGCTTGAGAATACAACTATAGAGTTATAGTGACTAATGTCCAGTGATTCAGTCTGTTATATCAAGTTCCTATGTGTGATTATCTTCCCTTTGTGTTGTCTCCGTGTGCTATGGCTAGGTTTCAGTGTGTTTCATTATGTGATTACGGTGTGTTATAGCAAGTATTTATTTTACTTTTATGTTTATTATATACACATACATACGCCTATATATATATATATATTATATATATACATACCCACACACATTATTATTATTATTTTTTTATTTTTTTTAATTTTCCTTAGTGTTCTACTACATTAGTGATTTCAGTGTGTTATAGAGAGGAATTTCGTGATTTCAGGGTGTATGATAGCTACACCATTAGCGTGACTTTGTGTGTTATACCGAGGTCCTACGTGTCATTTCACTATCTATAATAAGTTCCTACTGTGTGCATGTTGAGTGGCACATGCGTGTCTAGTGATGCCCTGTGCTTTGTTTACGGTGTCTATATGGGTGCTTATTATGATTGTTCCTGCATACATGGATGATTTTAAAGATACTAAAATTGGACAGTCAGTCATGCGCTATACTGAGCACATAAACTAATAAGGCACAGCCGTCCACAAACAGCCAAAGGAAAATTACTGGAAATCCTAATGCCCCTAATAACATCAAACAAAACAAATCACTGAATTCTGGCAGAGTTATCGCAGATCAGTAACGCATTAGAAATTACTATCACGTAGCTGGACACCAAATGAACAAGGAATACAGTATTGCAAATTGAAACAAATATAAATAAGCATCCACTAAATAAAACTACAAATCCATACAATGGTAAACCCACACCTATCCTTACAATAAATAATGGAACTAGGAATATATATATTATATATATATATAGCAGACTTATGATAATAGAGTATGCATAACAGATTGATACTGCAAGTAATACTTATCCAATCATTTGTTTTCATACGATGATGGTGATGGCAAAATGGAGGTCGCCGCCGCCCTGTCTCTGAAGTCCTTAGTAAAAGAAAATTAGTTGCAATACCAACTTGTCTCACGCACAGCCTTTTATAAACTCCCTTCCCCCTCCTTTCCATTGTTTATCTCCCCATTGTACCCAATCACAAAGAGCCATGTTTCCGCCCATAACAACAAGGACACCCCCGCCTGATCCCATAGAACAAAGGAACTCACTCCCCCTTTCCTCATGTGTAATATACGGTGATAATTCTTAAACCTCCTTCGTTCCTAATTAGTTTCTCATTCGAACAAACCCCCAAAAAACTTGCTGGCACAGTGACAAGACACACATCACATAAATTCCCTGATATTTGGTAGAAATGAGACCCCCCCAGACCCCCCCGGTAGCGTGGCAGACCGGCAGTAACAACACACAACAATCTCCTCTGAAATTTCCTCTGAAATGCGTGCAGAATCGGCGCGTGGAAACGTTATATAGTGTGCTGCGGGACTTAGCTCTGTGAGCCCATGATTGGGCAAAATTTGCCCAATCAGGACTCTGAGCGGTGATTGGCATAGTGTTGAACCTGTCTTGCACCAGACCTGTGGTCAGGTGCAAGGCTGTAGCCAATTACGAGCTTCAGGCCAGTGGGAAAATGCATTGTGGGCCATTGTGATGCATTGTGGACTCAAACATGCGCCGAACACCCGGAAATGTTCGGAGTTCGCGATCTACCCGAACAGGCTAAATTCGGGCCGAACTCCGAACTGTCCGATCCCGAACCGCTCATCCCTAGTCATGACATATAAAAATTATATATAAATAAATAATATATATTTTCAAGAAGTCTCTGAAAACACATTACTTTAGAGAAGCCTATCAGCTCACTCCATGATCCCCCTCTGTACATTTCTTGCTCCATCTTCCCACCCAGCCCATATGTAACCCCCCCCCACTACTACAGGTTCTCTACTTACTGTCACCCCTCTCCTCTTAGATTGCAAGCTCTTGAGCAGGGTCCGCTCTCCTACTGTTCTGGGTGTTTAACTTGTATATTTGCTACTCTGTCTCTCCCATTGTACCGTGCTACGGAAGTTGTTAGCGCTATATAAATACTTGTAACTGCAACCCTAACCTTTTGCACTGCGAGCAGAATCAATATATATATATACTGTATATACACACAGACCCAAAAAAGTGAGACAGATGTCATTTGCATAGCTTACCCAGAGTTCTGTGCTGCATATGGGGAATGTAACACAGGAGCTCTGGGAAGCAGTTCTTTGAATTGTTGTGATGTGCAAATGGCTTCTGTAATAATAAACCTTATTGGTTATTGCGTGGAGGCTTTTCATCTAATTTTTTTACCCTCCACCACGACCCAAATAAGACACACACACACACACTCACTCCCCATCCATAATTGTATTTTGTTGTCATACTGTGTTGTGTAAGTGTTGTGTTGAGCACTAACACAGAAATACGGTTAATTATAGTTTCTTGAGTCGAGTCAGCAGAACTTTAAATATTGTGAATTTTAAACAGCACATAATACATGAAAAATCAAAATGGTGGAGGAATCCTGTGATTTCCTGAGATGATTCATAACATCCAATAATCTTTCCTAAACTTTATACTCTGCCCTAACAGGACCTGTCCTAATGGAATGAATCCGTGTGTTTACCCTTAATTATGGAAATCAAACAGAAACCAGTGCTCAGCATTATTATGTTTATTGTTCGTTACATTAAAGTTGATTTCAAAGAAGAAAAAAAAACTTTGAATGAGTGGAGGTCACATGTTTCCTGTCCAGAGTGGAGCTCCAGTCTGCAGCCAGACCTTTCTCAATTATCATCTCCCCTCAGTGCTCGGGATCCAGGCAGCTCACAGCTCAGTGTCCGCCAATTCCCCTCCCCCAGCACCACCTGAGCCCTGCAGCCAGTCACATGAGCTGTGATGTCATCAGAGCGCGCCCATCCCCCTGTGTTGAGTTTGGTTCGTGTCAGTGCAGCTTTATTTTCACATTTTGTGTTTTTATTGTTTTCTTAATACATGTAACTCCTGCCTCTCCTTTAACCCCTGTAGCTCCATCCCCTTTGTCCTTTGTGTCCTGAGCCTGTGAGGCGGCAGATCCAGCTGGTGAATCCAGAGAGGAGATCCAGGCTGAGGGTGCTGGGAGTGAGCGGCTTCTTGTAAGTAAATGCATATATTGCTGATTATAAGCTGTATCCGCTGTATAATGATGTGTGTGAATTCAGCAATGAAGGGCACTATCCTGTGCCCCAAGCTAAAACGGGGACACACAGTCGCAAATTTCCCCTTAGCATCCCCGTTTTACAAGTAGTTTACGGGGCAGGTGCTGAATCCAGTAGCCTTGCTAGTAACGGCCACTAGCCTCCAAGATACTTGCGGCATCACTAACGCTCCGTCCCAAGCATCCCCTCCATAGCACTCCATGGAGGCTTGTGCTGCCGGGTCACATGATCTTGCCTCTTGCAAGATTCTGCAGAGGGAGAATGGGGACTTTTTCCCACAGTCTCCCTCTGCTCCCGGCGGCCAGAAGTGGCTGATCGAGCTGTCCTTCTCGCTGCGAGATGACAGGGGAGTATTATATTTTTTTGGGGGGGGTGGGGGTTCCAGCTGCTGCTGTTTCTGCGTTTCATAATTAGCGTTAGGACTAACGCTAATTACTGGTTGCTTACTCTTAGCGCTCCCCATGTTAGGCATAGGGAGCACAAAGTACAGTAACTTTACCCTAATACCGATGCGCTGCCAGTTTTTTTTAACCCGTTAGCGATCGGGAGGTGATCTGAGCGTCATGCTGTCCCCTTAAAGGAAAAATAGAGTCCGTACAAAGCTTGTTAGGGATTCAGAAGTATCTCACTCATACCTACATCAATACATTCCATAGTATGGACTTGGGGTGCTTGGACCTGGAGGCATATTTGTAGGATGCAGTCCTCATAATCGATATCATTTCGTTGACCTCTCTTGTGTGCAGATTATTTGTGTAATCTGTTTTATGCAAGAATAATGTTATTTATTTATAAAGGATTTTACCAGGAAGGATACATTGAGATTTCTCTCATTTTCAAGTATGTCCTGGGTTCAAGAACATTGAATTTTTACAGTCGTTGCAGAAATATAAAGTGATAAAATGCAAGATATTAAAAATAACGGTCTATTGTATGGTCCATGTGTATCTTGTTAGCATTCTACCATACCCTATCAGAAAGATAATACTGTCTCAGGAATGTGTTAATGACAGTTTTTATTTGAATTGTTTGTATATCTTTGACAGGCAAACACTGCCCCATTATCTGCTGTCTGTAATCTTGTTTATCATCCCGATTGCCATTGTTCTGCCTTGTTTAGAAATGTTAGGTAATGTTAAATTTAACGGTCTGTACCTATGCTAATTAGGTTTCACATTACTGAAGAACTTTAACAAAATCAGAACATTTTCTAGGGGAGGTTTTGTGTATGTAAATGACCCATATTTGATCGTATAAAATGTGTGCTTGTCCCCAATTAAAAGAGTTCCATTCTGACAATAAATGCAGTCACATGGTGTGGGTAGCAGCTGTATACAGTGATAGCTGTTCCAACGAAAACCTCCAGATCGATTTCTGGGGTATACTAGCAAGGCTCTCTACGTGTACCCGTCTTTAAGCTGCGGCTAAGGACTGGAGAAAGGCATGAGAGCCATGAGGGGAACACGGGGGGTCCAGCAAGGAAGCGGCATTGACAGATGTGACCCGGTCGGGGTACTGAGATTATTTTAATAGAATTTCAATAAAGTTAAAATTTTAAGCAATTTGAGTGTCGCTTTCTGTCCTTCGAGGACAGCAGGGTTTGGTATTCCTTAAGGGGGAGATTCATACCTACAACTGGTTTATGCCATGTTCTGATTCTCTTTTTTTGGAGGTAAAGATCACATGAAGAATTCGTCTGGATGTAGATAAGAAGAAATAAGCAGACAAATATTCCCACGGAAAGAAAACAAATCCTGTCAATATTTCACCCAAGCTGTTCAAGGTGATGGACTGTAACATTTAGAGACATTTATTCACTGGCTCTGCAGTTAATTATTTCTATTTGTTTTTAATAATTTGTTTTATATTTGTTTTTATACATTAGTATACTTTTATATAGGGATGCACCGATACCGATACTAGTATCGGTATTGGGGCCGATATTGCCGTTTGCACGAGTACTTGTTACTCGTGCAAACGGGCCGATACATCCCGCCGATAGCGGAAGCCGGCGCTGGGCCGGCTTGCCGGTATCCGCTGGGCTGTGGAAGCTGGCCGCGTGCATGAAAAGCACGCGGCCAGCGTTCCCTTCCGGCGCGCCGCGATACTCACCCTTCCTGAAGGTCCGGTCGCTTGGCAGTGATGCGTTCCCGCGCCGCTGGGCGCTCCTGTGACGCTGCCTCTCGGCTGGAGGCAGCGTCACAGATGTGCCCGGCGGCCACGTGATCGCATCACAGCCAACAAGCGACCGGACCTTCAGGATGTGTGAGTATCGCGGCGCGCCGGAAGGGAACGCTGGCCGCGTGCTTTTCATGCATGCGGCCAGCTTCCCCAGCGTTCGAGCTGCGGGCAAATCCATGAGACCTGGGGGCAAATCCATCAGAGCTGGGGCATATCCATGAGTGCTGGGGGGCATATCCATGAGTGCTGGGGGGCATATCCATGATTGCTGGGGGCAAATCCATGTGAGCTGGGGGCAAATCTCATATAAATTTTTATGAGGTCTGTTCTTATTGGAAAGCGTCACATGACATTAAATAAAAGTATCGGTACTCGGTATCGGTGAGTACTTTTAAAAAGTATCGGTACTCGTACTTGGCCTTAAAAAAGTGGTATCGGTGCATCCCTACTTTTATATATATATTTTTTAAACATATATTTATATAATATAATTATTTACACACATTAAGCTATATCACCTTTTATATTTTATGATCTCTTAAAGCACAGCGAGCACCAGGACACTTTTGAGAAATAGAGAATATACCTGCCGTTGTCTAAGGAGGTGGAGCACAAGTTCAAGGCAGGGGCGCTAAGTATAGGCTAGTTTTAGAAATATATTGGAGCTTTTTCTTTGCACCAGGGTTTTTGGTGACAACCTTTTGTAATTTAAATATTTGAAATGATAACCGCTTGTGTGTAACCCTCTGTGTGCTGTTTTATATTTTGCAGATTTAAAGACTCTTTCATTTGCTCCTGTTGATAGAAAAGTATTTTGTTCCTGTGGAGTTTATCATTGATAACCAAGAAAAGGTATTTTATGCAGCGTTCTCTGATTTACATTTAATAGAAACAGAATGTCAGGCCGTGTGTTATTGGGGTATTCCATGTCAGTTCAACCAATGCGTAAAACCTTAAAGTCATGGATTTGGTTAATTTTTGGTACCTTACCATGAGATGGTATAAAAAAAAAATCCATTTTTTTTTCTTTTGTCCACCCACTTTTGAGATATTGAAGTTTCAAAATTGCGTAAAAACGCCAAGATTCACTAGCCACCATAACTTCAAATGCTATATACAAGATACCTATGATAGCTACAGACGTGGAACATGTGTCGTTTTTAAAGCTTATTAATAGGGCTTTCATTTGATACAAAACGTGACACAATTTTAAAATTTGGAAAATTCAAAATTTAAAAACAAAATCGATTTTAGAGTTTTCGAAAAAACAACTGAATTTTAAAAAAAATTCACACTTAAAGGTATATGTCCAATTTTCAAGATGGTATCTCAAGTAGGGATGAGCTGTTCGATCTGTTCGATTCGAACTTTGGCAGTTCGAAAGTTCGTGAACTTCGAACTTTTTTGGCGGGTTCGGTTCGAGTTCGAAAAAAATTAAATTTGAAAAAAGTATAAAAAATACTAAAAATAAAGAGACTCTTTACTGCAGAATATTATAAGCAACGGTTTATTAGATATTGAATTAAAATGGGAATATTTTTAACATTGAAGCCTATGGGATAAAACATTCTTGTTGCTAAAACATCAGGCAGATGAGGCCCTCTAAATCAGGCACTGTAGAGGGCAGCCCGCCGGAGCCTCCCTCCCAAGAACCCCTTGACTTGAGGAGCATGTGGCCGAAAGATTACAGAGCTGAGACTGTGCGGGCTGGCCAGCCGGGTGCATGTGGCAGAGAGCTGGCGCAGGGACTCCAGGGAGGGAGCCACGGCAGACCCCCCCCCCCCCTTCCGCCCAACCAGGATCCAGGGAGCCCCCACTGACCACCAGGCTAAGGTAAGGCGACACATTTTTTAAAAAAAAAAAATCCGAGTACATTTTTAAAAGTCCCCAGCAACATAAAATAAAACTTTTTTTTTTTCTTTCTAATACTCACCTGATTCCTGGATCCACAAACTGTAGAGGTGCTGCCTGGCAGTGTGCGAAATCATATGCTGCATTAATTCTACTGTAAGGCTGGGTTCACACCTGCGTTTTTTTTTACACGTGCAATACGTGCGTTTTTTAACGCGCATATCGCGCAAACGTAAACAACATGCAAACGCGCATTGCAGTGCGTTCACGGCCATAGAATGCACATGAATGCGCTGCAATAAGCCCCAAAGAAGCTCCTGTACTTCTTTGGGCGAAGGACGTTTTACAGCGCGTTCCTGCGCGCTGTAAAACACCAGGTATGAACGGGTCCCATAGCAAATAATGGAATTTCCGTGTTTAATGCGTTTTTACAGCGTGCAGGAACGTGCTGTAAAGCGCTTAGGTGTGAACCGGGCCTTAAGGTGCTGCCAGGCAGTTTGAGAATTCATATGCTGCATTAATTATTCTTCTTACAAATTCCCAAATTTTCCTATTCTATATGACGGAAAGTTTGGATTTTAATAAGGACTCGGAGGCGAGTATTTGCATTCTCTTTCTTTATTGCACCCACAGCAGCAAAGAAGAGTGATGAAAAACAGAACAAAAAAACTTAAACCCCCCCCCCCATGTGGGGCACCCTCCCCCACGTGGGGCACCCTCCCCAGTCCATAGGTCCCGCCCCAAAGTACATAAAAGGTCTGTGCTGGAGCGGCCACATCCTCTTTCTTTCAAGCGACTGACGAAATCAACTACGGGATCAGTCAACAGGAACAGTATCCAGGGCGGACAATAATCCAGAACCGGAAGCCCCGATCAAACAAATCAAGAAGCTGTAAGAAGCACAGAACATGATAGCAAACATTAGCGGTGCGAGGGTACCGAGAACCCGTTACCCCCCAGGACCCCATGAGAGGGACCAAAATAACAACGAAATATGTGCAGCGCATAAAACATACCAACCCAGCCGGTCAAAACGCACCCCCCCAGGGCGGGCGAGGTGGGAAATACTCGCCTCCGAGTCCTTATTAAAATCCAAACTTTCCGTCATATAGAATAGGAAAATTTGGGAATTTTAAGGCAGGACGTCGGAGGCTCCTATTTGCATGTTCAACGCATCAGTGCCAGTGACCAATGAGAGACCGGCTGACTTTAAAAAATACAAAACAATACCAGCAGGAACGTTGACAATTGTTGGAGGGGCAAGGACGGAGTGTCCAGTCCGATCAACGAAAAGATACAACTCGAGACACAACCCAAGTAGACGAATAACTCAGAGCCGGGCCGAGAAAGACAAGCACCTTCGAGTAGTCGGCATACCAAGGGATGACTCCCCAGAGGAGAAAGCTCAAAACCCAAATGACCGGCCGACAAGGCAGACCCAAAGACGTTATCAGTGCGAAAAACCAAACCTGGGAGGCGCCACCGCATATACTCCCAACAGACGCAGAGACACCTCACCATAGGAAATCAAAGGTGATGGGGGCCTCACCTCCTCTGCCAACAGGCCATCATCTTGTGGAGCATAAATCTCTAGCGCTCCGTCATCCTCCCCTTGCTCGGGTTCCTCACTTGCCGAGTCAATGGTCGTGGGGAGTCGGCCAGAACCCGGAAGGGTAGGCCTGATCTGAAAGACTGCCACCAAGGCCCTGCGGTCAGGGGCTCTGTACGCGAGGTCACCTCGCCAATCTCAGAGGGCAGAGTATCGGGGATGCCAGCCCCTCTAGGAGGATTATCCACGTGCTCTGGCTTAGCACATGTGTGGAGGGGAATCCCGTTTAGTAGGAGCGGAGGTCATCCCCTCCTAGGGACCTCCGCCCCAAGTGCCCAGCGGGAGTGGGCTCTCATACGACGATCAGTGTCGGAGGATATGGCCACAGGCAGCGGTGCGGAGCTGCCAGCCCCTCTGAAGGTGTTAGACCTTGCCATCTGACCTACACCCCTGCCACGTGCTGCGGGTATATCTGGGGGCCTCACCATGGTGAGTAACTTGCCCGGGAAGTCATCCGCTCGTAGCGGCAATTCTGTAGTAACATCAGCCATAATGGATGTAAAAAATAACCGTCAAAAGGGGCATGTCAGAGGGGTACAAGCGCGACATGGTGTCGAGCATAACAATCTATGCATGTAGGCATAGAAGTAGGCCGATAATGCGGAAAAAATAATAGTGCGCAAGGTACCCACAGACACGGGAGACCCTGAGAAGCAGCGCAAAAGCGGCTTCCGGTCCACTAGGTAGGACTCATCCCATCAAGGGGTTACCGTGGCAGGTGGGCCTACACCTCAAAGCTCAGTCAAGATATCCAAAACCTCTGATAGCGGTTTGTGCCACAAGTAGTTCTATAGAAAGGAGCACAGTGACCTCCTCTATCCTATAATCAGAATGTTCAATAGGGACATCCTTATATTCTATCAGTATGTTATACAGGGATATCTATATATTAAATCCGTATGTTATATAGGGACATCGTTATATGTAATCAGTATATTCTATAGGGACACCTTTATATTAAATCAGTATGTTATATAGTGACATCGTAATAATTAATTAGTATATTAGACAGTGACAACATTATATTTAATCCGTATATTAGATAGGGACATCGTTACATTTTTCAGTATGTTATATAGTGACATCTTTGTATTTAATCAGTATGTTATATATGGACACCTTTATTTTATCAGTATGTTATATAGGGACATTAATATATGTTATATAGGGACACCTTTATATTATCAGTACGTTATATAGGGACACCTTTTATATTAAATCAGTATGTTATATAGGGACACCTTTTATATTAAATCAGTATGTTATATATGGACACCTTTATATTATCAATACGTTATATAGGGACACCTTTATATTATCAATACGTTATATAGGGACACCTTTATATTATCAATACGTTATATAGGGACACCTTTATATTATCAATACGTTATATAGGGACACCTTTATATTATCAGTACGTTCTATAGGGACACCTTTATATTATATCAGTATGTTCTACAAGGACACCTTTATTTTATCAGTATGTTATATTAGGGACATCTTTGTATTTATCAGTAAGTTATATAGGGACACCTATATATTTAATCAGTGTTATATAAATACAGGGAGATCTTTATAGTTAATCCGTGTTATACAGGGAGATCTTTATATTTAATCCGTGTTATACAGGGAGATCTTTATATTTAATCCGTGTTATACAGGGAGATCTTTATATTTAATCCGTGTTATACAGGGAGATCTTTATATTCAATCAGTTATACAGGGAGATCTTTGTTACATTTTTTAGCATAAAACTCAGATCTTTCCAAATCAATGGATAGGGTAGAAAAACTGGTGAAAAAACAATTGAAAATGCTCGAAGCCTGCAAAACTGGGAGTTAAAAGGTCTGGCACACAAACCAGGGGATTAAACACCAGTCATAAATCCAGTGGCGTAACTAGAAACCTGAGGGCCCCGGTGCGAGAATCCATGAAGGGATGAAGGGCCCCCCCCCTCACCCCCCCAAAAACTTTTTTTTCTGAAATATAAAAAGATACTACGCCATTTATATTAATTAGTTCAATTTACTTTAATTAGGTCATTAAATAGGTCACCACCATATTGAAAGCACCCCCCCCCCGGTAATCTTGACACACTGCACATTACAGAGCTCCACAGAAATAAAACTCCCTGTAATGTGCGGTGTGTATGAGAGCATCACAGAGCTCCACAGCAATATAACTCACAGGAAGCACTGGGGTGTATGAGCAGGCACATAATCCACAGCAATATATCTCACAATGAACGCTGGGGTGTTTGAGCAGGCACATAATCCACAGCAAGTACCTGCAGGATCCATGACTGCCCCCACCCTAGGCAAAAACATACCCCCCTCCTGTTAACATGCATTAGTCCCCTCCTGGTCCACAATGTTGACTCCAGACAGTATCACATTTTTTTCCAGGTTCACTATGACCTCTTCAGTCCATCCCATTTTTAATGTAATTTGCACTATGTTTATCTCACAGAGCTCCACAGCAATAAAACTCACAGTAATGTGCTTTGTGTATCAGTGTAAATCACAGAGCTCCAAAGTATAACTCACAAATAAGTATAAAATAAATTAAAAGAAGAATTATATATTATAGGCAAGCCCCCAGGCAGGCGAGTGTGGGCCCCCCCCCCGGACTCAAGGGCCCAGGTGCGGTCGCACCCTCTGCACCCCTGGTAGTTACGCCCCTGCATAAATCACCGGGAGGTGCAGGAGCTGTCTCGGCAATCTCAGCTCTCAGCAGGGGATGCTGAACTCCAGGGAACTTCAGAGGGAGCGCAGCATCGTGCCGGGCGAGATAACACACGCGGCAAATGGCGCAGACTCAGCCCGCGAGCCGTGCGCACCCCCCCCCCTGCGAGCGGGAGCAGCGCACAAAGCCCGGGACAAACAGTGACCCCCCAGAGGAACCATAAGGATCACAGCGAGTGAGCAGGGAATCCAAAAGGAGAGAGACATCCAGCGAGAGGCGGCAAAGCCCAGGTGATCCGAAGATGTACCGGACTTTGCTGCCAATCGGGAGCTGAGCCCGCGATTAGAGCCAGGGAAAGTCAGCCCCTGATAAAACCGAACAAAATAGAAATATATATATATATCAGTGAATACAGTAAGGGGAAAACTATATCCGTGATTATAATAAGGGAAAACTAAGTATCTTAAACAGAAAAAGATTCAAATGAAAAACACAGAGAGGGTGAATACTCATCTGATCCGTGCAAGAGCAGCAAAGAAAGAGGGTGTGGCTGCTCCAGCACAGACCTTTTATGGACTTTGGGGCGGGACCTATGGACTGGGGAGGGTGCCCCACATGGGGGGGGGGTTTAAGTTTTTTTGTTCTGTTTTTCATCACTCTTCTTTGCTGCTGTGGGGGCAATAAAGAAAGAGAATGCAAATAGGAGCCTCCGACGTCCTGCCTTAAAATTTGGTTACTTAACCCGTTTGCGTTTAGGATTGTAATATTGTGACATCCAGGGCCCCGGGTGGCGATCGGGGGGCCCTGGACGCATGGTGCCGCCAGCTGGCCGAATGCCAGGAGCTCCGGCGCAGCTGGCAGTGATCAGGTGGCAGGGCGCGGCGTGATGACGCAGAGCCGCCGGGACTGGTGGGGCCAATTCTCACCATATACGGTAACGCAGTACTAGTGCCTAAACGTTGTTGAGCTGGTTTTGTTATAACAACTACTCTGGCTCTCTGCCCCTGTCTGGTATATTCCGCTGCTTGTTACTACTGGTGCGCTTCCATCCTGCCATACACTATAGCGCAGTAATATTTTGGTGCACTGCCACTGACGCCTATATTACCAGATTCATATAATTTTAATATTGGATCGCAGGGTCCAACCCTGCACTCTTCCACAATACCACAAAAGGGTTACGGTGTGAAGGCACTGTTGCCGACACTAAAGGCCAAATTTTAAAGCACCTATTGTTACTTTCATCCAAAGCCTGCATAAGTTTCACCATAATTTAGCCAAAAAATCACTAAACTTGTTCTGTGTGTCCTAAAATGTCTTTTCATACAGGCTGCCGCCCCAAGCAGTTGTTTATGAATAGATTAAAGGAAAAGCATTTACCGTCATTTGAAACGTCATTTTTTGTTTTTAAATGTTTCCATACATCCTACAAATCCGCCACTTCACGGGCAGGTTATGGGGACCTCCTAGGCACGATATTTGAAGGAATTTTTGGTTTTTATTCTTAACCCTTATTTCATGGAAAACTCACTGTCCCTTTTAAAAACGTTTTTTTTACTTTTTGTCCTTGTTTCCTGTCCCCCAGGGCACTACCCGGACCCCCATACACCTTTTATGGCAAATATCTTGCATATATGCCCTCTTGAAGGGCACTCTAAAAATCGAACTTTTGACTCCCATTGACTTGCATTGAGTTTGGTTCGTGTTCGCGTTCAAACTCGAACTTTTGAAATTGTTCGAATGCGAACCGAACACGGGGGGTGTTCGGCTCATCCCTTATCTCAATGGTATCATACAAAATTATAAATTTCTCTTTTGGTAGTTACAAAGTAATAAACCCCTGAAGTCCATTTTTCTACAATTTACATTAATAAAATTATGTGGAGAGCTGGAGGAAAAAAAACTATAACAGGAGAGTGAGCGGTTTGTGTAGGTAGGGTAGGCTATCTTAGTAAAGGAACTGTGCAAAACAAGCCTTGACATTTTTGTGCCTGTTTATTCATGTGCCCTTCCCCACCATCTTACCTTCCAGACAGCTTAGTTGTGGTCTGGCTCTGTGTGTGTACTTCAGTTCATTTGGTGGTATGTTTTTAGTCAAGCTTTCTAGGACTGTTTTTGTGAAGCTACTTTATAGGTCTTAAGTTTAATTTATTAACCGTTTGATAAATTTTACATTCTAATTTGAAATATGTAGGAGAATAAGTGGTCAAAAACTGTTGCAACCCTTTAGAAATAAGGGGGGGCACTGTGTTAGTAAATACTTGAGGAAAGTAACTGATTGGCTGGTTTCACTAAATAGTGAAATCAAACCACACATGAAAGTATGCACTTCATGCAGATTGCAGTTAGGAAAAGGGAAGCCGTGTCAGATGGAAAACAATATATTTGAAAAGGAAATTCCTCCTGAGAATTATGCAATTCCGGGTCCTGTTTGTAATTAAGTCACTCCCGAACTTTAAGATTTTGATCAAATGAACAGTTTTGTGGCATGTGCCTATGAAAACCCATGGTGGATGGGATGTGTTTTCTCAATGGATGCAGTAGAACGTGAAGTCAAGCCATCATTCTTACATCCAGCTGGACCAGCAACATCATGCTATTATCTTCGGAAACCGGACGGTCTCACCATGCCAGGAAACGTTCTCCTTTGCAAACTGTATCCAATTACAGCTACAGGGAGAACATACCAGCTAACACCACAGGAGCAAAAGCATCCAACATGCTAGCCAAGAAAAAATAAGTTCTTTATCATTGGGTATAGAAATGTTTGTCTATTTTATTATTTTTTTGGGGGCTACGTCAATTTAATTCCTTGTCCCTGCAAACCAGATCATTTAATTTTTGTATGATACCATTGAGATACCACCTTGAAATTTGGACTGACTGGCTACAAGACCTTTAAGTGTGAATTTTTTAAATTATTTTTTTAAAATTCCATTTTTCAGAATACCCCATGTTTATTTAAAAAAGAATATGAAATTTTACAATTTTGTCATGTTTTATATCAGATGAAAACCCTATTAAGCTTTATAAGAACACGTCCCATGTCTGTAGCTATCATAGGTATCTCAGAAATGGCATTTGGTGGCTAGTGAATTTTGGTGTCTTGGGGCAATTATGAACGTTCAATATTTCAAAAATGGAAGGACAAAAAAATTTTTTTTTTAAAGCATCTCATGTCAAGGTACAAATGTACCAAAAATTAACCAAATCCATAACATCAAGTTTTGTTAAAACTTTGTGAAAAATTAATTTTTCATTGGTTGATTTGACATGGAATGACCCTATTGCACTTTAAATATATATTGATCTTTCAATCCAACTTTATTTATACTATCTGCTATTTCAGAGCAACCTCTCTAGACAGAGAATTCCCCTTCTGTAGGTTAGAATCTAATTTCTATATGTCTGCAAGACTATTTGTACCTTTTTAGTATGATGAGGGGCTCTGGCTTCAAGAAATGCTTAGATTTATCCTAAAGAAATCCCTGGCAACCCATGCCAGCATAAACAGAGTTTCAATATGGCTACATTTGGTATAGTGACAGAGTAAATTATTGGATTCCCCCCCCCCCCCCAGGAGTACAGAAAAAGTCCTAAAATATCTTCAGGAATTCAGGAAGAACCAGTGCCATATGTGGAAGAAAACATCATGAAGACTCGGTCAGCAAAGCAAGAAGAAATAATGATCAAACATAAAGCTTTGCACTCCTTGGAAAATCCAAAAGAACCAGAGAATCCAGGACTGCCATCTGGGACATTTCTGTGCCCTGAGAGTGAGAAATGTTCAAGTGCAAATCTTGGTAACCACAGCGTTCACGTAGGAGGGAAGCAGATTGCATGTTCTGAATGTGGGAAATGTTTTAGAGGAAAGAGTGCACTTACCATACATGAGAGAATTCATACTGGAGAGAGGCCGTTTGCATGTTCTGAGTGTTCTAAATGTTTTCGGAAAAAAGGTGATCTTACTGTACATGAGAGAATTCATACAGGAGCAAAGCCGTTTGCATGTTCTGAATGTGGGAAATGTTTTAGAACAAAGGGTGATCTTACTAAACATGAGAAAATTCATACAGGAGAGAAGCCGTTTGCATGTTCTGAATGCGAGAAATGTTTTATAACAAAGAGTGCACTTACTGTACATGAGACAATTCATACAGGAGAGAAGCCATTTGCTTGTCCTAAATGTGAGAAATGTTTTAGGACAAAGTATGAGATTACTGTGCATGAGAGAATTCATACAGGAGAGAAACCATTTGCATGTTCTGAATGTGAGAAGTGTTTTACAACAAAGGGTGAGCTTGCTGTACATGAGAGAATCCATACAGGAGAGAAGCCGTTTGCGTGTTCTGAATGTGAGAAATGTTTTAGAACAAAGGGTGATATTACTGTACATGAGAGAATTCATACAGGAGAGAAGCGGTTTCCATGTTCTGAATGTGAGAAATGTTTTAAATCAAAGCGTGATCTTACTGTACATGAGAGAATTCATACAGGAGAGCAACCATTTGCTTGTTCTGAATGTGGGAAATGTTTTAGAACAAAGGATAAGCTTACTGTACATGGGAGAATTCATACAGGAGAGAAGCCGTTTGCATGTTCTGAATGTGAGAAATGTTTTAGATCAAAGGGTAAGCTTAATGTACATGAGAAAATTCATACAGGAGAAAAGCCATTTGCTTGTTCTGAATGTGGGAAATGTTTTAGAACAAACGGTAAGCTTACTGCACATGAGAGAACTCATACAGGAGAAAAGCCGTTTGCTTGTTCTGAATGTGAGAAATGTTTTGCAACAAAGGGTGACCTTACTGTACATGAGAGAATTCATACAGGAGAGAAACCATTTGCATGTTCTGAATGTGAGAAATGTTTTAGAACAAAGTATGAGATTACTGTGCATGAGAGAATTCATACAGGAGAGAAACCGTTTGCATGTTCTAAATGTGAGACATGTTTTGCAACAAAGGGTGACCTGACTGTACATGAGAGAATTCATACAAGAGAGAAGCAGTTTGCTTGCTCTGAATGTGGGAAATGTTTTAGAAGAAAGCACAATCTTGCAGTCCATGAGAGGACTCACAGAGGAGTGTAGCCGTTCATTTTAAAACCATTCTCTGCATAATCTGAGTGTTTCTGTACACAATACAGTTTATACGGGAGAGAAGCTGTTTGAATGATCTGATTGGGGGAAGATGTTTTAGAACAATAGATGGTTACATTACATGATATACTGTACATGAGAGCATTCATACAGGAGATAAATTGGCAGAGATATGTTTATTTAAACTCCTCTCATGGTATCATTCAGGAGAGAAACCGTTTGCAAGTCCTGAATGGGGGAAACGTTTCAACCCCTTCACTGCTGAGCCATTTCATCCCTGTGAGCTGAGCTAATTTTTACCGTTTTGTTTTCGCCATGTATAAAAGCAATTTGACATCATGATTTATTGTAGGACCAAGACTAATTATATATCCTTATTCTCAGCAGATTCATAATATATCATTATATGTATAAGTCATGTCCTGTCAGAATGCTATTCAAAAAATTTGAATTCCCATTAAAATTTCAATCTTCTACAACGTGTAAAATTTCTTTCACATTTTATTCAAGCCTCTGCGTTTATATTTTCTTTGGGGTGCTCTTGTTAATAAAATTAGAAATGGGAACCAGTTACTGTATTTGTCAGATCAAATACGCAATTTTAGCTAGAACTGTAAAATCTAAATTTTTATTTAGTGCAGCATCATTGTTCACATTATAATTGGACTGAATAATAGTGCTGCAATAATAAATAAAAAAGGCATTTTTATTTCTTATATTTATTTTACTTTTTATTCATACATGCTCTGTCCTTTCCAACGATACCAAACATGACCGTAGCTGCCACCTTCCAAAGGTATCTCCACCATAGGCAGCTAGGGGTTAATTCCTTACTGATGTCCTCGCACCCATGCGCGATATAAGATGTAATCCCCCTCCCCAGAGAAGCCAATTGGCACCTAAGGGGTTAAAGAGAGGCATTGCTGGAAAGGTCATACTGACCTTTCCAGCGATGCTGCTCTTGAGTTTCTAACTTTTACAAATCGGGAGAGGGGTCCAAATGACCCCCACCCCCTTTCAGGCACTCTTCCGACTCATTTGGGGGGGGCCTGAAACTGTCGTCATCGCGCTGGCACCTTGACAGCTAGGGGTTAACTCGGTAACTGACATCATTTGAGCCATGCGCGACAAAGTCAGTTGACGAGGGGAGAGGTGGGGCTGACAGGAAATAGACCGCGATCCGGTGCTAATTGGTGACGAATTGCAGCCTGGAATTGCAGCCTAAGGACTTAAAAGAGGCATCGCTGGAAAGATCAAACTATGACCTTTCCAGCGATGCCTCTCTAGACTTCGGCGATGGGGAGATAGAGGGATCCAAATTACTTCCCTTCAGTCACTCCCCCTGCTCTGGCAGGGGGTTGCCTGAAACTGATGTCATCGCGTCTGGCGATGGGGGTCCGTGATGAACGCTGAACCGTGATATGACATAGCCTAATGCCTTTTCTCTTGATGTATATTATGTTTACATTGTAATATCACTGTATATGTGTGTTTGTAGGTGTGTGATATAGATGTAGATAGAATATATATATATATATATATCACACAAGTGTATCTTTTTATATATTTGAATTGTTGTAATGCTATCTGATTTCTGCATTCCACTCCCTTTTTCTATATTTTCTCGAGGCCTGCTATTCTGCCGCATGTCCCTGTTCAATGAACCTTAACTTTTATTGCCCCCTACAAACTCCCCCCTAGTTCCTGGACAACTTCAACCCAATGTGATGCTATTTGCAATCTTAATTTCTCTTTCAGCACACGCCCAAAACTCAGTCAGTCTCTCTACCTGGCCCTAGCAGAGAGAAGCTAAATCATCCTCATCCTGCAGGACTCCCCACAATGAGGCATCTTGCTTAGAAACTTCATTCACTGAAGCACACGCCCAAAACTCAGTCAGTCTCTCTACCTGGCCCTAGCAGAGAGAACCCCCTTACAGACTTCTAGCTCCCCTGTCACCTTTGATTTCCTCTCTGGTTTAATTGAGATTCCATTCAGTAAATCCATCATTGTTGCTGGATTCTATCGCCCACCGAGCTCTCCAGTGCACTCCCTCTCTGACATATCTCAAATCCTTAATAACCTACTTGCCCAAAACCAAAAAAGTGAAATGCTGGTCCTCGGCGATTTTAATACAGATTGGCTAAATCCTAAAAACAATAAACACTGCTCACTGTTTAAAACTTTGCATCTAACTCAATTAATCTCCTCCCCCACTCGCATTAATATGAAAAGCCCTAACCATACCTTGTTGGACTGGATTCTCTCCTCATCTCCTGATCGAATACAGGAGGCAGGTGTTCTCGCTAATAGCTTTAGTGACCATTGTCTAGTGTAATGCGTGCGCAAAATAAAGGCAATGAAATCTCCCCCAAAGGTAATCCTTCCTAAATGATCTCAAACAGCTCCCCTGGTATAGACTAAACCTAATCCCAGACCCAGACTGTGCAATTGAATACTTTCAGTCTGAGCTCCTGAAAGTCTGGAATTCCCATGCCCCGCTGCGTAAAGTGCGAGTAAAAGGGACCCATCTCCCCTGGGTTACAGCTGATCTTACACTAATGTACCGTCTTAGAGATTCGCTGTGGTCAAATTTCAAGAGTACTGGTTCCATGAACGATCACTGCGAATACTGAAAATGCCGGAATGAATGCACAAAACAAACAAAAATGGCTAAAGCCCATTACTTCAATGAAAATCTAAACCATAACATATCAAACCCTAGAAACTTTTGGAGAACCATAAGTAACATACAAGCACCCCCAGTCCACTCCCAGCCAGCTGCTGTCAAAGTAAACAACAAAACCCTGCAACACCCCCTAGATGTAGCAAATGCCTTTAATGGTTATTTTGTTGGATGCGCCACCACTTTGATTGCCAAGCTAGGAAATGACATGCAATCAGAGAGGCCTCATGCAGGTCAGGCCCCCCCAACTGTGCAAAGTCCCTGTATCAGACAGGAATTCAGTTTTAGACCAGTGCCTGTCACTAAACTTCTCCGTAAGCAAAAAATGAAATACCAGTCTGGACCTGATCAAATACCAGCAATGCTGCTGAAAATCAGTGCACCGGCAATTGCAAATCCTGTCGCAACCCTAATCAATGAATCACTGGCGACTGGATACATACCCAAACTCTGGAAAACTGCAAGAGTGGTACCTATCCATAAAAGTGGTGACAGTACTTTGGTATCCAACTACCGTCCGATATCGTTGCTCCCTGTAATGTCAAAAATTTTGGAAAAATGCGTCTACACACAATTACGTGATTATTATCAATATTGGAACTACTTAACCCCAGATCAATCCGGCTTTCGTCCAAATCACTCAACCACAACCGCCCTTTTAAAAGTCTGCAATGATATCCAGGCTGGGATGGAACAAGGAAACCTAACTGGAGCCATCTTCCTTGATTTTGCCAAGGCCTTTGACACAGTAGACGATGGCATCTTGTTAGAAAAACTAAAAAACTCTGGCATGGGTGATCGCACGTTAACCTGGTTTCAATCATATGTATCTGACCGATCACAATGTGTGTCAATTTCTGGCAGCTCCTCCCTCCCCCTCCCTGTCACTTGCGGTGTACCCCAAGGCTCAATACTCGGCCCCCTGCTATTCACAATATTCATAAATGATCTGCCCAACGTCTGCAAAGCCTCAACTGTACGCAGACGACACCGTAATCTATACCAGCAAACCAACTCTCCGGCAGCTGGAAGCCGTGCTGCAAGAACAATTCAGAGGTAGAAAAGTGGATCAAACACAACAAACTTTTTGTAAATAATGACAAAACTGTAACGATGCTCTTTGGAACAAAACCTAAACTACACAAATTGCAAAATCCCCATCTATGTGTGGGGACAAAATCAAATGGCACGCTGACCACAGTCACTTCTCTCAAATATCTAGGTATGTGGTTGGACCCTAATCTATCCTTTGGCCCTCACATCGAAAAACTCTCATCTAAACTTTACCCCAAACTAGGCGCCCTGTACAGAAACAAATCCTGCCTGAGTCCCGTGGTAAGAAAGCAGATTGTACAACAAATGCTTATGCCGGCTATTGATTACGGAGATGTAGTGTACGCAGCCGCCCCGCAAACACACCTTCAGAAACTTACTACATTATATAACTCATTCTGCCGCTTTGCATTACAATGTAACTACATGACCCACCATTGTGACATGTTAAAAGAGCTAAACTGGCCATCGCTGGAATCTAGATGCACCCTTCACCTTTCCAGCCTGGTGTTTAAGAGCTTTTCTGGGAAGCTGCCACCCTATCTGAATAGACTGCTTCCCCCAGCAGCTCCCTCATCCTATAACCTCCGATCCAGGACCAGCACCTTACTTGCAATACCACAATACAAAAAGACAGTGGCTCGATCCTCATTTTCCTACAGAGCACCACAATTATGGAATAACCTCCCAGACACCATCAAATCTTCCAGTCTTATGTCACTCAAGAGCTCCTTACTAACATACCTCAATACAGAATGCACCTGTATACATGTAACATAATGACTATTTTTCTACATATTTATTTTCTGTTAATCTGTATATTTGTGTTGTTTTTTTTATTTTTAATATCTTGCATTGTATTACTTTTGTATTTCTGTAACTGTAACACTTCAATGTTCTTGAACCCAGGACATACTTGAAAACGAGAGAAATCTCAATGTATCCTTCCTGGTAAAATCCTTTATAAATAAATAAATATTCGTTGTGGAGTAAACGGGCTCTGAAGGGGTTAAGCTGCTTGAGAATTCAAACATCCATGGACTACTGTCGTCGAAAGAAGAGGCAGATTCTGTGCCTAAAAATGAATCAAAAATGTAGCCTTAACTCTAAATTCTGGGGGTCCTGTGCCTGGGTGTATAATTCAGGGGGCCTGTGCCTTTTGTGTACATATAATTCTGGGGGGTCTGTGCCTGGTTATACATAATTCTCGGGGGTGTAATGGGGTTCCTTTTAGGTAATGGGGTTTTTGGAATTCTTGGGTGAGTTCCCTCACTTTTTTTCCCAGGACTTGACCCCTGCATGGTAGTGTTAATGTTGACATGTTAAAATCACATTCAGATCAAGAACTTGATGCCTGAAATAACCAATCAATATTTACCATGTGTAAAAGATGCTTTCTCGTCTCTCTTGTAGCTGCGCGTCTTCCTCAACGTCCGACTTTCTCTTGATTCAGCTCTGATTCATTTGTTTGCGCCTTGACAGTTACTAGACAATGCATGGGAGAGAAACGCTGAACCGTGATATTCGTTGTGGAGGAAACGGGCTCTGAAGGGGTTAAGCTGCTCGAGAATTCAAACGTCCATGGACTACTGTCGTCGAAAGAAGTGGCAGATTCTGTGCCTAAAAATGAATCAAAAATGTAACCTTAACCCTAAAACAAGTAAACCCAGCCCTAACTATTGAAAAGTCGCCCCATTTCGGCCCGGAGTGACCCCAGCAACCCCGTGCTAATTAACTGCACATACAGGTCTCTGCCTGTGGGATTCACTCGTGGCTCACATAAAATGACTGATAAAGCATCTCTAATGCAGAGCCTTGATTTACTCAGACGCCCCAGCATTTCTGAGGCCCTAGGCAAGGAAATGATGTGGGGTCCTTAGCCACACTTTCAGTGCCACACCTCCTTATACTCCACCTTTTTTCACACACAGGTACACACACTGACCCGTACACTGATCTTCACAAATAGACAACCCTCCCCCCAGATAGACATCTCTCCATCAGACACACTCTTATTCTCCAAATGAGACACACTAACACTCCCATGTCATTGCTTACTTGGTGGGGGTGGGTGAGTCCGGCTTATATCTGGCATCGTTTGACCTTGGCTAGCTTTCTGATTACTCTTTGGTGTCTCCCTTGTCTGGCCAGTCCAGACATTACAAGGACCGGTTATTATTATTATTCTTTGTTTATAAAGCCCCAGCATATTCCGCAGCGCTGTACAATAAGCACAGTATAGACAGGGTTACAATACATTGAACAACATTTGACAAACAGTACAGGAGGAGATGAGGGCCCTATTCCCGTAGGAACTCACAATCTGGGAGGGTTGGGGTTGGAAACAGGAGGAGAGGACTGTAAGGTGAGAGTGATTGATGGTTGCGTCAGTGAGTTGGGTGGTAGGCTTCCCTAAATAGGAACGTTTTAAGGGAGCGTTTGAAGGAAGAGAAGTTAGGGGAAAGTCTGACAGTACGAGGGAGAGCGTTCCAGAGTGTGGGGGCTGCGCGTGAAAAATCCTGCAGTCTATCATGGAAGAGGTGATGCGGGGAGAAGCTAGGCGCAGGTCACTGTTTGACCTTAGGGAGCGGGCTGGGGTGTATTTGGTGATTAGTGAGGACAGGTAGTGGGGAGCTGAGTTAGTGAGGGTTTTGTAGGTAAGGATTTTGAACCGGTGTCTTTTCATTTGTTCTCCTGTGCTTTTCCTGTGTTTCCCTCTTGTTTTTACTTGTCCCTTAGCGGTTTACAGGTCCTTTTGGTGGCCGGGTTGAATTCCATTTCTTCTCCTGTGCTTTTCTCTTGTTCCCCTAGTGTTTTAGTGCTCCCTTAGTCAGGGGCGTAACTACCAGGGGTGCAGAGAGTGCGACTGCAACTGGGCCCCTAAGTTCAGGGGGCCCCCCCCCACATAGCCGGCAATGGCCTCACCTGTGCGGCTTGGCAAGAGCCAGGGCCTCCCCTATGATTTGCTCTTACACAGTGCACATTACTGTGAGTTTTAATGCTGTGGAGCTCTGAGATATACAGTACATGGTGCGCATTACCTTAAAAATGGGATGGACTCAAGTGGTCGTAGTGGACCTTGAATAAAAGAAACACTGAGTGTCTGAAGTTGACATTGTGGACTGGAGGGGTCCAGTGCATGGGGCCCTTCATGGAGTCCCGTACCTGCGCCCTGTGGTCTCTAGTTATACCTCAGCTGTTTACCGGTCCTTATGGTGGTATATTTCTATTTGTTCTCCTGTGCTTTTCCCTTGTTTCCCTCAGCAGTTTACAGGTTCCTGTGGAGGCCGGGTATATTTCTATTTCTTCTCCTGTGCTATTCCCTCGTTTACCTAGTGTTTTAGCCATCCCCTAGTTGTTTACAGGTCCTTATGGTGGCCGGGTATATTTCTATTTGTTCTCCCGTGCTTTTCCCTCATTCCCTAGTGTTTTAGCACTCCCTTAGCTGTTTACAGGTAGTTATGGTGGTCGTGTATATTTCTATTTGTTCTCCCGTGCTTTTCCCTCGTTCCCCTAGTGTTTTAGCAAATGTTGAGAAAAATCCTATCCCGGAGTTGGTTGGTGCTAACTTAACCAGAACCGTTATAGTCTAATGAGTTGTTAAGTTTACAACAGCTCTGGTTAAGTTCCTTTTTATATTTATTACCCAGTGGAATATATTGGGACGTGTACTTTTCTAGTGTTAGTTGGAAGGTATTTCACTTTTCCTCTGTGTTTTTCCCATGAAAGAGTTTCTGCAAGCCAATGAGATAGAGAGCTTCCCTTATTTTAATGAAATTGGCCTTTTTTTTAAATTAAATGTTTTAGCATGCCCCTATGAATGTGCATTTTTTTAGTTTATTTTAAAAGAGACCATATTATGGGAACAGTTTCCAAGCTGCTCCCTTACTTGAATATTTGAGAAAAGATCCACATTGTTTGTTCTAACCAGATCGAGACAGATATCCTTTCTAGTTGGTGTTTTTACCAGTTGTGACATGGAGGTATCATTTAACCGGTTCAGAAACAGGATTCCCCCTCCCTGAATTACTAGTCCCACTATCTCAATTAATGCCCAGCAGCTCGCTGCCTTGGTGTCGCTTTGGATTCTGACCTGCCATTCTCTCCCCCCAATCCAGACAGTGACAAAATGTTGTTACTATCAACTTAAGAACACCAGCCTGCATCCGCCCCTTTCTAACACAAGATACAGTGAAGGTGCTGGTTCATGCGCTTGTCATTTCACGGTTTGATTACTGCAACTCGCTCCTTATTGGCCTCCCCAACTCCCGTATTGCCCCTTTGCAATCTGTAATGAATGCAGGTGCCAGGCTTATTTTTCTCACCAGATGCACCTCTCGTACCTCCCCCCTCTGCCGGTCCCTCCATTGGCTTCCTGTACGTTTCAGGATACAGTTTAAAATACTGAAGCTCACGTTCAAATCGCTCAATATCTTAACCCCTCTTTTACATGTCTTTGTTACTACACAAACCCGTCTCGTCTAGAAAACTTTGGTTGGCAGGCGATCTCCACCTGTCATCTGTCTACACTCGCACGGCCTACTCTCCCCTCCAAGACTTCTCAAGGGCAGCTCTGGTCCTGTGGAATGACTTGCCTCGCCCTATCAAACTCTCCCCTAATCTTCAGGCCTTCAAGAAATCCATCAAAACCCATCTCTTCAGATTAGCGTACCACATCACTGATGCAACTCATCCCTCTGCTCACCTACTCACACAGGATTGAAGCTGCTTCTATGGTCCCACCATTCCCGAACCACTGGCACTAATGATCCTGCCATCCAGTAAACTTCCCCTTGTCTTCCTTAACCCCAATCTCTCTAGAGTGTAAGCTCCTATGAGCAGGGCCTTCTATACCTAAGGCACTATTCCATTCTTCGCACAAACGTTAATGCGTGCGCAAAAACGCATTAACGCAAGGGACAAAACCCTTCACACAGAACGTCGTATTACAATGTCCGCGCAAAAAATGTGTGTTAACGTCTAACGCGGGTGGACCTGCGCAAACCCTTTGCGAGCGTAATGAACTTTGCACGTCCTATACTTAACCTTGTGAGCGCAAATGCGTTTGTGCGCTGGTGCGCGCAAGGTATTACAATCTTAGCGCAAAATTTAATGGACGTTTGAGCACATAATTTTAATGTCTTTGAAAAGCTGGTGTTAACGGCAAATCTGAACGTCCTGGCCGAATCCAAATACATCAGCCCAAAAAAAAAAATACAGCACAGTATAGTTACATTCTACACATACCCAAACAATAAAACTGATAAGTTGTGCGTGTTTTTATTATTGCTGCAGCATATATACTCAGATTGATTTTGACAGGCGCAAAAACTGAACGGGAGACAATTGTGGTTCTTAATTCAGATTGGCTGAATCGCGTGAGAAAACAGTCCGCACACTGATTTCTGTGCGCAGCGTTAATTTGCGCGTCTTTTTTTATGCGCGGTATTTTTTGACGGATGAAAAAATGGATTTTAATACCAGCGTAAATTTACGCGCGTTAACGTTTAACGCTGCGCGCAAAAAAAATTGCGCGTGCAGAGCGTTTTTGCGCAAAAAAATGTAATTGAGCCCATAATGTTTCCGTCCTATGTCCGTTTATTTGTATCGCGTTCCCTTTGGTTATTGTAAAGCTCTGCGGAAACTGTTGGCGCTATATAAATGATGACAATAATCGTAAGAATTCATGTGAATTCTAACAGGTGCTGATGAAAGACCGGACACGAGGTGGCGCCAATGCCACAGTGGAGCTCGTTCATCAGCACCCCTGATAGAATTCCTTCACATGTACAGATTTTCCTTTAAAATACCGCTTTCTCGATTTGTATATGCTTTATCTTCTTGGAATCAGTATATTGTTCCACAACTGTTTTTCAGGATACCTCTCACCAGACACTAGGTGGTGCCAGTTCTCCTGAAATGCTCCTTTTTATTTGTATTCCTGATCATAAATTATTTTCTGTACAGTTATCAAGGTTTATTTCTATAAGAACGGATTATTGTTACATGTTTTACTGTGATACGGCCATCTGAGGATTGTTTTGCTATATACCGAATATATATATATATACTCAGTGCGCTCAGTGCTGCAAAGCTTGATCCTCCTATAGAGAATCGCGCTTTGCAGCTACGTCAACGTCCATCCTAGCACTTTGCCGGAGAGGCTTGGATAACGGGCGCTTGTTGTGCGTGCATTTTGTGCGTGCGCACAAGCGTGTGACCGGCCCTGTCACAATGCTGCGACGGTTGCCGGTATGCACATAGCGCGCTCGACTGACGCCAGCCTTAGTCTGGCTGCGATCGCCGGGTAATGAAGGAAAGAAGATAATCGGTACTTGTACTCGGTCTTAAAAAATTGGTATCGGTGCATCCATAGTTATACAGGTGAAACTCGAAAAATTAGAATATGGTGCAAAAGTTCATTTATTTCAATAATGCAACTTAAAAGGTGAAACTAATATATGAGACTCATTACACGCAAAGCAAGATGGTTCAAGCCGTGATTTGTCATAATTGTGATGATTATGGTTACAGCTCATGAAAACCCCAAATCCACAATCTCAGCAAATTAGAATATTCCATGTAATCAATAAAACAAGGATTGTACATAGAACAATATGGCACCTCTGAAAAGTATAAGCTGCATATGTACTCAGTACTTGGTTTGGGCCCCTTTTGCAGCAACTACTGCCTCAATGTGGCATGGAAGCTATCAGCCTGTGGCACTGCTGAGGTGTTATGGAAGACCAGGAGGCTTCAATAGCGGCCTTCAGCTCTTCTGCATTGTCCGGTCTCATGTCTCTCATCTTTCTCTTGGCAATGCTCCATAGATTCTCTATGGGGTTCAGGTCAGGCGAGTTCGCTGGCTAATCAAGCACAGTAATCCCACGGTCATTGAACCAGGTTTTGGTGCTTTTGGCAGTGTGGGCAGGTGCCAAGTCTTGCTGGAAAATGAAGTCAGCATCCCCATAGAGCTAGTCTGTGTTAGGAAGCCTGAAGTGCTCCAAAATCTCCTGGTAGACGACTGCGTTCTGGACTTAATGAAGCACAGTGGACAAACACCAGCAGATGACATGGCTCCCCAAATCAACACAGACTGTGGAAACTTTACACTGCACTTCCAGCACCTTGCAGTGTGTGCCTCTCCATTCTTCCTCCATACTCTGGGTCCTTGGTTTCCAAATGAGATGCAAAAGTTGCTCTCATCAGAAAAGAGGACTTTGGAGCCACTGAGCAACAGACCAGGACTGTTTTTCTTTAGCCCAGGTAAGACTCTTCTGACGTTTGTTGTTCAGGAGCGGCTTGACAAGAGGAATACGACATTTGAAGCCCATGTCCAGGATCTGTCTTTGTGTGGTGGCTCTTGATGCAATGACTCCAGCCTCAGTCCACTCCTTGTGAAAGTCCCCAACACTTTTGAATGGCCTTTTCCTGACAATCCTCTCCAGGCTGCGGTCATCCCTGCTTCTTGTGCACCTTTTTCTTCCACACTTTTCCCTTCCACATAACTTTCTATTAATGTGCTTTGATACAGCACTTGGGGAACATCCAACTTCTTTTGCAAATACCTTTTGAGGCTTTCCCTCCTTATGGAGGGGTCAATGATGGTTTTCTGCACAACTGTCAGATCAGCAGTCTTTCCCATGATTGTGATTCCTACTGAACCAGACTGAGAGACCATTTAAAGGTTCATGAACCCTTTGCAGGTGTTATGACTGAATTAGCTGTTTAGAGTGGGACACTTTGAGCCTAGAATATTGCACCTTTTCACAATATTCTAATTTTCTGAGATGTGGATTTGGGGTTCTCATGAGCTGTAACCATAATCATCACAATTATGACAAATCACGGCTTGAACTATCTTGCTTTGCGTGTAATGAGTCTCATATATTAGTTTCACCTTTTTAAGTTGCATTACTGAAATAAATGAACTTTTGCACCATATTCTAATTTTTTGAGTTTCACCTGTAACTAATCAATCCAAATCGTTTCCTTATATATTCAGGGTTATTCAAAGAGATCCGAATGGCTGGAGAAAGGTAACCGAACGCTGATTTTCAGCGTTCGGTTACCTTTCTTGGCTATTCAGAGAGCAGGCAATTCGCCAAATCCTGGCGAATTGCCTGCACATACGGTGCCTGTTCGAGGGCATTGAAATCCCCATAAAAAAGCACTGCTTCGGCTATTCAGAGAACACAAACCAGCAGTGAAAGGTTCCCCTAATGCCCTGCTATTCGGTGGTTTAATTCGGCAGGTTTATTCAGGCGAATCCCATAGGCTTCAATGTTAAAAATATTCCTGTTTTAATTCAATATCTAATAAACCGTTCATTATAAAATTCTGCAGTAAAGAGTCTCTTTATTTATAGATTTTTTTATGATATTTTAAGCATTTTTCTGTTTTTTGGTTTTTTTTAAAAAGTCAGTTTTTTTTAAAATTATTTTTAACTTCACTTATTTTTTCTGTAACAGCCCTTTTTATTATCATTCATTGGATCATATGTAAATTTCAGACATTTTCACTCAGTAGTTTCTTTGCAAACAGCGTTTCACTTTCAATCATTCAAGCAAACTGTTTGCTAATTTATTCACTGCCTTCTGCGGTGTCGGCTTTTTCCGGGCGGCTTCTCTGCGTGTGATCGGCTCCTACTCGGGTTTTTCCCGGTGTCTTTGACGGGTTAATCCCAGATGTTTTTGCGGGTTTTCGGCGTGCATTCGCCTAGTTTTCGGCAGCTTTTCCCTGCACTTCGACAGCCCTGTGGTGCTTGCTGAATACACCGCAGGGTCGCCGAAATGGGAAAGCCGATTTGCACCGAATTGAAGAGAACGAAAAGTCACTGAACGTGCGGTGACTTTTCCAATCTCTTTGAATAACCCTGAAAGTTTTGTTTCATATTCATACACTGCCCATTCATAATTTTGAAAGTACGTGCAAAAAAACAAATCAATGAAATTTAGGATGCATTGCTATTCGTTACGAAATGGATCGCACACGTGTAATACTCATATACTCACTTGCTTATGATAGGATTGCGCATAGATCTGTTATATACCTTCATAAGACATATTGTACCAGCTGGGTGGAGTAGAGATAACATCACTGCTCTATAACTGTGGAGAGAGACTGTGGAGACACAGGTTCGATCCCGGCCAGAGCACCTCTCCACCAATAAGTGTCCTTGGGCAAGACACCTAAAGATACATACTCGCCACCCAGGACATACTTGAAAACGAGAGAAATCTCAATGTATCCTTCCTGGTAAAATACTTTATAAATAAATATTGCATGCTTATGATAGGATTGCGCATAGATCTGTTATTTACCTCATAGAAGATATTTTGATGGAATTGCCTATAACTTTGCAAAAATATACTGACACGGTGCACCCCCTCAAATACATTGCCCAGACCGCCAGAGATCACCACCGGGGTCACAGTGCAGAGTATACTGATACCCCACCTGCCCGTATACAGTATACAGTGTGCTGTGTCCATGGCTGAGCTGCTTCCATAGTGATTACACATTCTATATACAGTATACAGGTTCCAGTGATTGTGTCTGAGCACACAGTGTGGCTGTGTCCATGGCTGCGCCGCTTCCTCCATCCCTGTAGTGAGGCTCAGGCCGCGCCCTGTCCCTGCATTATACATAATGGAGCTGCTCTGCAGAAACCTGAGATGAGAGCGAGGCCTGGAACGCGTGTGGAACGCAAACAAGGAAGAATAGAATAGATAATCGGTTTATATAGATGAGGGAGGAAACCAAAGATTGTTACTCTCCTTTAACCCCTGTAGCTCCATCCTCTTTGTCCTTTGTGTCCTGAGTCCTGTGAGGCGGCAGATCCAGCTGGTGAATCCAGAGAGGAGATCCAGGCTGAGGGTCCTGGGAGTGATCTCGAGCGGCTTCTTGTAAGTAAATCCATATATTGCTGATTATAAGCTGTATCCGCTGTATAATGATGTGTGTGAATTCAGCAATGAAATGTCTCCCAGCCATGGGAATAAGGCCGCGCTTAGTCTATAAGAAGCCCCTGTGTGACAATCACCCCCTGCAGGGGCCACAATCACTGATATGGAGCTTTGTATTCACCTATTATACCCAGGATGTCCTCTTCTGACTTAACGGCCTGAAATCCCCACCGGGTTACAGTGCAACATTTATAAATCATATGCTGCAGGAAGGAAATCAAGGCAGCTCAACTGGGATTCCTTTCTGATTTCTTTCCTGCAGCCAATGGATTATACATACTGTGGGGTGGCATTTTTCATAAACTGCCCCTCAACATGAATAAATTATATGTGGCTGATCTGGCAACCCTAGATACACGACACTGATGCATTCCGCATATACACTGCTGCTGATGCACACCCATACACAAAATACTGATACCCTCTATATACAGTATAATGATTTCACCCTCTATAGAGCATGCTTATAACTCATACACACTAGTGATTACACGTCCTATATACAGTATACAGGTTCCAGTGATTGTATAACCCCCCCCCTCTGTATGAGCTGCTTCCACTAGTGATTACACGTCCTATATACAGTATACAGGTTCCAGTGATTGTGTAACCCCCCCCCCTGTATGAGCTGCTTCCACTAGTGATTACACGTCCTATATACAGTATACAGGTTCCAGTGATTGTGTAACCTCCCCCCCCTCTGTATGAGCTGCTTCCACTAGTGATTACACGTCCTATATACAGTATACAGGTTCCAGTGATTGTGTAACCTCCCCCCCCCTCTGTATGAGCTGCTTCCACTAGTGATTACACGTCCTATATACAGTATACAGGTTCCAGTGATTGTATAACCCCCCCCTCTGTATGAGCTGCTTCCACTAGTGATTACACGTCCTATATACAGTATACAGGTTCCAGTGATTGTATAACCCCCCCTCTGTATGAGCTGCTTCCACTAGTGATTACACGTCCTATATACAGTATACAGGTTCCAGTGATTGTATAACCCCCCCCCCCGTATGAGCTGCTTCCACTAGTGATTACACGTCCTATATACAGTATACAGGTTCCAGTGATTGTATAACCCCCCCCTCTGTATGAGCTGCTTCCACTAGTGATTACACGTCCTATATACAGTATACAGGTTCCAGTGATTGTATAACCCCCCCTCTGTATGAGCTGCTTCCACTAGTGATTACACGTCCTATATACAGTATACAGGTTCCAGTGATTGTATAACCCCCCCCCTCTGTATGAGCTGCTTCCACTAGTGATTACACGTCCTATATACAGTATACAGGTTCCAGTGATTGTATAACCCCCCCTCTGTATGAGCTGCTTCCACTAGTGATTACACGTCCTATATACAGTATACAGGTTCCAGTGATTGTATAACCCCCCCCCTCTGTATGAGCTGCTTCCACTAGTGATTATACGTCCTATATACAGTATACAGGTTCCAGTGATTGTGTAACCCCCCTCTGTATGAGCTGCTTCCACTAGTGATTACACGTCCTATATACAGTATACAGGTTCCAGTGATTGTGTAACCCCCCCCTCTGTATGAGCTGCTTCCACTAGTGATTACACGTCCTATATACAGTATACAGGTTCCAGTGATTGTATAACCCCCCCCCTCTGTATGAGCTGCTTCCACTAGTGATTACACATCCTATATACAGTATACAGGTTCCAGTGATTGTATAACCCCCCCCCTCTGTATGAGCTGCTTCCACTAGTGATTACACATCCTATATACAGTATACAGGTTCCAGTGATTGTATAACCCCCCCCCCCGTATGAGCTGCTTCCACTAGTGATTACACGTCCTATATACAGTATACAGGTTCCAGTGATTGTATAACCCCCCCCCCTCTGTATGAGCTGCTTCCACTAGTGATTACACGTCCTATATACAGTATACAGGTTCCAGTGATTGTATAACCCCCCTCTGTATGAGCTGCTTCCACTAGTGATTACACGTCCTATATACAGTATACAGGTTCCAGTGATTGTATAACCCCCCCCCCTCTGTATGAGCTGCTTCCACTAGTGATTACACGTCCTATATACAGTATACAGGTTCCAGTGATTGTATAACCCCCCCCTCTGTATGAGCTGCTTCCACTAGTGATTATACGTCCTATATACAGTATACAGGTTCCAGTGATTGTGTAACCCCCCTCTGTATGAGCTGCTTCCACTAGTGATTACACGTCCTATATACAGTATACAGGTTCCAGTGATTGTATAACCCCCCCCCCTCTGTATGAGCTGCTTCCACTAGTGATTACACGTCCTATATACAGTATACAGGTTCCAGTGATTGTATAACCCCCCCTCTGTATGAGCTGCTTCCACTAGTGATTATACGTCCTATATACAGTATACAGGTTCCAGTGATTGTGTAACCCCCCTCTGTATGAGCTGCTTCCACTAGTGATTACACGTCCTATATACAGTATACAGGTTCCAGTGATTGTATAACCCCCCCCTCTGTATGAGCTGCTTCCACTAGTGATTACACGTCCTATATACAGTATACAGGTTCCAGTGATTGTATAACCCCCCCCCTCTGTATGAGCTGCTTCCACTAGTGATTATGCGTCCTATATACAGTATTTTTTACTGGAGAGACAGGGCGGCGGTGAGCTCCATTTTGCCACCACCATCATCATATGCAAACCAAGGACTGGATGAGTATTACTTGCTGTATCAATCTGTTATGCATACTCTATTATCATACGTCTGCTACATATATATATGTTTCTAGTTCCATTATTTTTTGGAGGAATAGGTGTGGGTTTACTATTGTATGTATTTGAAGGTTTATTTAGTGGATGCTTATTTATATTTGTTTCAATTTGCAAACCAATATTCCTTGTTCATTGGGTGTCCAGCTGCGTGATAGTAATTTCTAATGGGTTATTGTTCTGGGATAACTCTGCCAGAATTCAGGGATTTTTTGTTTTGTATGTTATTAGGATTACCATTAATTTTGCTTTGGCTGTCTGTGGACTGTTGTGCCTTATTAGTTTATGTGCTCAGTATAGCACATGACTGACTGTCCAATTTGATTTTATCCATGTATGAAGCCAAAATCAAAATAAGCAACCCATATAAACACCCTACACAAACACAGGACAGTAGAAACACACTATACATAATGATATAAAACGTATAACCTCGGTATAACACACAAAGTCACGCTAATGCTGTAGCTATCATGCACCCTGAAATCACGAAATTCCTCTCTATAACACACTGAAATCACTAATGTAGTATACACTAAGAGAAATAAAAAAGAAATTAAATTTAAAAAAAATTAAATAATTAGAGGATATAATGTATGTATGTGTGTAGATATATATATATATATATATATATAGATAAACATAAAATTAAAATAAAAACTTGCTATAGCACGCCCAAATCACACACTAGAAACACACAGAAACCTAGCCATAGCACACGCAGATCCCACAAGCACTTAGCTATGGCACACGGAGGCAACGCAAAGGGAAGGTAATCACACATAGGAATTTGATATAACAGACTGAATCACTGGACATTAGTCACTATAACTCTATAGTTGTATTCTCAAGCAGCTTCACATGCTGGTCTTTTATGTGGGTTATGATTTACAGGGTTATTCAAAGAGCTGTGTGTTTTTAAATAATGTTGGAGTAACCCCAAGGGCTAAGCAAAAAGTTGAATAAATTAATACTGTATTTAAGTTCACTATTCTAATTGTTGCAATTTTAAAGTGACAAAGCAGCAATGTACAATCTTTTGTTTTTTGAGCACTTGCTACAGTTGGGTAAATAATTATTTAGAACAGTAACTTTGTCTTTATTGAGGGAGAGGAGAGACTTATTTCAGGAATAGAGGAAACATGAGCAGTAACTCACTCATATTTCACACTTGTACCATCATCATAATAAAGCCTGCGAGTGGATAAGTATTAAGTGTATTTATTCGGGGAATTTGAAGCTATGTTGATAATATACTATATGCGTGTGTGTGTGTAATCTATTGGGTTAAATACGCTCTAATTTATCCGTTCTAGTGATTTGCATTGTTAGCTAGAATATGCTCGTTGATATTTGCTTCACTTTGTAATACTTGATCAAACCTTATTAGTTGTATAGTCTGTATGATCTTTTAAACATAGGTAGTCAGTGACCGCATGGCTGGCAGCCATCTTAACCTCAAAAAGTCACATGTGCTTCTGCCAATGAGGAAGGGCTGCAGCAGTAACTGTACAATCTGTTTAAGCTTACATTTGCGCAACTAAATTAATCCAGATTGTTTCTGCCAGATTTATGAAGATACAACAATTACTAACTAAATATACATTTAAATGTGTCTGTTAACAATTCAGAAGAGGCTTATCAACTAAACAGTGATGCTGTATGTTAGCAAATGCTGTGTCATTGGGTTAGTTCGGTTGGTTTAACTTCGGGTCTATAGATTAATATACTAAGCAAGAATCAGTTTCATATGTGCAGATTTGTTCTATTGATAAGGGATTCCAGGGCTGAGGACTCATAAAATGGTGACAATGCAGCCACTTATGTACAGAACATCCTTGCTCTTTTTCAACTCAAAATGGAGACGGCGTTATTTACATTTCGCAAGGGGACACACACATACAGAGGGAGAAGTTGCACAAACAAACCAGTCGCTCTTAGAATCCAAACAATGGCTGAGATAACAGTGAGCTGCTGACCTTACTTGCTGGGGGGAGGGGAGGGGCTGGTGGAAGCATGTGAAAACAAAAGGAATTCATTACTTACAGGGGGGTGTACACTATACAAAGACTGGATCGTAATACAGAGGTTACGCTATACAGAGGGAAGACAATACTCTACATGATACACAGAGCAAGGGAATGTAAGGAAAATACATACAAATAAACATTGGGACGGCCGTTTCTTTGCAGAGGCAATAAGTAGGGAAGATGTTTCTGTTAGCTACCATTCAATCAGGTGGTGATTTTGGTAAGGGTAGCTGGCGAGGGGACAGAGTTACCTATGCTTGATCTAAAGGCAGCCTTCAGGCCGTACCGCTGTGTCCAGGGGGTTTTCTTTTAATGGGGTGTACATTTGATGGGTAATTTTACATTGATATCTGTTTACCAATTGGGGTGGCCAATATCCCGTGCTCCCTTTTTAAAGGCTTCCTACTTTTTGCATTGCTTAGTGGAGAAGAGATAGGGAGCGGGGAGGAGGCGTATAGTACATTACTTGAGCGATTTCATGGTAACGGGTTCCTAAGGGACTGGAGAGTGAGGTAGGATCGGGGGGGGGGGACAAATAAGTTTAGACATTAAGATCAAATGGTCTAGTGTAATTTCAAATGGTGAGCAGGCAAATGGCCCAGGAGTAGATTCAATGGATGGGTGCAAGGCTTGGTGTTTCTGGAATTTTTTATTTAGCCAATCGTCGTGGCAATACCACTGTGGGGGATAGAATTAAAAAATAAATAAATATAAAAATAAAAAAAATCCCTCCCCTCCGCCTTTTCTATTTTTGGGTGTGATATTCAAGTTGTGGTGCAAGTGCTGAATAACACCATGTTACATGCATGTCTGCATCAACACAGCAGGTTATAGCCTATGTCAGGTAGACATAGAAACATAGAAAAATGTCGGCAGATAAAAACGCCCAATTACATGGATACTTTACCTGGATTTATCTTTTGTTTAGGATAGCCTTATGCCTATCCCATGCCTGATTAAAATCAATCACTGTTTTGGCCTCTACCACTTCAACTGGAAGACTGTTCCATGTATCCACCCTCTCAGTAAAATAATGCTTCCTGATGTTACTTTTATACCTCTGCCCCTCTAATCTAGGTATTTGGTGTTGATATGTTGTCTGCATCATCACCGCAGGTTGGAGCCTATGTCAGGTATTTGGTGTTGATATGTTTGGAAAGCAATATTAATTTCACGGTAATCACATACCGGGGGTAAGGAAGGTCGTGGCGGATACATTGTCCAGTTTCAGGTGGGATGTGTCCCGATATTTGGCACCGGGAGGAGGAAGGAAAAAATAAATAAAAAAATAATAAAATAAATAAATAATAATAATAAAAATATTTAAAAAAATAAATAAATATCCGGGGGAAGACTGCCCTCCATTTCTTTGCCAGATGGGGAGCAGTTAGAGGGCATCAATGATTTGGCGAGGAGATTGTTGTTGCAGAAGACATGGGCACCGTAGAGCAAGCAGGGAAAGGGTTGGATCGAGTTTTAAAGGGACAGAGGAGATAGGGCAGAAAGTTGTTTTCAAATAGCTACTGAAGTTCGGCGGTAAGTCAATAAAGGACAGCTTGGAACTATTTAGTGGTATTTCATACTTTGCTCGGTTAAAGGAAGAGGAGGACTGGGCTAAACAATTCGTGGTGAGGAAGATCTTGACAGCAGAAGTACAAGTAGGAGATAAGATGGAGCTGATAACAATCTTTGTAGGGCAGCTTTTGTTTTAGTTTTACAGCTGCCCTAAGGATTGAGAAACAATTGCTCTAGGTGCCCATGGTGGGGAAGTATGCCCGTGGTATGTATGAGGGATACTTGGAGGCGACTCCTTCAAACAGTCGCATGTTCTGGGGACACAAGAGTGGTATAACTTGTCCGGGTATCAATTCAAATGGTTCCGCAGCAGGCCACGGAGGGGCTTGGTGGAAAGGGGAGTTATATTTGCCCCCATTCTTTCAGGATAGGAGCTGCTGGTACTGGAGGCAGAATTGGGTTACCCAAAGGATCGAATTAAAAAGATGGGGAGATGGAAATGGGAAGTATATAGGAGATATGTGAGGTCATTAAAGAAATGAAGGGAAACTTATGGGGCATTGTTTTGTTTAATAATAATAATTTGTTTCCTTGTTTCTTTTGGTTTCTTTTCAGTTCAGGTACACTGTGTGTGTGCATTACCGTTAATAGTTTACATTTTGGATTTTGCAGGACACGCAATGAGAGTGCGGATCCTGGGACACTCCTATGTGCACTGGATGGAGAGTCGTGCTGCTGGCACCAAGAGAGGAGCAACCCCGGGGTGCAGCGTAATTGAAGTAGGGATTAGATGGATAGGGAAGCAAGGTAGGGTTTGGGGCAGTTATTGGGAATAGCAAAGACATCCAGGAGAAAGAGGGGTAAGCCAGATATTATGGTACTACATTTAGGGGACAGCTAGAGAAGAGATAGGTTTGTGAGGGGTGAAATAGCGGCCTGGCACGTGGGGATGCATGGTAGGGGGAGGGTCTGCAGGGTACGGGGTGAGTGTGGTTTCGTACGGCAAGCTCAGGTGCCTTCCTGGTTTGCAGATCCTCTCGGCCTGCTATTTGCGATATAAGAGACCCCTGAGCAGATGTGTGGTCATCCTGCTTAGCACGTGGGGCCGCTATTTCTGGGCAATATGTGTGGTGCATTGCATTTGCTGATGTTGTGTGGCAATGGTTTTGGAGCACCCTGAAATAGGAGCAAGAAGTGAGGAGTTCATTGAAAGGAGTGATAAGGCTGGGACACACTCTTCATTGAAGGCGCGATAAGGAGCCTTTTGGGGGGTAAGAGAAAAGGTCACGGTTTTTTATTGGTGGCAGTAAAAAGAGGGTCCTCGTTTTTGGTGGCGGTGAAATAGGCGGCCTGGCACGTGGAGGGCGATAGTGGGGGAGGATCTGCAGGGTACGGGGTGAGTTGTGGTTTCATATGGCCAGGCTCAGGTGCCTTCCTGGTTTGCAGATCCTCTCGGCCTGCTATCTGCCATAAAATAAACTGAGCAGATGTGTGGTCAGCCTGCTTAGCCACGTGGGGCGCTATTTCTGGGCAATGCTTGTGGTGCATTGCAGTTGCCAGTGTTATCTGGCTGCCAGTGTTATCTGGTGAAGCGTATTTGACATACGAGGATCGATAATAATAATTCTGCCTTAGAGGCAAAGAATTTGGCCTTAAGTAATAAAAGACGTGACCTTTTCAAAATGCCAATACTTTGTTGTGTTTTTATTTACGGGAAAGGGAGGGGGTGGGGGCAAGTAGGGGGGGCTGGGGGGGTTAGTAGAAGGTAACTTACATGGGGAAAAAGTGTAAGAAGAGGATAAGAGTATAATTCTTAGTTCGAGAGAATGACTAATTAGGAATGAAAAAGGCTTAAGAATTATCTCTGTATTATGCAAGAGGGAAAGAAAGGAGGTTTCCTTGTTATATGGGATCAGGCTTTGTTCTAAGAGCTGAAGCATGGCTCTTTGTGATTGGGTACAATGGAGAAACAATGGAAGGGAGGATATAAAATGGCTGGGCAGGGGACATTGAGGTATTGCAATGATTTTTCATTTACTCCCACCCAACCCACCTGTTTTGTTTTCTCTTTCATAGATGCTGTTTCGCTACAACGTCGGAAAGGTCACGCAGCAGAAGCACCATGGATAGGGGCAATGGAGTGGTGATTCCACCACTCATGCAAGACCGCCCGTGGTTTCCCATATGGAAATATGCCATGTTACATGAACCCGGTTCGTGGCTTATACGGCCATGTCTGGGGGATTGTCTAAATATGGACATGGTTAGTCTACCTATTCTATCACATTATATACACCATGTGACATGAAGCCAGCCTGAGGTTTTTTGAACGCCAGGGTTGGGGGATTGTTCTTTGATTAAAAGCATGGTTTAGAGCAATTATTATCGATCAGATAAGTATCCCACGAGGCTTGAAGCCAGTTGGTGTTTTTTTACGGCCGCAACTGCGTGGATTGCGCTTGCATTGGGTACTTTACCATGTGGCAGGAAGCCAGCTGGTGGTTTAGTCGGCCACAGCTGGGGGATTGCGCTTAAGATGGACATGGTTTAGGTTAGGGAGGAGCGGTGAAATAGGCGGCCTGGCAAGTGGAGGGCGATAGTGGGGGGAGGATCTGCAGGGTACGGGGTGAGTTGTGGTTTCATATGGCCAGGCTCAGGTGCCTTCCTGGTTTGCAGATCCTCTCTGCCTGCTATCTGCCATAAAATAAACTGAGCAGATGTGTGGTCAGCCTGCTTAGCCACGTGGGGCGCTATTTCTGGGCAATGCTTGTGGTGCATTGCAGTTGCCAGTGTTATCTGGCTGCCAGTGTTATCTGGTGAAGCGTATTTGGCATACGAGGATCGATAATAATAATTCTGCCTTAGAGGCAAAGAATTTGGCCTTAAGTAATAAAAGACGTGACCTTTTCAAAATGCCAATACTTTGTTGTGTTTTTATTTACGGGAAAGGGAGGGGGTGGGGGCAAGTAGGGGGGGCTGGGGGGGTTAGTAGAAGGTAACTTACATGGGGAAAAAGTGTAAGAAGAGGATAAGAGTATAATTCTTATACGTCCTATATACAGTATACAGGTTCCAGTGATTGTGTAACCCCCCTCTGTATGAGCTGCTTCCACTAGTGATTACACGTCCTATATACAGTATACAGGTTCCAGTGATTGTATAACCCCCCCTCTGTATGAGCTGCTTCCACTAGTGATTACACGTCCTATATACAGTATACAGGTTCCAGTGATTGTGTAACCCCCCTCTGTATGAGCTGCTTCCACTAGTGATTATACGTCCTATATACAGTATACAGGTTCCAGTGATTGTGTAACCCCGCCCTCTGTATGAGCTGCTTCCACTAGTGATTACACGTCCTATATACAGTATACAGGTTCCAGTGATTGTATAACCCCCCCCCTCTGTATTGAGCTGCTTCCACTAGTGATTACACGTCCTATATACAGTATACAGGTTCCAGTGATTGTATAACCCCCCCCCTCTGTATGAGCTGCTTCCACTAGTGATTACACGTCCTATATACAGTATACAGGTTCCAGTGATTGTATAACCCCCCCCCTCTGTATGAGCTGCTTCCACTAGTGATTACACGTCCTATATACAGTATACAGGTCCAGTGATTGTATAACCCCCCCTCTGTATGAGCTGCTTCCACTAGTGATTACACGTCCTATATACAGTATACAGGATCCAGTGATTGTGTAACCCCCCCCTCTGTATGAGCTGCTTCCACTAGTGATTACACGTCCTATATACAGTATACAGGTTCCAGTGATTGTATAACCCCCCCTCTGTATGAGCTGCTTCCACTAGTGATTATACGTCCTATATACAGTATACAGGTTCCAGTGATTGTATAACCCCCCCCCTCTGTATGAGCTGCTTCCACTAGTGATTACACGTCCTATATACAGTATACAGGTTCCAGTGATTGTATAACCCCCCCCCTCTGTATGAGCTGCTTCCACTAGTGATTACACGTCCTATATACAGTATACAGGTTCCAGTGATTGTATAACCCCCCCTCTGTATGAGCTGCTTCACTAGTGATTACACATCCTATATACAGTATACAGGTTCCAGTGATTGTGTAACCCCCCCTCTGTATGAGCTGCTCCACTAGTGATTATACGTCCTATATACAGTATACAGGTTCCAGTGATTGTATAACCCCCCCTCTGTATGAGCTGCTTCCACTAGTGATTACACGTCCTATATACAGTATACAGGTTCCAGTGATTGTATAACCCCCCCTCTGTATGAGCTGCTTCCACTAGTGATTATACGTCCTATATACAGTATACAGGTTCCAGTGATTGTATAACCCCCCCTCTGTATGAGCTGCTTCCACTAGTGATTACACGTCCTATATACAGTATACAGGTTCCAGTGATTGTATAACCCCCCCTCTGTATGAGCTGCTTCCACTAGTGATTATACGTCCTATATACAGTATACAGGTTCCAGTGATTGTATAACCCCCCCTCTGTATGAGCTGCTTCCACTAGTGATTACACATCCTATATACAGTATACAGGTTCCAGTGATTGTGTAACCCCCCCTCTGTATGAGCTGCTTCCACTAGTGATTATACGTCCTATATACAGTATACAGGTTCCAGTGATTGTGTAACCCCCCCCCTCTGTATGAGCTGCTTCCACTAGTGATTACACGTCCTATATACAGTATACAGGTTCCAGTGATTGTATAACCCCCCTCTGTATGAGCTGCTTCCACTAGTGATTATACGTCCTATATACAGTATACAGGTTCCAGTGATTGTATAGCCCCCCCTCTGTATGAGCTGCTTCCACTAGTGATTACACGTCCTATATACAGTATACAGGTTCCAGTGATTGTGTAACCCCCCCCCTGTATGAGCTGCTTCCACTAGTGATTACACGTCCTATATATACAGTATACAGGTTCCAGTGATTGTATAACCCCCCCTCTGTATGAGCTGCTTCCACTAGTGATTATACGTCCTATATACAGTATACAGGTTCCAGTGATTGTATAACCCCCCCTCTGTATGAGCTGCTTCCACTAGTGATTACACGTCCTATATACAGTATACAGGTTCCAGTGATTGTATAACCCCCCCCCTCTGTATGAGCTGCTTCCACTAGTGATTACACGTCCTATATACAGTATACAGGTTCCAGTGATTGTATAACCCCCCCCCCCTCTGTATGAGCTGCTTCCACTAGTGATTACACATCCTATATACAGTATACAGGTTCCAGTGATTGTGTAACCCCCCCTCTGTATGAGCTGCTTCCACTAGTGATTATACGTCCTATATACAGTATACAGGTTCCAGTGATTGTATAACCCCCCCTCTGTATGAGCTGCTTCCACTAGTGATTACACGTCCTATATACAGTATACAGGTTCCAGTGATTGTATAACCCCCCCCCTCTGTATGAGCTGCTTCCACTAGTGATTACACGTCCTATATACAGTATACAGGTTCCAGTGATTGTATAACCCCCCCTCTGTATGAGCTGCTTCCACTAGTGATTACACATCCTATATACAGTATACAGGTTCCAGTGATTGTGTAACCCCCCCTCTGTATGAGCTGCTTCCACTAGTGATTACACGTCCTATATACAGTATACAGGTTCCAGTGATTGTATAACCCCCCCCTCTGTATGAGCTGCTTCCACTAGTGATTACACATCCTATATACAGTATACAGGTTCCAGTGATTGTGTAACCCCCCCTCTGTATGAGCTGCTTCCACTAGTGATTACACGTCCTATATACAGTATACAGGTTCCAGTGATTGTGTAACCCCCCCTCTGTATGAGCTGCTTCCACTAGTGATTACACGTCCTATATACAGTATACAGGTTCCAGTGATTGTGTAACCCCCCCTCTGTATGAGCTGCTTCCACTAGTGATGCACCAAATGATAATTTCTCGAACAAAACCGAGAACTCAAGATGGATTTGGGCAAAAACTGAAACAAAACTGAAAATGGCTTATTTTTCCCCGACTTACATTAGTTTTATTTATTTTTTAATAATAATTATTGGACTTTTTAATTAATATGGTGAGTTTAAATGAATCTGAATAGAGAAACTATAAAGTGATGAATAAAGTCACCGCACTTTTATAGAAAGGAACACCTAAACTGGACACAATGTCTTAACACTTTAGTGACATTTTTTCTCTCATACTTTGGTCGTTCCTTTCAATAAGTGATTATTCTGCCTGTGCTCCATATATTCATGTGAATTATTTACATGTTTCTCATCAGTGTGTGTATATATATATATATGTCTGTGTGATGGACCCCAAGGGGAGGGGAGGTTTGTCCCAGCCCATCACATTGTATGTGTATCAGATATCTGCTATCTTTGTGTACCAGGGAGAGCCACTTCTGGGGGGGGTCCATTGTTTTCTAATCACTCCTGGGGGGGGGTCTATACATTGTGTTGTTATTGTTCAGGCCTCACTGCCTGTGGGGGGAGGTTTATAGACACTGAATAAGCTGTTTCTGTGCTGTATCTATAGCAAGCCTTGTGGTGTCTGGATACCTGGGTAACATTGCTCTGGCATCTGAGGGAGCGCTAATACCAGAGGTACACAGCCAGGGAACAGGAGTCTGATACAGTCTGTCCCTGTGCCTTATGCCTGTCCCTGTGGTTCTGTCGGTTCTCTCTGTCCATGTCGTTCTGTCGGTTCTCTCTGTCCATGTCGTTCTGTCTGTTCTCTCTGTCCATGTCGTTCTGTCTGTTCTCTCTGTCCATGTGGTTCTGTCTGTTCTCTCTGTCCATGTGGTTCTGTCTGTTCTCTCTGTCCATGTGGTTCTGTCTGTTCTCTCTGTCCATGTGGTTCTGTCTGTTCTCTCTGTCCATGTGATTCTGTCCTCTCTATCCATGTGGTTCTGTCTGTTCTCTGTCCATGTGGCTCTGTTGGTTCTCTCTGTCCATGTGGCTCTGTCTGTTCTCACTGTCCATGTGGCTCTGTTCCTTCTGTCCCTGTGGCTCTCTGTTCCTTCTGTCCCTGTGGCTCTGTTTTTTCTGTCCCCGTGGCTCTGTCTGTTCCTTCTGTCCCTGTGGTTCTGTCTGTTCCTTCTGTCCCTGTGGTTCTGTCTGTTCCTTCTGTCCCTGTGGTTCTGTCTGTTCCTTCTGTCCCTGTGGTTCTGTCTGTTCCTTCTGTCCCTGTGGTTCTGTCTGTTCCTTCTGTCCCTGTGGTTCTGTCCCTTCTGTCCCTGTGGTTCTGTCTGTTCCTTCTTTCCCTGTGGCTCTGTCTGTTCCTTCTTTCCCTGTGGCCCTGTCTGTGCCTTCTTTCCCTGTGGCCCTGTCTGTGCCTTCTTTCCCTGTGGCCCTGTCTGTGCCTTCTTTCCCTGTGGCCCTGTCTGTGCCTTCTTTCCCTGTGGCCCTGTCTGTGCCTTTTTCCCTGTGGCCCTGTCTGTGCCTTCTTTCCCTGTGGCCCTGTCTGTGCCTTCTTCCCTGTGGCCTGTCTGTTCCGTCTTTCCCTGGGGCTCGCTCTGTTCCGTCTTTCCCTGGGGCTCTGTCTGTTCTCTCTGTCCACGTGGCTCTGTCTGTTCTCTCTGTCCACGTGGCTCTGTCTGTTCTCTCTGTCCACGTGGCTCTGTCTGTTCTCTCTGTCCACGTGGCTCTGTCTGTTCTCTCTGTCCACGTGGCTCTGTCTGTTCTCTCTGTCCACGTGGCTCTGTCTGTTCTCTCTGTCCACGTGGCTCTGTCTGTTCTCTCTGTCCATGTGGTTCTGTCTGTTCTCTCTGTCCATGTGGTCATGTCTGTTCTCTCTGTCCATGTGGCCATGTCTGTTCTCTCTGTCCATGTGGCTCTGTTATTTCTGTCCACGTGGCTCTGTTTCTTCTGTCCCTGTGGCTCTGTTTGTTCTCTCTGTCCATGTGGTTCTGTCTGTTCTCTCTGTCCATGTGGCTCTGTCTGTTCTCTCTGTCCACATGGCTCTGTCTGTTCTCTCTGTCCACGTGGCTCTGTCTGTTCTCTCTGTCCATGTGATTCTGTCCTCTCTATCCATGTGGTTCTGTCTGTTCTCTGTCCATGTGGCTCTGTTGGTTCTCTCTGTCCATGTGGCTCTGTCTGTTCTCACTGTCCATGTGGCTCTGTTCCTTCTGTCCCTGTGATTCTGTCTGTTCCCTGTCCCTGTGGTTCTGTCTGTTCCTTCTGTCCCTGTGGTTCTGTCTGTTCCTTCTGTCCCTGTGGCTCTCTCTGTTCCTTCTGTCCCTGTGACTCTGTCTGTTCCTTCTGTCCCTGTGGCTCTGTTTTTTCTGTCCCCGTGGCTCTGTCTGTTCCTTCTGTCCCTGTGGTTCTGTCTGTTCCTTCTGTCCCTGTGGTTCTGTCTGTTCCTTCTGTCCCTGTGGTTCTGTCTGTTCCTTCTGTCCCTGTGGTTCTGTCTGTTCCTTCTGTCCCTGTGGTTCTGTCTGTTCCTTCTGTCCCTGTGGTTCTGTCTGTTCCTTCTGTCCCTGTGGTTCTGTCTGTTCCTTCTGTCCCTGTGGTTCTGTCTGTTCCTTCTTTCCCTGTGGCCCTGTCTGTGCCTTCTTTCCCTGTGGCCCTGTCTGTGCCTTCTTTCCCTGTGGCCCTGTCTGTGCCTTCTTTCCCTGTGGCCCTGTCTGTGCCTTCTTTCCCTGTGGCCCTGTCTGTGCCTTCTTTCCCTGTGGCCCTGTCTGTGCCTTCTTTCCCTGTGGCCCTGTCTGTGCCTTCTTTCCCTGTGGCCCTGTCTGTGCCTTCTTTCCCTGTGGCCCTGTCTGTGCCTTCTTTCCCTGTGGCCTGTCTGTGCCTTCTTTCCCTGTGGCCCTGTCTGTGCCTTCTTTCCCTGTGGCCCTGTCTGTGCCTTCTTTCCCTGTGGCCCTGTCTGTGCCTTCTTTCCCTGTGGCCCTGTCTGTGCCTTCTTTCCCTGTGGCCCTGTCTGTTCCGTCTTTCCCTGGGGCTCGCTCTGTTCCGTCTTTCCCTGGGGCTCTGTCTGTTCTCTCTGTCCACGTGGCTCTGTCTGTTCTCTCTGTCCACGTGGCTCTGTCTGTTCTCTCTGTCCACGTGGCTCTGTCTGTTCTCTCTGTCCACGTGGCTCTGTCTGTTCTCTCTGTCCACGTGGCTCTGTCTGTTCTCTCTGTCCACGTGGCTCTGTCTGTTCTCTCTGTCCACGTGGCTCTGTCTGTTCTCTCTGTCCACGTGGTTCTGTCTGTTCTCTCTGTCCTGTCCTTGTGGTTCTGTCTGTTCTCTCTGTCCATGTGGCCATGTCTGTTCTCTCTGTCCATGTGGCCATGTCTGTTCTCTCTGTCCATGTGGCCATGTATGTTCTCTCTGTCCATGTGGCCATGTCTGTTCTCTCTGTCCATGTGGCTCTGTTATTTCTGTCCACGTGGCTCTGTTTCTTCTGTCCCTGTGGCTCTGTTTGTTCTCTCTGTCCATGTGGTTCTGTCTGTTCTCTCTGTCCATGTGGTTCTGTCTGTTCTCTCTGTCCACGTGGCTCTGTCTGTTCTCTCTGTCCACGTGGCTCTGTTCTCTCTGTCCACGTGGCTCTGTCTGTTCTCTCTGTCCACGTGGCTCTGTCTGTTCTCTCTGTCCACGTGGCTCTGTCTGTTCTCTCTGTCCACGTGGCTCTGTCTGTTCTCTCTGTCCACGTGGCTCTGTCTGTTCTCTCTGTCCACGTGGTTCTGTCTGTTCTCTCTGTCCTGTCCTTGTGGTTCTGTCTGTTCTCTCTGTCCATGTGGCCATGTCTGTTCTCTCTGTCCATGTGGCCATGTCTGTTCTCTCTGTCCATGTGGCCATGTCTGTTCTCTCTGTCCATGTGGCCATGTCTGTTCTCTCTGTCCATGTGGCCATGTCTGTTCTCTCTGTCCATGTGGCTATGTATGTTCTCTCTGTCCATGTGGCCATGTCTGTTCTCTCTGTCCATGTGGCCATGTCTGTTCTCTCTGTCCATGTGGCTGTTATTTCTGTCCACGTGGCTCTGTTTCTTCTGTCCCTGTGGCTCTGTCTGTTCTCTCTGTCCATGTGGTTCTGTCTGTTCTCTCTGTCCACGTGGCTCTGTCTGTTCTCTCTGTCCATGTGGTTCTGTCTGTTCTCTCTGTCCATGTGGTTCTGTCTGTTCTCTCTGTCCATGTGGCTCTGTTGGTTCACTCTGTCCATGTGGCTCTGTCGGTTCTCTCTGTCCATGTGGCTCTGTTGGTTCTCTCTGTCCATGTGGCCATGTCTGTTCTCTCTGTCCATGTGGCCATGTCTGTTCTCTCTGTCCATGTGGCCATGTCTGTTCTCTCTGTCCATGTGGCCATGTCTGTTCTCTCTGTCCATGTGGCTCTGTTATTTCTGGCCATGTGGCTCTGTTATTTCTGGCCATGTGGCTCTGTTGGTTCTCTCTGACCATGTGGCTCTGTTGGTTCTCTCTGTCCATGTGGCCATGTCTGTTCTCTCTGTCCATGTGGCTCTGTTATTTCTGTCCATGTGGCTCTGTTATTTCTGTCCATGTGGCTCTGTTGGTTCTCTCTGTCCATGTGGCTCTGTTGATTCTCTCTGTCCATGCGGCTCTGTTGGTTCTCTCTGTCCATGCGGCTCTGTTTCTTCTGTTCCTGTGGCTCTGTTCCTTCTGTCCCAGTGATCCTGTCTGTTCCTTCTGTCCCTGTGATTCTGTATGTTCCTTCTGTCCCTGTGGTTCTGTCTGTTCCTTCTTTCCCTGTGGCCTGTCTGTCTGTTCCTTCTGTCCATGTAGTTCTGTCTGTTCCTTCTGTCCCTGTGGCTCTGTCTGTTCCTTCTGTCCATGTGGTTCTGTCTGTTCCTTCTGTCCCTGTGGCTCTGTCTGTTCCTTCTGTCCATGTGGCTCTGTCTGTTCCTTCTGTCCATGTAGTTCTGTCTGTTCCTTCTGTCCCTGTGGTTCTGTCTGTTCCTGTGGTTCTTTCTGTCCCTGTATTTCTGTCTGTTCCTTCTGTCCCTGTGGTTCTGTCTGTTCCTGTGGTTCTTTCTGTCCCTGTATTTCTGTCTGTTCCTTCTTTCCCTGTGGCCCTGTCTGTGCCTTCTTTCCCTGTGGCCCTGTCTGTGCCTTCTTCCCTGTGGCCCTGTCTGTGCCTTCTTTCCCTGTGGCCCTGTCTGTGCCTTCTTTCCCTGTGGCCCTGTCTGTGCCTTCTTTCCCTGTGGCCCTGTCTGTGCCTTCTTTCCCTGTGGCCCTGTCTGTGCCTTCTTTCCCTGTGGCCCTGTCTGTTCTCTCTGTCCACTTGGCTCTGTCTGTTCTCTCTGTCCACGTGGCTCTGTCTGTTCTCTCTGTCCCTGTGGCTCTGTCTGTTCTCTCTGTCCCTGTGGCTCTGTCTGTTCTCTCTGACCATGTGGCTCTGTTGGTTCTCTCTGTCCATGTGGCCATGTCTGTTCTCTCTGTCCATGTGGCTCTGTTATTTCTGTCCATGTGGCTCTGTTGGTTCTCTCTGTCCATGTGGCTCTGTTGGTTCTCTCTGTCCATGTGGCTCTGTTGGTTCTCTCTGTCCATGCGGCTCTGTTGGTTCTCTCTGTCCATGCGGCTCTGTTTCTTCTGTTCCTGTGGCTCTGTTCCTTCTGTCCCAGTGATCCTGTCTGTTCCTTCTGTCCCTGTGATTCTGTATGTTCCTTCTGTCCCTGTGGTTCTGTCTGTTCCTTCTGTCCCTGTGGCTCTGTCTGTTCCTTCTGTCCCTGTGGCTCTGTCTGTTCCTTCTGTCCATGTGGTTCTGTCTGTTCCTTCTGTCCCTGTGGCTCTGTCTGTTCCTTCTGTCCATGTGGCTCTGTCTGTTCCTTCTGTCCATGTAGTTCTGTCTGTTCCTTCTGTCCCTGTGGTTCTGTCTGTTCCTTCTGTCCCTGTGGTTCTGTCTGTTCCTTCTGTCCCTGTGGTTCTGTCTGTTCCTGTGGTTCTTTCTGTCCCTGTATTTCTGTCTGTTCCTTCTTTCCCTGTGGCCCTGTCTGTGCCTTCTTTCCCTGTGGCCCTGTCTGTGCCTTCTTTCCCTGTGGCCCTGTCTGTGCCTTCTTTCCCTGTGGCCCTGTCTGTGCCTTCTTTCCCTGTGGCCCTGTCTGTGCCTTCTTTCCCTGTGGCCCTGTCTGTGCCTTCTTTCCCTGTGGCCCTGTCTGTTCTCTCTGTCCACTTGGCTCTGTCTGTTCTCTCTGTCCACGTGGCTCTGTCTGTTCTCTCTGTCCCTGTGGCTCTGTCTGTTCTCTCTGTCCCTGTGGCTCTGTCTGTTCTCTCTGTCCCAGTGGCTCTGTCTGTTCTCTCTGTCCATGTGGCCATGTCTGTTCTCTCTGTCCATGTGGCTCTGTTTCTTCTGTTCCTGTAGCTCTGTTCCTTCTGTCCCTGTGGCTCTGTCTGTTCCTTCTGTCCCTGTGGCCCTGTCTGTTCCTTCTTTCCCTGTGGCTCTGTCTGTTCCTTCTTTCCCTGTGGCTCTGTCTGTTCCTTCTTTCCCTTTGGCCCTGTCTGTGCCTTCTTTCCCTCTGGCCCTGTCTGTGCCTTCTTTCCCTCTGGCCCTGTCTGTGCCTTCTTTCCCTCTGGCCCTGTCTGTGCCTTCTTTCCCTCTGGCCCTGTCTGTGCCTTCTTTCCCTCTGGCCCTGTCTGTGCCTTCTTTCCCTCTGGCCCTGTCTGTGCCTTCTTTCCCTCTGGCCCTGTCTGTGCCTTCTTTCCCTCTGGCCCTGTCTGTGCCTTCTTCCCTCTGGCCCTGTCTGTGCCTTCTTTCCCTCTGGCCCTGTCTGTGCCTTCTTTCCCTCTGGCCCTGTCTGTGCCTTCTTTCCCTCTGGCCCTGTCTGTGCCTTCTTTCCCTCTGGTCCTGTCTGTGCCTTCTTTCCCTCTGGCTCTGTCTGTTCCTTCTGTCCATGTGGCTCTGTCTGTTCCTTCTGTCCATGTAGTTCTGTCTGTTCCTTCTGTCCCTGTGGTTCTGTCTGTTCCTTCTGTCCCTGTGGTTCTGTCTGTTCCTTCTGTCCCTGTGGTTCTGTCTGTTCCTGTGGTTCTTTCTGTCCCTGTATTTCTGTCTGTTCCTTCTTTCCCTGTGGCCCTGTCTGTGCCTTCTTTCCCTGTGGCCCTGTCTGTGCCTTCTTTCCCTGTGGCCCTGTCTGTGCCTTCTTTCCCTGTGGCCCTGTCTGTGCCTTCTTTCCCTGTGGCCCTGTCTGTGCCTTCTTTCCCTGTGGCCCTGTCTGTGCCTTCTTTCCCTGTGGCCCTGTCTGTGCCTTCTTTCCCTGTGGCCCTGTCTGTGCCTTCTTTCCCTGTGGCCCTGTCTGTTCTCTCTGTCCACTTGGCTCTGTCTGTTCTCTCTCTGTCACGTGGCTCTGTCTGTTCTCTCTGTCCCTGTGGCTCTGTCTGTTCTCTCTGTCCCTGTGGCTCTGTCTGTTCTCTCTGACCATGTGGCTCTGTTGGTTCTCTCTGTCCATGTGGCCATGTCTGTTCTCTCTGTCCATGTGGCTCTGTTATTTCTGTCCATGTGGCTCTGTTGGTTCTCTCTGTCCATGTGGCTCTGTTGGTTCTCTCTGTCCATGCGGCTCTGTTGGTTCTCTCTGTCCATGCGGCTCTGTTTCTTCTGTTCCTGTGGCTCTGTTCCTTCTGTCCCAGTGATCCTGTCTGTTCCTTCTGTCCCTGTGATTCTGTATGTTCCTTCTGTCCCTGTGGTTCTGTCTGTTCCTTCTGTCCCTGTGGCTCTGTCTGTTCCTTCTGTCCCTGTGGCTCTGTCTGTTCCTTCTGTCCATGTGGTTCTGTCTGTTCCTTCTGTCCCTGTGGCTCTGTCTGTTCCTTCTGTCCATGTGGCTCTGTCTGTTCCTTCTGTCCATGTAGTTCTGTCTGTTCCTTCTGTCCCTGTGGTTCTGTCTGTTCCTTCTGTCCCTGTGGTTCTGTCTGTTCCTTCTGTCCCTGTGGTTCTGTCTGTTCCTGTGGTTCTTTCTGTCCCTGTATTTCTGTCTGTTCCTTCTTTCCCTGTGGCCCTGTCTGTGCCTTTTTCCCTGTGGCCCTGTCTGTGCCTTCTTTCCCTGTGGCCCTGTCTGTGCCTTCTTTCCCTGTGGCCCTGTCTGTGCCTTCTTTCCCTGTGGCCCTGTCTGTGCCTTCTTTCCCTGTGGCCCTGTCTGTGCCTTCTTTCCCTGTGGCCCTGTCTGTTCTCTCTGTCCACTTGGCTCTGTCTGTTCTCTCTGTCCACGTGGCTCTGTCTGTTCTCTCTCTGTCCCTGTGGCTCTGTCTGTTCTCTCTGTCCCTGTGGCTCTGTCTGTTCTCTCTGTCCCAGTGGCTCTGTCTGTTCTCTCTGTCCATGTGGCCATGTCTGTTCTCTCTGTCCATGTGGCTCTGTTTCTTCTGTTCCTGTAGCTCTGTTCCTTCTGTCCCTGTGGCTCTGTCTGTTCCTTCTGTCCCTGTGGCCCTGTCTGTTCCTTCTTTCCCTGTGGCTCTGTCTGTTCCTTCTTTCCCTGTGGCTCTGTTCTCTCTGTCCCTGTGGCTCTGTCTGTTCCTTCTTTCCCTTTGGCCCTGTCTGTGCCTCTTTTCCCTCTGGCCCTGTCTGTGCCTTCTTTCCCTCTGGCCCTGTCTGTGCCTTCTTTCCTCTGGCCCTGTCTGTGCCTTCTTTCCCTCTGGCCCTGTCTGTGCCTCTTTTCCCTCTGGCCCTGTCTGTGCCTTCTTTCCCTCTGGCCCTGTCTGTGCCTTCTTTCCCTCTGGCCCTGTCTGTGCCTTCTTTCCTCTGGCCCTGTCTGTGCCTTCTTTCCCTCTGGCCCTGTCTGTGCCTTCTTTCCCTCTGGCCCTGTCTGTGCCTTCTTTCCCTCTGGCCCTGTCTGTGCCTTCTTTCCCTCTGGCCCTGTCTGTGCCTTCTTTCCCTCTGGCCCTGTCTGTGCCTTCTTTCCCTCTGGCCCTGTCTGTGCCTTCTTTCCCTCTGGTCCTGTCTGTGCCTTCTTTCCCTCTGGCTCTGTCTGTTCTGCCTTTCCCTGTGGCTCTGTCTGTTCTCTCTGTCCACGTGGCTCTGTCTGTTCTCTCTGTCCACGTGCCCCTGTCTGTTCTCTCTGTCCCCGTGCCCCTGTCTGTTCCCTCTGTCCCCGTGGCTCTGTTCTCTCTGTCCCCGTGGCTGTCTATTCTCTGTCTCTGTGTCTCTTTCTGCCTTATTGTCTGATCAAGCTTAGAGTGATGAAAACAAAAGTTGTCGTGATGCTGAATCAGAAAGTGTTACAACTATTTTCTTCTTGCTCATTGTTGTCTCGTTTTAGTGACTCTCCTGTTCACTTATGTTTCGTTAATATGTGTTTTGTTTGTATTGATGTTGGATTACATCTAACTAAGGAAACTGTCCTTTAACCCCTGTAGCTCCATCCCCTTTGTCCTTTGTGTCCTTAGTACTGTGAGGCGGCATATCCACCTGGTGAATCCAGAGAGGAGATCCAGCCTGAGGGTCCTGGGAGTGCGTGTCCTTCTTGTAAGTAATTCCATAGAATCTGTAAAACCTGACACTGGTAATCCTACCTCCCAATGACTTTTCCAAATTGAAGCAAAGATCTGGTATCTCTTTAAAATTGAAAGCTCAACCACACGATACCCTTCCTCAATGCATCCGCACATGGAGACCCTAGATCTTCATTCGGGGGCTCTCCAACAGACAGTTGAAGAGCCAAGTAACCCTACTGAAATGTCTAAGTTTGCAGGGACCACCCCAACGACTGCCCTCTTTCTAGAGACTGACACGTTCAATCAAGTTATCAAGCGAACACATACATAAATGTAAAAAAAAATGCATCCATTAAGTATGTAGCGCTCACTCCCGGAGGAGCCGCTGAATAAACCTCTTGTTAGCCTCACCGCACTAGGAAATAACTCTGCACCAGCACTGTTGTGGATTTTTAGATATTTTATTCTTTACTGATCCCAATAAAGCAGCATATATGGTATTTGAACAACCAGAATTCACAATGCGGCAAAAACACGCGGCGGCAAAAGAAACCGTTAACCCCCTCATTTCTGGAGTGTAAGTCCCGTGAATAATAGCTCAAAGGATTGTGTATGTGTGTGTTGTATCGGGTACCCGGGTACTGTATTCAACTGGCCAGTGAATGAAACAAACAATCTTCGACTAGTCACCGTTGGGGCCCTGTAGATTTAAACAATATTGCAGCGTGCGTTTCTTAGTTTGGGAACTGCGGCCTGGAGGCCTCTCGCCCATTCGATAGACGAAACTGTCCAGCACCCGATCAAAGGATCTTCTCTGCTGTGTAGTGGGACTCTGTGCCACTGGATCCACTCCCTGCTTGCCAAATCTCTGCAACTGGAACAACGATCCACCGCCTGCACTCCCAATCGATCAGCACGGTCTCCTAACTCGGGGTCCAGCCGGAACTAGCTTGTCCTCCAGACCTCTCAGCGCTGCGTAAGTAGGTTTCAGCACGGTCACTGTCCCGATCTCCAGCACCAGTGAGGCAGCGTCTGTGCTCCGGCCTGGTCGCGATCCTTGACAGCTCTCACGTGTGTCCTCCACCTTTCACTGCTCTGCACACTCTGACCTTTCCTTCCACGAGGCCGCTGATCTCCTTCCTCCTTCTGTCCCACCCCCTTCCTGTCCTCACGCAAAGGATGATGGTAGGTGTAGTTCAGCTTTTGTCCAACATAGTCCATTATGTCTCTGTCTCCCTCTGGTGGCCATAATAATTAAATGCAGCAGAACACAGTCTTTTAGGCTAGGGTCAGACGAACGCATTTTTATGTTGTCTGTGAAAAAGTGCGTTCGAACGAATGGACGCATTTTTTCACAGAATACGTGATAGCGGTCATACGATGCGCATTTTCGTCCGTGATTTTGTACGGATCATCAATAAAACTCTTTTTGTGTCTGGACGTTATGTTGGCCGGACATTAGCAGCGTCTGACGTCTCCTAATCACGCACACACGCCGCTAGCAGACACAGCGCACTCTGTACGTCAGTACCTGCGGTTTCACGTTCTCGAAAAAATGCGTTCATTTTCCACTTGCGTTGCGCAGCCGGACTTTTGTGCGGCCGTACTTCGTATATTGGCCGTCATTGCCCGGCATCTGCTGCTAGTGCGGCCGTGATTAAGTGCGGCTGCACGCGCGTTCGCACTGCCTCAGTCTGACCCTAGCCTAAAGCAGCGCTACAAGTACATGCAAAATACGCAAAGATTTTAAATAAAGTCCACATAAACCGTTTCGTATTAGCAGTTATACAAAGTGCATCAGAGAAATAGGAAATCAGTCTCAGTACGGATCTCAAATTGAATATAACTTGTATGTGGTGTTGTACTGCCCCTAGTGTCTGATATGTGAAACTGCCAGTTCGATTTATATAGATCAGTGGTTCCCAACCGCGGTCCTCAAGTACCGTGAACATGTCAGGTTTTCCAGATAACTGAAGCACAGCACAGGTGATATGATTTGCTGCTCAGTGATTGCAGGATTCAGTCTGCATTTCCCCAAGGTAATCCTTAAAACCTGGCCTGTTAGGGGTACTTGAGGACCGCGGTCTGGAACCACTGATATAGGTAATTCCGTTCATGAAAATATAGTGTAAACAATGTTGTGTACTTCAGTATGGTCAATTTTCAGTCCTTGTTGCTCTCTCCGAGCATCTGGGAATTCCTATGCGGTTTTCACCCCCCCCCCCCAGTGTTGCCAGGGGCCATTCTTTGTCCTCAGATGCATTTTTTTTTTACATAGGTTTCCGAGCGAACACATACATGACTGAACGTGTTCAGCGCCATACAGGAGAATTCTCTACCTTTTGTACACATATCCATAGCAGCTGCAAAGCTCTGCTAACATCCTTCTGTGGGCTGCACACACACGAACATACACTTTTTTTCCCATTAAAATATACACTGCGTCTGCTACAAGGCGCTAAAGAAGGGTATTCTTCACCATTATAGGTGTATTTTGCTGCATTGTTTTGTGATGTGTAAAGTAATGTCCTGTCCTGTTTTGTTTTGTTTTGTTTTGTTTTGCAGGAGTACAGCAACAGTCTGAAAATGTTTAGAGGAATTATTTTTGAGGAAATGGTATCATATGTTGACAAAAATCTCATTCACACTCAGTCAGTAAAGCAAGAAGAAATAATGATCAAAGATGAATCTCTGGATTTCCAAGAAAACTGGAAAGAGCCAGAGAATTCTGAACTGTCACATGGGACTGTCCAAAATATTGATCCGTTCACAAATATGTTGGGTTATACTGACATTTCGAATTATGACAGTTGGGGATCTGAACTTACCCACATTCACACAGCTCAGATTGGATCCAAAACATTTCTGATCCCTGAAACTGAGAATTGTTTAAGCACAAATGCAAGTCTAAGTAAGCACAGGAGAGTTCACATAGGAGAGAAGCCGTTTGCATGTTCTGAATGTGGAAAATATTTTAGAACAAAGGGTGAGCTTACTGTGCATGAGAGAATTCATACAGGAGAAAAGCCATTTCCTTGTTCTGAATGTGAGAAATATTTTAGATCAAAGGGTGAGCTTACTGTACATGAGAGGATTCATACTGGAGAGACACCATTTCCTTGTTCTGAATGTGGGAAATGCTTTATTTCAAAGGGTATTCTTAATGTACATAAGAGAATTCATACTGGAGAGAAGCCGTTTGCTTGTTCTGAATGTGAGAAATCTTTTCCAACAAAGAGTATTCTTACTGTGCATGAGAGGATTCATACTGGTGAGAAGCCGTTTCCTTGTTCTGAATGCGGGAAATGTTTTATTACACAGTGTATTCTTAATGTACATAAGAGGATTCATACTGGAGAGAAGCCGTTTTCTTGTTCTGAATGTGGGAAATGTTTTATTACACAGGGTATTCTTCATATACATAAGAGAATTCATACAGGAGAGAAGCCGTTTGCTTGTTCTGAATGTGAAAAATCTTTTCCAACAAAGAGTATTCTTACTGTGCATGAGAGGATTCATACTGGTGAGAAACCGTTTCCTTGTTCTGAATGTGGGAAAGGTTTTACTACACAGGGTATTCTTAATGTACATAAGAGAATTCATACAGGAGAGAAGCCGTTTGCATGTTCTGCATGTGAAAAATATTTTAAAGCAAAAGATAAGCTTACTGCACATGAGAGGATTCATACAGGAGAGAAACCATTTGCATGTTCTGAATGTTGGAAATGTTTTAGAACAAAAGATGATCTTGGTATACATGAAAGAATTCATACTGGAGAGAAGCCGTTTGTATGCTCTGAATGTGGGAAATGTTTTAGAACAAAGTGTGCACTTACTATACATGAGAGAATTCATACAGGAGAGAAGCCGTTTGCTTGTTCTGAATGTGGAAAATGTTTTAGAACAAAGGGTGAACTTAGTCTATATCAGCAAATTCATACAGGAGAGAAGCAGTTTGTATGTCTTAAATGTGGAAAGTGTTTTCAAACAAAATATAAATGCACTGTACATGAGAAACGTTATATAGGAGAAAGGCCATTTGCCTGTGGTGTATGTGGGAAATGTTTAAAAAGTAAGCGTAACCTGACTCAACATTTAAGAATTCATATAGGAGGAGAGAGGCTGTTTGCATGTTCTGAATGTGAGAAATGTTTTAAAAGTAAGAGTAACCTTACTCTACATTTAAGAATTCATACAAGAGAGAAGCTGCTTGCATGTTCTGAATGTGAAAAACTTTTTCAAACAAAAGGGAAGCTTACTGAACATGAAAGAATTCATACAGGAGAGAAACCGTTTCCTTGTACTGAATGTGGGAAATGTTTTAGAACAAAGGGTGAGCTTACTAAACATGAGATAATTCATACAGGAGAGAAGCTGTTTGCTTGTTCTGAATGTGGGAAATGTTTTAAAACACGGGGTCATCTTACTGCACATGAGAGAATTCATACAGGAGAGAGACCGTTTGCATGTTTTGAATGTGGGAAGTGTTTTAAAAGAAAGGGAGATCTTACTGGACATGTGAGAATTCATACAGGAGAAAAGCCATTTGCATGTTCTGAATGTGGGAAATGTTTTAGAACAAAGCGTGATCTTACTGCACATGAGCGAATTCATACAGGAGAGAGACCGTTTGCATGTTTTGTATGTGGGAAATGTTTTAAAAGAAAGGGAGATCTTACTGGACATGAGAGAATTCATTCAACTATTAATTCCCGTTGATGTAAAGTAATTTTCATGGCATGAATGTGAGTAGGATTTTGGCAAAAAGTAGCAGAGTTTCACACCTGAATGTGCAAACAGAAGAGAATTTCCTCTTAGATGGACAAAATTTACTGAATTCAGGTGTTTCAATCGGAGCTTTTGCCTCAGGTTTATAAAATCAAGCACCCAGCCCTGCAGTGTGCATTTACAAACATTTGCGACCAAAATGGGTCGCTCTGAAGAGCTCAGTGAATTCAAGCTTGTACTGTGATAGAATGCCACCTTTGTAATAATTCAGTTTGTGAAACTTCATCCCTGCTAGACCTTCCATATTCAACTCTAAGTGGTATTACTGGAAAGCGAGAACTTTTTGGAACGGCAACAACTCAGCCACGAAGAGAAAGACCATGTAAAGTCAGAGCAGGGTCACCGGGTGCTGAGGTGCACCCATAGCTGAAGAGTTCCAAACTTCCATCGGCATTAATATCCTCACGCTGCCTTGTGCCAGCTGTAAAGTTTGGGGAATGAGGAGGGTTAATGATATAGGGCTGCTTGTAAGGGGTTGGACTCAGTCCCTTAAGATTTCCCTTCACTGGAAGTAATGCTGCAGCATGTCAAGACATTATGGACAATGCTATGCTTCCAACTTTGAGAACAGTTTTTGGATTCCAGTATCCGTGTGCCCTAGAGCACAAACAAAGGCCCATAACGTCACAGTTGGATGTGTTTGTTGTGGAAGAACTTGAGTGGTCCACACCGAGCCCTGACCTCACCCCATCAAACACCTTTGGGATGGAACTGAGATTGCGAGTCAGGCCTTCTCATCAGTTTCTGACCTCACAAGTGAGTTACTGGATGATTTGCAAAACTTCCCACAGAAAAACACAAATGTCTTGGAAAGCCTTCCCAGAAGAGTGGACGCTGTTATAGCTGCAGAAGGGCGGGATCCGATTCAAATAATTTTTGTTCCATTTTTACAAAGCTGTCCCACACAGTCATACCCACATTGAACCTTTCCATGGGTGACGGCTCAATTACTTTTTGTGGAAAGAAGGCAGGCTGAGGCAGCTATATATGTCTAAATATATGAATTTATTGTTCCATGGTTTTGTTTTGTTTTGCTTTAAAGCAGGGGTCAAGTCCTGGGAAAAAAAGTGAGGGAACTCACCATCGAATTCCACAACCCCTATTACCTGAAGAAAAAAAATAATATATATATATATATATATATATATCACGAGTATAGCAGTACGTGGTGATACCATTTTTATTAGGTTAACATTACATTTAAAAGACAAGCTTTCAAGAGTGTAACCTCTCCTCTTCAGGTCTGGAAACTATACTGATCAGTGAAAGGTATCACTACGTACAGGTATACTCGGGATTTTGGCAACTGGACTAACACGTTATATATATCTCACATTCATATATATATCCAGGCACAGACCCCCCAGAATTATATGCACAGACCCACCAGAATTATATACACAGGCATTGGACCCCCAGAATAATATGCACAGCACTGAGCCCCCAGAATAATATAGACAGCACTGAGCCCCCAGAACAATATGTACAGCACTGAGCCCCCAGAACAATATGTACAGCACTGAGCCCCCAGAACAATATGCACAGCACTGAGCCCCCAGAACAATATGTACAGCACTGAGCCCCCAGAATAATACACACAACACTGAGCCCCAAGAATAATATGCACAGTACTGAGCCCCCAGAACAATATCCACAGCACTGAGCCCCCAGAACAATATGCACAGCACTGAGCCCCAAGAATAATATGCACAGCACTGAGCCCCCAGAACAATATGCACAGCACTGAGCCCCCAGAACAATATGTACAGCACTGAGCCCCCAGAACAATATGCACAGCACTGAGCCCCCAGAACAATATGTACAGCACTGAGCCCCCAGAACAATATGTACAGCACTGAGCCCCAGAACAATATGCACAGCACTGAGCCCCCAGAATAATACACACAACACTGAGCCCCAAGAATAATATGCACAGCACTGAGCCCCCAGAACAATATCCACAGCACTGAGCCCCCAGAACAATATGCACAGCACTGAGCCGCAAGAATAATATGCACAGCACTGGATCCCCAGAATAATATGCACAGCACGGAGCCCCAAGAATAATATGCACAGCACTGGACCCCCAGAATAATATGCACAGCACGGAGCCCCAAGAATAATATGCACAGCACTGGTTATATGGATATATTTGCCCCCAGCTCACGTGAATATATTTGCCCCCAGCTCACGTGAATATATTTGCCCCCAGCTCACGTGGATATATTTGCCCCCAGCTCACGTGGATATATTTGCCCCCAGCTCACATGGATATATTTGCCCCAGCTCACGTGGATATATTTGCCCCAGCTCATATGGATATATTGCCCCCAAACACATGGTTGGATATATTGCCCCAGCTCATATGGATATATTTGCCCCAGGCCAGCTCATATGGATATGTTTGCCCCAGCTCATATGGATGTTTTTGCCCCAGGCCAGCTCATATGGATATGTTTGCCCCCAGCTCTATGGATATGTTTGCCCCCAGCTCTATGGATATGTTTGCCCCCAGCTCTATGGATATGTTTGTCCCCAGCTCATATGGATGTATTTGCCCCAGGCCAGCTCATATGGGTGTATTTGCCCCAGGCCAGCTCATATGGGTATATTTGCCCCAGGCCAGCTCATATGGGTATATTTGCCCCAGGCCAGCTCGTATGGATATATTTGCCCCCAGCTCGTATGGATGTATTTGCCCCCAGCTCGTATGGATGTATTTGCCCCCAGGCCCCAGCGCATATGGATGTATTTGCCCCAGCTCACCACCGTTTCGCTGGCTGCACATGGCGGGCGGCCGCAGGGCCGCCATCAGGGGGGTACAGGTATTACTGGTGTATGGGGCCCGGTGCCTCCAGGGGGCCGTGAAGGTTCACTGACAAACTTAGCTATGCCTAGTTGTCATGGGGACCCTGAAGCTGCTGGGCTCCTGGTATGGACGGACTAATAATATGGACACTGAGGGCCCGGGTCGCCAGCACAGCTGCCCCCCCCCTTGCTGCCCCCCCCCCCCTTACAGGGCCCTACCACGTGCCTTTGTAAAGAGTAACACACGGCATCAATAGCAGGAAGCTGGCTGTGGCCCCGCCCCCTAATGTCCCTGACTCACAGAGGCCCTGGAGCCGGTGAGCTGATGTAGAAGTGGGAGCCTGGACCCAGCATGGAGCTCCTCTTCCCCCTGACACAGGCAGACCCAGAGGCAGCAGAGAGGATTCCACTCACCAATGTAAGGATTTTCTCTTAGGCTGCCCTGGGTCTCCTCCTTAGCTGCAGATTTTCCCAGAGGGGAGGGAAGGGATGGAAAAAAAACAAAAAAAAAAAAACGGCCCTGTATTGACATGCCCCGCCCACACGAAGCTGGTGGATAATGAGAGGGTACTCCAGGGTCCCCCTGCTTAATGAGGAAGCCTTCATTATGTATGTGCAGCCTGTGTGTGTGTGGGGGGTATGTGTGTGGCCTGTGTGGTGTATGTGCAGCCTGTGTGGTGTGGTGTGTGTGTGTGTGCGTGCAGCCTGTGTGTGTGCAGCCTGTGTGGTGTATGTGCAGCCTGTGGTGTGTGTGTGCAGCCTGTGGTGTGTGTGTGTGCAGCCTGTGGTGTGTGTGTGTGCAGCCTGTGGTGTGTGTGTGCAGCCTGTGGTGTGTGGTGTGTGTGTGTGTGTGTGCAGCCTGTGTGTGTGTGTGTGCAGCCTGTGGTGTGTGTGCAGCCTTTGGTGTGTGTGTGTGTGCGTGCAGCCTGTGGTGTGTGTGTGTGTGCGTGTAGCCTGTGGTGTGTGTGTGCGTGCAGCCTGTGGTGTGTGTATGCGTGCAGCCTGTGGTGTGTGTGCAGCCTGTGGTGTGTGTGTGTGTGCGTGCAGCCTGTGGTGTGTGTGTGCGTGCCGCCTGTGGTGTGTGTGTGCGCGTGCAGCCTGTGGTGTGTGTGTGCGCGTGCAGCCTGTGGTGTGTGTGTGCGCGTGCAGCCTGTGGTGTGTGTGTCCGTGCAGCCTGTGTGGTGTGTGCGTGCAGCCTGTGTGGTGTGTGCGTGCCGCCTGTGTGGTGTGTGTGTGCAGCCTGTGGTGTGTGTGTGTGTGTGCAGCCTGTGTGGTGTGTGTGTGTGCTGTGACTGCACAGCATGTATGGGGTGTGGGTGTGTTGTGACTGCGCAGCATGTATGGGGTGTGTGTGTGCGTGCTGTTATTGCGCAGCATGTATGGGTGTGTGTGTGTGCTATTACTGCGCAGCATGTATGGGGTGTGTGTGCTGTTACTGCGCAGCATGTATGGGGTGTGCTGTTACTGCGCAGCATGTATGGGGTGTGTGTGCTGTTACTGCTCAGCATGTATGGGGTGTGTGTGCTGTGACTGCGCAGCATGTATGGGGTGTGTGTGCTGTGACTGCGCAGCATGTATGGGGTGTATGTGTGTGCTGTGACTGCGCAGCATGTATGGGGTGTGATCTCCATGTGTATGTGTGTAGGAGTATTGTTATAGATTTTTTTAAATACAAAAATAATACATCTGCAGTGGGGCCCCGATCAGAGCTTCAGTAAGGGGCCCCAGGATTTCTGATGGCAGCCCTGGGCGGCCGCATGTTCTCCCTCCTACGACGAGCCGCAGCTGGTATGAAGTGTGGCCGCTCACCTGGGATCCAACAGCCATCCGCAATCTCGCGAGATCACGGAGTCCATGTGACCTCTGCGATCTCGCGAGATCGCGGATGGCTGTTGGATCCCAGGTGAGCGGCCGCACTTCATACCAGCTGCCGCCCGTCGTAGGAGGGAGAACACGCTGGTGCCCGCCATGTGCGGCCAGCTGATTCAGGGCTCGGGCCACAGCAGGAACCTGCGTTCCCGCAGCATTCCCGCTGTGGGAAAAGTGCGGGAACGCCATTCCCGCTGGACTTGAGCCCTGCTTTAAAGCCTTGTGGGTCCTACACCCCATAGCACTGCAGAGAATCCTGTCTCAAATTGAGCCTAGACCTAATTATCCTGATGCAACTGTCACATCATATTCTACAAACTGTAAACAAGTAATATTATTTTCTTTCAATAAAACCTATCATGTTATATGTTTGAGCAGGTTAAAGTGATCATCACTGACAAAGTCAAAGTAATTATTTCTTAGAATACGTGAAGGTTATTGTAGATTCATTCATTGGGCTTTAATCATTAGTACCTGCCCAGATACAGTGTAAAAATGATTATCTTTTAATTTCCTGTGCATGAAAGCTTCCCTTAGTTAACATGCCCCATTTAGTTTGAAATGTGCGTTCGAATATCCTTTTAAAGCTACAGATGGGCTACGGTTTTTTCTTTCCCCATTCGCTTTCTATGATATGTGATTCTGGGCGGCTTAGGAATGTTTCCGTTACTCCAAAAGTTAAAATGTAAACCATATGTGGTTAAGTTTAACTATCTCCGGTAAGACAAATGCATCCGTGCGATTTTAACTCTGATGTGATCTGTTTCATGATTGGCTGTTGTACCACACCCTTGTGTTCTATATTAGAGCCTGATAAACAGAAGTATGCTGAGAGCAATTCTACTTTACATCTTGTGTGGTTGTCCTTTCTTTCTTTTGCTTTCCCATTGGCCATTGTAGCAATGATATGGCTAAATCTTTATATATGAAACAGACCACCAGCAGCAACAGATTTAACTTGCTTGTTTGGTAAATATGAACAGGAATGTTGATTTGATTGTTTATTTAACATACAGTAATAGAGGATAAGGAAAATATCCTGATTTATAAAACATGGAACCTGGAAAGGGAAGCGAGAGGGGGGGTCATAATACCCTGCATTATACATATGAAATTTTACACTTGTCACCGGTATCTTGCTATATGCGCCCTAATGGACGCTTCTGTATCTACTGACTAACACTCACAGATCTTTTGAACAAAACTTACTTTTTTCTAACGAATTTAAAACATTTTATGAACTCTGCTGTTGTCAAGATACAAATAATTGTCAAGGTTTCACCTAGATCTGCAGCACACCTTAGCACTTCACCCCTTTCTAACAGACCTGCAGTTTTTGTTTTGGCCCATTTCCCCTGTGTGGTGCTGACTGAAGGCCGGCCTCTTATTGCTTCCTCTGGCTGACCCCTATTTCTGTCTCTCTATTTAGGCTCTGCTCGCCCTTTCCCCTGTGCCAAATCATTAGCTTCCCTTTGCCACTTGCCTATGTCCAGTCTGACTCTGTCACATGGTGTTGTACCAGTGGAGCAAAGGTATGAACCCAGAACGCATTGACACACAGGCAGACACTTGAGTAAAGATCCTGAGTTAAGTAGAGGAGCAAGGAAGGAAAAGGGCTGTCTTGGGTAAGTTATGGAGGAGAGACAGGGGCAACACACCAGGAGACTCACAAGAGGCACGTGACAGCAGACAGGCAGGACAGGAAAGGGGCTAACTGGGTGCAGTCAAGAAAATTGAAAGCAGAGGGCCCAGCTGTAGGCTTGAAGGGAACACGACAGAAGCTTGAATGGAACACAGCAGAGGCTGCAGTTTTTGGGGAAGAGGAAGCAGGTGTCATGTCCCATGCCAAAAAGCCCGGCGCTGCCACAAGATGTCCCATGCCACAGCATCCTGAGGATCGGCAGCACCTTCCTCATACACCTGCAATATGTATTCTGGGCTATCCCACTTCCCAGCGCATAACTATCCATTCTGTTGCTCCATCCCAGTTTCTTCAGCTCCTCTTTTTCAGACACTGGTCCCACTATAGAATAATTAGTTCCCTACTTAAGAAAACCACACCATTCCTCAATGCTTCAGCATTGTGTGGTTTTCCACCAGTTCATGTGCACTCTCCAGCTTTTCCCGGATCACTTCCTACCAATATCATTTTATCCATGCTCCCCAGTTTCTGTGTTACCTTCATTGTCTCCACGGTACCAAGTCCTGTCTCCACTGTCTCTACTTGTTGCTGTGTTCCGGTTTACATGCTTACATGCTCAGCAAACTCTGGTTATCTGCTTCCACCCTTAGCAACTCTGGTTACGTTCAGGTTTTTTGAGGAACCGTTTACACCAGTGCTGGCAGTGCTGAAGCCTTAAGGCCCAGGCATGACTTCCTTTTCCATGTTACCAATTAGGCTGCTGAGATCCACCCCTGTGGATGGAACAGACAGGGCAAAACAGGAGTGGAATCTGGGACCAGGCCACTCAAAAACCTGGGCTGGAACTCGCAGGTCATGACAGGTAAGGTGCTGATGTCTCTGGTGTGGGCACGGGTCTGACTGCGGTCGTGCCTAGCCCATCCACTGAAGTCCTGACAAACTCCCTGTCCCTGTTCCATATTCCCCTCTGACCCTTTCCTAGGTGGATCTATCCTATTACCGGTTTCCAGTTCCAGTGTGTGCCCTCAGTCTCCAACCTGTTATCCACATCTCCAGTCTGTTATCCTCATCTCCAGCCTATTAGTCTCCTCTCCAGTGTGGCATTTATGTTTCTAGCCTGCCATCCACACCACATGTGTGCCCTGCTTAATAGCCATCTGTATATCCTGCCTTAACATGTCAGTCTCACGTCCTGCTGTTAAATATTATATATCCTTTATAAATCTGGGAAGTAATAGGCATGAATAAATTTTACAAGAAAAAAAGTGCCATCTGTGCTCATTTCTATACAACTCCATGTGAAACAAAACACAAAGGTTTTGGTTTACTTGAATGGCCTAATGAAACCAGAAGCCGCTCCTCTGAGCAACTGCACACTCTCTTGCTGCTTCTTCAAGAGAGCGTGCAGTTGCTCAGAGGAGCGGCTTCTGGTTTCATTAGGTAGGACTTGCCTTTCCAAGCGGTGCCTTGACAGGGCAGGTGAGTTTACACTTCAATGACCAATCAAGTAAACCAAAACCTCTGTTTTGTTTCACATGGTGTTGTATAGAAATGAGCGCAGATGACACTTTTTTCTTGTAATGTTTTATACATGAACTGGGTTGTTACTCCTGGTTGTTGCAGCCGCCTTGGTGGACATGGGCACGACACCATTTTTCTGTATGTATGTATGAATGAAATTTTGAGTGACTCAGATGGATTGTAGTGACTTTGCTCTCTGTCCCGAAATAGACCAAAATGAGCAATATAAGTTTCTATACTTGCTTATGCAGCAGATCTGTTCTTAGAACGTTCTGCCCCCTAACAGTTGACTGTGACCATGGGACCATGTAGAGAAATTACAGGTCTAAGTACAAAATAGAATAGCTACATTGTGTAGGCATATAAACACCTGGTTTTCCATCGGGGGAGACACAGGGTTATTCAGAAAAAGGTGAAACTCTGGAGAACTTTTGGAGAAGTGAAAACTCTAGATCAAAATAGCTGATTTGGAAAGTAAGATAAGTGGGAGAATTTTTCTGGTTTGGCTATTTTTGACATAGAATTTTCACTTCTCCAAACGTTCTCCAGAGATTTACCTTTCTCTGAATAACCCTGATTGCACATTATAAAGATATTTTACACCTGCCCTGCTTAGTTTCTGTTTATGGTTTTTACTTTATTACACATGTGTTTCCTCATTTCCCAAATATCCCATTATCACTAGGTCTTCCTTTGTGCTGAATACACTCTTGTTGTATCCTAATCCCAGTGTTGTGGTCTTTCTCTGCACGTCGGGTTCCTCCCTTAGAGGGAAAGCATAGCTTCAAGGCAGCACCCCTATATGACCCTGGCTGGATATAGCGTGTGTAGCGCTGCTTTAAAAACACTGTATTCTGGTGCATTGAACTATTGGAGACAGAGACATTGTTAGACTATGCTGGACAAAACCGAACTACATGTACCATCATCCTTTGCGTGAGGACAGGAAGGAGGTGGTACAGGAAGAGGAAGGAGATCAGCAGCCTCGTGCAAGGCAGAAGCAGAGTGAGTGGAGCAGTGAAAATTGGAGGACGCACGTCAGAGCTGTCAGGGATCGCAACCAGGCCCGAGTACAGATGCTGTCTTATGGGTGCTGGAGATCGGCACAGTGAACACGTTGAGACCTACCTGCGCAGCACTGAGAGGTCTGGAGGAAAAAGCTAGTTCCGGCAGGACCCCGTGTTAGGAGGCTGCGCTGATCGATTGGGAGTACAGGCAGCGGACCGGTGTTCCAGTTGCGGAGATTTGGCAACCTGAGAGCAGATTCAATAGCACGGAGTCCCAGTACATAGCGGAGAAGATCTTGTAGTCGAGGCATCGAGAGCAGGACAGTTTTGTTCATTGGATTGGCGAGAGGCCGCCTCCAGGCCGCAGTTCCAATACAGAAACGCACGCTGCAATATTGTTTAAATTCACAGAGCCCCAACGGTGACTAGTCGAAGATTGTTTTGTTTCATTCACTGGCCAGTTGAACACAGTACCCGGGTACCCTAAGCAAAACACATATATATTTTTGAGCTATTATTCATGGGACTTACACTCCAGAACTGAGGGGGTTAACCGGTTCTTTTACCACCGCGTGTTTTTCCCGCGTTACGAATTCTTGTCATTCAAATACCGTATATGCGTAATATATGCTGCTTTATTGGGATCAGTAAAGAATCTAATATAAAAATCCACAACAGTGCTGGTGTATAGTTATTTCCTAGTGCGGTGAGACTAACCCGAGGTTTATTCAGCAGCTCTTCCGGGAGTGAGCGCTACACGTGGGGGCTCGTTCCAGGATTCCAGTCTCTGTGGATACCGTAATTAAAGGGTTAATTATGGATCCAGACACTGCTGCAAAATGGTGTGAGGAGCACAATAGCCAGATAGGGTTAAGCATAGTCCTGGACATTCCTGCAGACACTTGGGCCGAAGATCAGATTCGCCAGGCTGTGGCCACGCTGACACCAGATCATCAGGGTTAATTCTGGACATTAAAGCGAACCCAGATACTTCTCACACATATGTTCTTTTTGAGTGGAGAAAGGGTGTTCCAGTGTGTTTTCAGGGCGCAAGTGTAAAGCTGACCGACGATGTGGAAGTTCAACTGATTTAGCCAAGTGCGCCACGTGGCGATCCCACGAATGTTACCACGCCCAGTCCACTGGCCATGATCGGGCCTGAATTTATAGTGGCTATCGGAGATTTGCTGGCTAAATGTTAAAGAACAAGCCCTCCACACACTAACTTTGGTTATCGACGGTTGAGGAATTTTACAGGAAACGTACCAACTCCGGCAGGATACGAAACCTTCGAAGAATGGGTGGAACAGGCGATGCAGGCTCTGGATGAGTGGGACGTCCCTGAAGCGCAGAAGAAGCAAAGGATTACTGAGAGCCTAAAGGGACCTGCGTCAGAGGCTGTCAGAAACCTGAAGTTGAGTAAGCAAGACTGTACTGCTTTAGATTACCTAAATATATTACAGGAAGTCTTTGGGCGAACAGAAAAGGCTGCTGAGCTCATGTACCAGTACGAACACACCTACCAGCGAAAAGGTGAGAAAATGACTGAATATATGAAGCGCCTGGATAAGATTCTACACCAGATACTACTTAAGAAAGGGGCCAAACCGGCCACAATAGATAAAATCAGAATGCAGCAGATATTGAGGGGCGCGCAACCTCTAGATCCTGTGATGTTACAGCTGAAAACCAGAGAAGGTAACCGAGAATTGAAATACCTGGAACTGATTCGAGCTGTTAGAGAGGAAGAGGCTCTGCTGGAAGAAAAATCCTTAAGGAGAGGAGAAAGCGCTTACGCACAACCCGTGAGGCATAACGAATATTTGCAGACTGAAGATGATTCGTAGGATGCCTATGGATCCGAAGTTGACATACAAGAGCATCTGGTTGTTCCTATATCCACAGAGAGTGCTGCAAAAGAGTCAACAATTCCAGAATATAGTGAGATACAAAAGACTGTTAAGAAGGTGCAAGAAGCTCAAGCTGAACTGGAACAGGCGCACACAGACCTGTGCCGAGTACTTTTGAAGGTGGCAGAGACACCGACCGATATGCAGAAGTTCCTCACTGACATGCAGACAACGGGAGTTGCTGTGGCGTCTGGCCAGGGTCCTTCAAATGAATCACCACGAGCATGTGCGCCTCCGTCTTCAAAGAAGAGATGTTTCAGTTGTGGGGAAATGGGTAATTTCCGAGCACAGTGTAAAAACCAAAGGCCTGAAGGAAAAAGAGTCGAAGAGTTCCTAAAGGCCTTAGAAGGGCTGCTATCTACCTCACAGGCGGGAAATGCCAGAGGGCCCAATTGAGGCAGCAAACTAGGTGCCCAAAGGTCAAAAACCGCTCCAAATTTCACACCAGAACCGAAAGGCCGAGAGGGCCCGGATCCTTGCCAAATGCTGGGCCTACCAGGACTGAAAGAGTTACTCCCTTAGTATCCGGTCCTATGTCATGGGAAAGCAATGCACACCCAAAACTTCCACGAATCAGGAAGAAGGCTCGGGTACAGCGAACTGGGTCTATATCTCCTGCTGCTACAAGCAAGTTTCCTGACCAGCTGATAGGTCCTTCTCACATCGTTCCAATCCAAGTAGAGGGAGTCTACACTAAAGCTCTGTTAGACTCACGGGCTCAAGTGACGTTGATCTATCGAGACTACGAGAAACACTTGAAACACATACCTTTAAAGAAGTTAAAGGACTTTGAGATCTGGGGTATCGGAACTGAGAAGTTTCCCTATGATGGATATCTACAGGTGAAGTTAGAAATTGGATCCGAAGTCATCGGACAGTCTGGAGGTTGTGATGCTTTGGCCATTGTGTGTCCTCGCCCTTCAGGGGCCAGCAGAAGTTCTATGATAGTGGGGATGAATACTGATCTGGTGAGACGTCTTCTGACTCCCAGAGTGATGGAAGAAGGTTCTACCAGAAGAGTACATCCGATGTTACGTCCGGTCTATCAACGAATGGTCGAAGAACAGAAAGCACCTGCCGAAGTGGGGCGTCTGTGGAGATTGGGAGGAACCGAGAAGGTTCTGCAATCGGGAGAAGTGGCGAGCTTCCGGGCTTCAGTCAAGTTGAACGGATCACAACCGGGTCCTTATGTGGTACTGGAAACTGATCTCAGTCATGGGAATGAGGCTGGAGTAGAAGTAATTCCTGAGATAATTTCTACAAGAGCTTTGAAACAGACACGGGGAAGAGTTTCAGTTAGTGTGTGTAATGTGTCTGATTCTCCAGTGGTCCTGAAAGCACGAATGCCTATCGGACAAGTGGCTTCTGTTACACCTCTCTCCCCTATCGATTTAGGGGGGTGAGTGAATAAAGAGATTCCAGCTGAATGGTTCTATCCTAAAGATGCTCCCATCTCGCCTGAATGGAAGAAACGACTTCAGTCCCAGATTCTAAAATGGAAGGACTTGTTCTTGAAGGATGAGTTTGACGTGGGATGCGCTAAGAGTACTGAACATCGCATTCGACTACAAGAGGATAAGCCGTTTCAAGAAAGGTCAAGACGAGTTCCGCTGGGAGACTTGGATGATCTACGAGAACAGCTAAATGAACTACAGAGGACTAAGGTGATTCAAGAGTCCAGGAGTCCTTATGCCTCTCCCATAGTGATGGTTTGAAAGAAGAATGGTTCTATCCGTTTATGTATAGACTATCGCACGTTAAATCAGAGGACCATTCCTGATCAATATGCTACTCCTCGGATAGAAGATGCCCTACAGTGTTTGTCTGGAGCAAAATGGTTTAGTGTACTAGACCTGCGAAGTGGGTACCATCAGATACCAATGCATCCTGACGACAAAGAGAACACTGCGTTCATCTGCCCACTGTGGTTCTTTGAGTTCAACAGAATGCCTCAAGGCCTCACAGGGGCTCCTGCCACGTTCCAACGGTTAATGGAGAAGACAGTCGGAGATATGAACTTAGAAACATAGAAAAATGTCGGCAGATAAGAACCTTTCGGCCCATCTAGTCTGCCCAATTACATGGATACTTTACCTGGATTTATCTTTTGTTTAGGATAGCCTTATGCCTATCCCATGCGTGCTTAAATTCAATCACTGTTTTGGCCTCTACCACTTCAACTGGAAGACTGTTCCATGTATCCACCACCCTCTCAGTAAAATAATGCTTCCTGATGTTACTTTTAAACCTTTGCCCCTCTAATCTAAGACTATGTCCTCTTGTTTTGCTATTTTGTTTCCTTTGATACAGGTGTTGGTGTATCTACAGTTGTGTTCAAAATTATTCAACCCCCAATGCTGTAAAGGGTTTTAGGGAATTTAGTGTACATTTGTAATTGTATTCAGAATGAAATCCTACAAGGACTTTTTAAAGAACCATATGCAACTAAAATGACATCAATTGGTTTTGTAATACAGTAGTAAATGTTTCTTTTGTGAATTCTTCATTGACACAATTATTCAACCCCTTAAAGATTACCACTCTGAAGAACAGAGGTTCATTCAAGTGTTTTCAATCAGGTATTGAAAACACCTGTGGATGTCACGGAGCAGCAATAAAGCATAATAAGCACCAATTAGGCAGCTTTAAAATGACTGTGATACTCAGCTCCTTCTAGACATTTACTGGTGTGGTTACAAACATGGTGAAGTCAAGAGAATGGTCCAGGAAGACAAGAGAAGAGGTGATTACTCTTCACAGGAAGGGCAATGGCTATAAGAAGATTGCAAAGATGTTAAACATACCAAGAGAGACCATAGGAAGCATCATTCGCAAATTCAAGGCAAAGGGCACTGTTGAAACGCTACCTGGTCGTGGCAGAAAGAAGATGCTGACTTCGACTGCTGTGCGCTACCTGAAGCGTAGAGTGGAGAAAAGTCCCCGTGTGACTGCTGAGGAACTGAGAAAAGATTTGTCAGATGTGTGTACTGAAGTTTCAGCTCAGACAATACGGCGCACACTGCGTAATGAAGGCCTCCATGCCAGAACTCCCAGGCGCACCCCCTTGCTGTCTCCAAAGAATAAGAAGAGTCGACTGCAGTATGCCAAAAGTCATGTGGACAAACCACAGAGGTTTTGGGATAGTGTTCTGTGGACTGATGAAACAAATTAGAACTGTTTGGGCCCATGGATCAACGCTATGTTTGGAGGAGGAAGAACAAGGCCTATGAAGAAAAGAACACCTTGCCTACTGTGAAGCATGGCGGGGAGTCAATCATGCTTTGGGGCTGTTTTGCTTCTGCAGGTGCAGGGAAGCTTCAGCGTGTGCAAGGTACCATGAATTCTCTTCAGTACCAGGAGATATTGGATGACAATGTGATGCAGTCCATCACAAATCTGAGGCTTGGGAGACGTTGAACCTTTCAACAGGACAATGATCCCAAGCATACCTCCAAGTCCACTAGAGCATGGTTGCAGATTAAAGGCTGGAACATTTTGGAGTGGCCATCGCAGTCACCTGACTTAAATCCGATTGAGAACCTCTGGTGGGACTTAAAGAAAGCAGTTGCAGTGCGCAAGCCTAAGAATGTGACTGAACTGGAGGCTTTTGCCCATGATGAATGGGCGAAGATACCCGTAGATCGCTGCAAGATACTTGTGTCAAGCTATGCTTCACGTTTAAAAGCTGTTTTAACTGTAAAAGGATGTTGTACTAAGTACTAAGATTGAATGTCACTTGGGGGTTGAATAAAACTGATAATGATGTGAGCACAGAAAAGACATTTGTGGCTATTTCATTATAAATGTTATGTATGTTTGTCTGACCTACACGTGCCTCTTTGATTTAATTGTAAGCAAGATGACTGAATGATCAAAATCAATGTCAAACTGGCCAAAACACTCAATTTCAGTGGGGGTTGAATAATTTTGAACACAACTGTAGATGATATTATTGTGTTCGGGAAGACTTTGGAAGAACATGAGCAACGGTTAGAGAAGGTCTTGAAGCGGCTCCATGAAGAGGGGTTGAAACTGTCTCTGGAGAAGTGTCAATTTTGTCTACCTTCAGTTACGTACCTGGGACATGTTGTTTCGGCAGAAGGTGTTTCGACGGATCCTTGGAAGTTGGAAGCCGTAGCTTCCTGGCCTAGACCCCGAAATGTTACCGAACTTAGATCCTTTCTGGGATTCTGCTCATATTACCGAAGATTCGTAGGAGGATTTGCTAAAATAGCTCAACCATTGAATAAGCTCCTACGAAAAGAAGTGGGAGAAGGCTCCAAGGCCCCTGATCGAAGTTTGCCAGTTTAAGGGCCAAGGAAGGCTCGAGAATCCATCCAAGAAGAATGGACTAATCAAGGTGAAAGTGCCTTTGGGAAGCTGAAAGAGAGTCTGACTCGAGCTCCTGTCCTGGCTTACTCTGATCCTCATAAGCCGTACAAATTACATATGGATGCCAGCAGAGAAGGTCTAGGGGGAGTCTTATATCAAGAATATGATGGACTGTTGAGCCCTGTAGCGTATGTAAGTCGAAGCCTTACGCCTTCAGAGAAGAACTATCCTACCCACAAACTAGAGTTCTTAGCTTTGAAGTGGGCGGTAGTAGACAAGCTGAAAGATTATCTGTATGGGGCCGACTTTGTGATAAAGACTGACAACAATCCTCTTACGTACGTCCTGACTACTGCAAAACTGGATGCAACGGGACATCGGTGGTTGGCTGCTTTATCAGGGTTTCGGTTCAGCCTTAAGTTTCGCCCATGAGTGAATAATCAAGATGCAGATGCTTTGTCAAGAAGGCCCTACACTACAGAATGGACTCAGCTGACTCCAGATGGGGTGCAAGCCTTATGTCAGGGGGCAGAGCGCCGGGTCAAGGGAGTAGTTGAAGCAGACGCTATAGGAGTTATGGCTGCGGGTGTTCCAGAGCTTTATTGTAATCCTACACAGCTGAGGGATGAAAGCCTACCTACTCTCTCGAAATAGGACCTGAGAGCAGATCAGGCTGGAGATTCTCTGATCGCTTTGACAGTGAAGGCTATGAGCGTGGATCAAAGGGAAATTCTACTGACTAATTCCCCAGAAGGAGCCCGATTTTGGTATACAAAGAATGGGAGCGGCTGAAGATGCTGGATGGGGTGATCTACCGAAGGGGCCCCTCGAACAATGCTGAAGAGACACAACTGTTGTTACTCCCCACCAAGTACAGAGAAGGTGTGCTGAGAGCATTTCACGATGACCATGGACATTTGGGTGCAGAGAGAACTTTTAAACTGGTGCGAGATCGATTTTACTGGCCTCGTATGAGATCTGAAGTTGAAAGTTATTGCCATTCGTGTTTGAGGTGTACTGTATTCTGAGGAAGACCCTACCAACCCGAACTGCTCCAATGAGCCACCTGCAGAGTCAAGGACCCATGGATTTGGTGTGCATTGATTTCCTGTGCTTAGAGCCTGATGCTAGTGGGCAGGGAAATATTATAGTAGTGACTGATCATTTCACCCGTTATGCCCAAGCTTTCTCTACTAAAGACCAACGTGCTCCTACTGTGGCGAAGGTCCTGATGGAAAAGTTTTTTGTTCATTTTGGCCTACCAAAGAGAATCCACTCGGATCAGGGCAGAGACTTTGAGAGCCGACTTGTTGGGCAGTTGCTGGAACTGTTAGGAATTCAAAAGACCCGAACTACTCCATATCACCCCCAAGGTGATGCTCAACTGGAAAGATTTAATCGCACTCCATTGAATATGTTGGGGACACTGTCCGTCACATAGCTACGCTGGTGCATGCGTATAACCGTACAGAGTGACGCTACTGGATACTCACCTTACCGTCTCATGTTCGGAAGAGAAGCTCGGCTGCCAGTTGATTTGGCATTTGGACTATCTCTTGATCAGAAATCTGTGGTCTCTCAGAAAAATTATGTGGACAGACTCCGGAAAAATTTGGCTTCTGCATTTGAACAGGCCCGTTTGACTTCAGGGGGCAGAGAACAGAGGAATAAGCGAAACTACGACTTGAGAGTTCGTATACAGGATCTACAACCCGGTGATAGGGTTTTGTTGAAGAACTTGGGTGTTTTGGCAAGGCATAAGATGGCGGATAGATGGAGTTCTCAAGTTTACATTGTCTGCAAGCAACTGCCTGGTCTGCCAGTTTACCAAATCCGTCCGGATGGAAAGGCTGGCCTCTAAAGAACTGGCACCGAAATCATCTGTTGCCTTTGAGAGAAGCTGTAAGGATACCAGTTGGAGACGAACTTTCTTTGCCGAACCCGCCTGTTCCTCGCTCGGCTCCTGTCACTTGGTCTCAGCAGTCATGGGTTGTTGAAGAAAGAGAGGAGAACAGTGAAGAAGGAAGTTTATGTCTGGACTGGGTGTGCCCGCCTGAGCCTGAAGAAGTCATTCCAGTTTCTGAACAGTGTAAAAGTAACCTGAGGCCTGAAGCTCCTGAATTCAGATTTGAAGTACCTGAGACCTCGGAAGTTCCTGTAGTTCCAGAAGATGCGTCCATAGATTACAGTTCTATGCCTTCACTGCAAGGCTCATACTCAGAGGAGGTGTCTGCTCCAGTTGTAGATGAGAGAATTGAGCCTGTAAATGTGGCACTTCCACCCGAAGAGGAGATGATTGAACCAGAGTCCAAACCTTCCATCCGGCCCCCTCAGAGACTTACCTATGATTCACCGGGTCATAGCACTGAAGAAGCTGTTACCACTGTGCGAAGGCTGCCCGAAGTGTCTGCTACGCTAGCTGAGGTAGTCAGGGACATGAGTCAACTTGAGGATGTATATCTGACCCATTATATGTCTGCTACTGAACCTGAATATATTGCTTACTGTAAATATTGCAATGTTATGTATCTGTTACACTCCCTTAGAGGGACCCAAGAGTTTAAGGGGGGAGAGTGTAGCGCTGCTTTAAAAACACTGTATTCTGGTGCATTGAACTATTGCTGCCACCAGAGGGAGACAGAGACATTGTTAGACTATGCTGGACAAAACCGAACTACATGTACCATCATCCTTTGCGTGAGGACAGGAAGGAGGTGGCACAGGAAGAGGAAGGAGATCAGCAGCCTCATGCAAGGCAGAAGCAGAGTGAGTGGAGCAGTGAAAGGTGGAGGACACACGTCAGAGCTGTCAGGGATCGCAACCAGGCCGGAGTACAGATGCTGTCTTACGGGTGCTGGAGATTGGGACAGTGACCGCGTTGAGACCTACCTGCACAGCGCTGAGAGGTCTGGAGGAAAAAGCTAGTTCCGGCAGGACCCCGTGTTAGGAGGCTGCGCTGATCGTTTGGGAGTACAGGCAGCGGACCGGTGTTCCAGTTGCGGAGATTGGGCAAGCTGAGAGCAGATTCAATAGCACGGAGTCCCAGTACACAGTGGAGAAGATCTTGTAGTCGAGGCATCGAGAGCAGGACAGTTTCGTTCATCGGATTGGTGAGAGGCCTCCAGGCCGCAGTTCCAATACAGAAACGCACGCTGCAATATTGTTTAAATTCACAGGGCCCCAACGGTGACTAGTCGAAGATGGTTTTGTTTCATTCACTGGCCAGTTGAACACAGTACCCGGGTACCCTAAGCAAAACACATATATATTTTTGAGCTATTATTCACGGGACGTACACTCCAGAACTGAGGGGGTTAACCGGTTCTTTTACTGCAGCGTGTTTTTCACGCGTTACGAATTCTTGTCATTCAAATACCATATATGCGTAATATATTCTGCTTTATTGGGATCAGTAAAGAAGCACCGGATGCTACAGTAATTGGTGTACCAGGTCCTTCCTCAGAATGTGACAGCATCCCATCAGCTGAAGATTTACGCAGTCAGATTACGTTGCCCCAGCTGCTGCAGCGTAAGAAAAAATATAGTCCCAACCATCCCCAAGCACAGCATCTAAATGCCAGCTTAGCAAAATTACTCGCATTACAGCTGCTGCCTTTCCAGCTGGTGGACTCTGCTTCCTTCCGTGAATTTGCTGAATGTGCTGTACCACAGTGGCAGGATTCAAAACGCCATTTCTTTTCACGGAAGGCCATTCCAGCACTATACCAGCACGTGGAACACAATGTTATGGCGTCATTGGGAAAGGCAGTCAGCAGCAAGGTGCACATGACTTTAGACACGTGGTCCAGCAAGCATGGACAGGGCCATTACATTTCCTTCACGGCACACCGGGTAACTCTGATTGCAGCTGGGAGGGATGCAGTACGGGGCTCTGTGCTGGAGCTTGTTCATCCACCACACCTCCAAAAAGCTGCTTGTATGAGGTCTGTCTGCTCCACCACCTCCTCCTCCTCCTCATTCTCTGTCTCTGGCGAAGTGGCAGTTAAACCGACGCGTGGCAGGGGCTACGCAATGGCTTAAGCAAAAAGATGCCATACTGTGCGTGAGCTGGTTTGTTTAGGGGACAGGAGCCACACCGGGCCAGAAATTCTGTCAGCTCTGCAGGGGCAGGTGCAGAGATGGTTAACACCACGCCAGCTTCAGCTGGGAATGGTCGTCTGTGATAATGGCAGCAACCTTCTCTCCGCCCTACACCAGAGTAAGTTGACGCATGTACCATGCCTAGCACACGTCCTAAATCTGGTGGTACAGCGTCTCCTAACCAGGTACCCGGGGCTGGCGGAGCTTCTCAGCCAGGCCAGAAAAGTCTGAAGCTACTTCAGACGGTCATTCCCAGCAAGTGTTCGCCAGGCAGAAATTCAAAGAGAATTCCACCTTCCCACAAACCGTCTGATCTGTGACATGCCCACCAGGTGGAACTCGAAATTAGCAATGCTCTATCATCTGCACAAGCAGCAGAGGGCCATCAATGAGTACCTGTGTGAGTATGGCTCAAGGACAGGTTCAGGTCAACTTGGTTTCTCCCCCCCCCACAGTGGCTGATTATCAAGGATGCATGCACTGTACTGTCACCATTTGAGGAGGCAACAAGGATGGTGAGCAGGGACAGTGCATGCATCAGTGACACAATTCCTTTAGTGGTCCTGCTGGAGCGCACTCTGTGGGGAATTATAGATGTGGCACTAGAGGCAGAGCAGTGGGAGGAAGAGGAGGCCTTCCCTAGCTCTGAAGGCCCCAGTCTTTACGCAGACAGCATTCCTGCGGGTCCTCAGATCAGACATGAGGAGGATGAGAAGGAGGAGGAGGACTATTTAAGTAGTGTGGGCATTGAAGGTGGGGATTCCTCAAGGGAGGGTTTTGTGTGCCCAGAAACCCAAGGACTAGTACGTGGCTGGGAGGAGGAAGTGCACGATGGGGTCATTCTCATTGACCAGGAAGACTCGGAAGCTAATGCCACCTCCAACCTACGCTGCATGGGCTCCCTTATCCTGCAAAGCCTGCTAAAGGACCCCAGGACTCGGCTAATCAAGGAGAGGGATCATTACTGGTTGGCAATCCTTCTTGATCCACGATACAAGGGTAAAGTTGCAGAGCTCATCCTGCCCGTGCAGAGGGAGCACAGGATGAAACAACATGAGGACGCTCTAAAGTGACACTCGTGTAACACCTTTCCAGGCACTGGTAGGTTACCAAGTGATGACACAGGTGCTTCTGAGGCTGCGGATGATCAGAGGAAGAGCGGTGAAGGCCGGGGCCGCTTGACTGATGCCTTTTTAATTTCTTTTTAGTCCACGACACCCAGGGACGTCAAATGTAGGCACCCATTGCCAGCGTCTTCACCGTATGGTGCAGGACTACCTAGGGGCAAGGGCAAACCTGGATACCTTTACAGCAGATGATCCACTGGCTTACTGGGTGTTGAGATTGAATCACTGGCCAGAAGTTAGCCAATATGCTATGCAGCTACTAGGTTGCCCTTCATCCAGCGTGCTTTCTGAAAGGACGTTTAGTGCCGCTGGAGGTTTCGCCACAGACAAAAGAGTGCGTTTGTCCACCGACTCTGTAGACCGGCTGACATTTATAAAAATGAATCAGTCCTGGATCAGCAGCTATCAATCCCCTGATGCTGACGGAACTGAATAGATCAGGGATCTCTTCAGCATCACCGAAACCTCCACCCCTGCACTCTTCCACAATACCACAGAGGGGTTATGGTGTGAAGGCACTTGCTGCCACCAAAGGCACAATATTTGGGTGCACTGCCACTGACGAATATACCAGATTCATTTCATTTTAATATTGGACCGCAGGGTCCACTGCTGCACTCTTCCACAATACCACAGAGGGGTCACGGTGTGAAGGCACTTGCTGCCACCAAAGGCACAATATTTGGGTGCACTGCCACTGACGCCTATACCAGATTCATATCATTTTAATATTGGACCGCAGGGTCCACCGTTGCACTCTTCCACAATACCTCACAGGGGTTACGGTGTGAAGGCATTTGCTGCCACCAAAGGCACAATATTTGGGTGCACTGACGCCTGTACCAGATTCATATAATTTTAATATTTGACCGCAGGGTCCAACCCTGCACTCTTCCACAATATCACAGAGGGGTTATGGTGTGACGGCACTAAAGGCCCAATTTTCATTTCATTTTCATTCAAAGCCTGCATAAGTTTCACCATCATTTAGCCAAAAAATCACTAAACTTGTTCTGCGTGTCCTAAAACGTCTCCTCTTTTATTACAGGCTGCCGTCCCAAGCAGTTGTTTATGAATAGATTAAAGGAACACCATTTACGGTCATTTGAAATGTCATTTTTTTGTTTTTAAATGCTTCAATACATCCTACAAATCCGCCACTTCACGGGCAGGTTATGGAGACCTCCTAGGCACGATATTTGAAGGAATTTTTATTCTTAACCATTATTTCATGGAAAACTCACTGTTCCTTTAAAAACTTTTTTTTTACATTTTGTCCTTGTTTCCTGTCCCCCAGGGCACTACCTGGACCCCATACACCTTTTATGGCAAATATCTTGCATTTATGCCCTCTTGGAGGGCACACTAAGATTTGAACGTTCGAGTCCCATTGACTTGCATTGAGTTTGAATCGTGTTCGCGTTCGAACCCGAACTTTTGAAATTGTTCGAATGCGAACCGAACACGGGGGTGTTCGGCTCATCCCTACCAACCACGACAAAAAAAAAAACAGTCCGCACACCGATTTCTGCGAGCAACGTTACTGCGCGCGTGTTTTTGCGCGTCCGTTTTACACACGTTATCTTTTGACGGATCAAAAAATGCACTAGGATTGTAATACCAGCGTTGATTTACGCACGTTAATGCATAACGCTGTGAGCAAAAATTCACGCACTGCGCGCGCATTTTTATGTGAAGAATGTAATAGAGCCCTTACTTTTTTCCAGTTTTTGTTAAACATCTGCATTTCCTTAGAAAATTCTCCATTTGCCATTTTTTTTAAAAGTAATTCATAGAATATGTAATTAAAAAGGTTTGGATGATAAACCTATACATATAGAAAAAATATACACATAGAAATAATTCATTATGAATCTGCGGAGTCCACTGATAATAATGATATATAATTTGTCCGAACCCGGCTAAAAAACATGGCTCCAAATAGTTTTTAAGAACACAATTAACAGTTAGCTCAGCGCACAGGGGTGAAATTACCCAGCAGCAAAGCGGTTAAAATAAATATAATGCTAAGTTCCAGAAGAAAGTAATATTTCTTATAGAACCTAAAATGACGCTTGTCCAATAATAATTACAATTTTCTCAGAACGGCCAGTTATATAGCGGATTATACATAAACCACAGGGCCGCACTCAGCCTGAACATGTATATCCTAAAACACGACTTCTGGAACCAATAGAATCAATAAATATATATATATATAAATTTCTTTATCAAGATAATATCAAAAGGTTGACCGTAAATTTAGGTTAAAAAGTGGGAAAATACATAATAATTGTAAACACACCAAGAGGTTTCCCATTTTTGAACATTTTGTACAAAGTTACCTAAAAATGACAATAACCACAAAGATCGTCAATGGAAAAGTCTCGAATTTATTTTCTGCGTAAAAATTTGTGGATAATGTGCAATGGTGTGTTCAGTGGCGGAAGTACCAGGGTCGCAGCGGTCGCAGTTGCGACCGGGCCCTGGCATTCCGCCACTGGAGGGGGGCCCAGCGCCGCCGCCAGATTCCGGCAAAAAGCGCCGGAATCCGGGAGCAGCACCGCCGGCTGTTCCCCTCCCTGCGAGCGGCCCGCTGGCTTGCAGCTTTGCCGCTCGCGTGGGATGGGAACTAGCTGACCAGCGCACGAAATCTCGCGAGAACTCGGCTGCGCTGGTCAGGTGGTTTCCGGTGAGCGGCCAGGCTGCATGCTTTCAGCGGCCGCTCACCACGGAGAGAGGAGCCAGAGAAGAGCCTGAGGTGAGCTGGGGGCCCTATATACCCATAAGAGCTGGGCCTGGGCGCAAATCTATCCATGAGCTGGGGCAATATATCCATGAGCTGGGGCAATATATCCATGAGCTGGGGCAATATATCCATGAGCTGGGGCAGTATATCCATGAGCTGGGGCAGTATATCCATGAGCTGGGGCAGTATCCATGACATGAGCTGGGGCAATATATCCATGAGCTGGGGCAATAAATCCATGAGCTGGGGCAGTATCCATGAGCTGGGGCAGTATCCATGAGCTGGGGCAGTATCCATGACATGAGCTGGGGCAGTATATCCATGAGTTGGGGCAGTATCCATGAGCTGGGGCAGTATATCCATGAGGTGAGGCAGTATCCATGTGCTGGGGCAGTATATCCATGAGCTGGGGGAAAATATATCCATGAGCTGGGGCAGTATCCATGTGCTGGGGCAGTATATCCATGAGCTGGGGCAGAATATCTATGAGCTGGGGGCAAATATATCCATGAGCTGGGGCAGTATCCATGTGCTGGGGCAGTATATCCATGAGCTGGGGCAGAATATCCATGAGCTGGGGGCAAATATATCTATGAGCTGGGGGCAAATATATCCATGAGCTGGGGGTAAATATATCCATGAGCTGGGGCATTATATCCATGAGCTGGGGCATTATATCCATAAGCTGGGGGCAAATATATACAGGAGCTGGGGGCAAATATATACAGGAGCTGGGGGCAAAAATATCCATGTGTGGCCTGGGGGCAATATATGTCCATGTGAGCTGGGGGCAATATATATGTCCATGTGAGCTGGGGCAATATATATATCCATGTGAGCTGGGGGCAATATACAGTATATATCCGTGTCAGCTGGGGCAATACTATCTTTTTTATATTGCAGGAAAAAAAAAGTAAAAATATAGATTTTTTGGGGGGGGTTGGGGGGCCCTTCATGGATTCTTGCACCGGGGCCCTCAGGTTTCTAGTTACGCCACTGGGTGTGTTCTAGATCTGCTGAACATAAATATCTGTGTGTTCATCACACATAATGAAGCTCTGCTCTTTACAAGGTAACGACAACACGGTGAAACTCACACACAAAAAAAGCTAAGTATATATTAAAATGACTTAAATCATATAAGAGAATCCTTAATTTGGGTGTGTCCGTGTTTCTATGCTAAACTGGAGGGATGATTCCTAACCTGATGGGATGATGGCTGCGCTGCAGGGACGATAGCTCAGCAGGCACTATGTCATAATGGAGCTGCACAATGTGATGTCAGAGGTGATGTCACTGATACTGTCTATATACACCAGGACATGGTAAACAACAGTCATCTCGCTGCTGAAGGTTCTTACTGAAAGCATCGTTTCCTGATCTTGGAGAGTTATCTCTAAAGGTTTACTTCATTGAAAGGTTTTCATTTCATCGAGCTCAGCGCAAAGCTTAAGGTAAGACAGAAATCCTATTCCTTTAATCATTGCCAAGAGATGGAAATTAAAATCCCACTCAATTAAATATCCAAAACACAGAGGAGCGGCCACTCTGGACGATTTCACAATATGTCAAGGCTCGAGTATGGCTTGAAACATTGTGATATCCATGTATTAAAGGCTCTTGAGCGGCACGGTCTTCTTTTGTCTTGCAATTTTGGCCACGCAATAGGCACGTGTGCCCTTCCTGTGTTCTCCGTTGTTTAGTTTGCATTTAATAAAAATCTTTCCCCCTCCCCACCAGGAGAAGGCTTCGGTAAGGAGGTGAAGATGGACCCGGCCTTTGGCCGTCTGGCCGATGCTCAGTTCCTTAAGCTGCTTCAATGCGTGCGCAATGAAGACTTTGTGCAGATACGGAAGTTCAGGAGATATGGCGTTCCGAACCTGGTCAACCTCACGGAGCCATCTCTTGGACTTGGCGTGCTGCATGTGACTGCCAAGAATTGAAGGAGAATCAGGCTGGAAGATGGTTGCTACTATGAGCCAGGCAGCCATCTTGTTCAGAATATTGGTTCACCAGTAAATAGAATAGATTTTATTTAGATGAGAAGAGCAGAGCTTACATAGAATTTAAGGAATGTGTGGTAGATTAGAAAAGCTAACAAGAAAACCAGGCAGAATCCGGCCGGCTCTTGGCACGGAGAGACAGGAAGATTTATGAATGGGGCAAGGTCATTGAGATGTGCAGAGGAACAAAGAAAAACATAGAAAACAGACCAGGCCCCAGGCTATCTGAATAAACATAGCCTATAGGGAGGGAGGCACTGCCCTGAGAAAGACAGCACAACAAATCACAGACTGTCAAACTAACATGAAGTATATCAATTTATAGTTAAATGTGGAATGTTCTTTGTGTTTTGTGCTGATGATGGGAGGTATTAACCCACGTGGTGGAATAAAGTCATCGGGAGGTGGGCTAATTGGGATGTACCTAATTACGTATTTTGGGTATAAGACCCCTTGCACGGGGTGAAAGGGGGGCTCACTCTTTGCGATTCAATCCTGTGTGAGCACTTGTGTGACGACACAAAAACGTTTGCCTTTCCTGAAGAGACTCGTGTTTGGACAATCCTTGCTTGTGTCTGGTCCGGCGCCGTTTGAAAGTGAACCTGTCTGACTCCGGTTACATTTCTTGGGGGCTCGATAGCCGGGATAACGGGCCCTTTGCCAGGACACAGGCAACGGCTGCTGAACACAGTGCGGCGATATTGACTGCAGGTGCACGAGAATCCCGCTGGTTGGGCGTCCGTTGAAGGTGAGCTGACATCTGCAGGCGCCAAGCAGGATTTCCTGTTCAGTGGACCTCGTCTCGTCCCAAACGGACCCCTGACCCGGGAACTGGGACACCACTGAGTCTGAGGAAACAGCAAGCAGCGCCAGCGATAGGTAACGTGTTTTCTATGTTTTGTATGTCTAAAGGAGATACCAGTATCTAAGGGAAACGTCCGACTGAGATAGACGGATAAGAGGATGCGATGGCCACCATCCTATTGGCATATCTAGCCCGCCGCTGATAGCACTGACATTGCTAAGGAGCCAGAGTGGCTAGCGGGTGTCTGGATTCGGGGGAATTGAATGCCAATCAAAGTGTAGTTCTGTAAGAGAGGGAGGAGGTAGCCACGTGGAGTTGCATAAGTCATTTAGTCAGTGTTTGTAAATAGAGCTTCACCACGTGGGTAAACGGGAAAGGAGGAGGGTTTTTCTGTGACTGGGCTGAGAGCCTGAGTCAGTGCCTAGTGTGTACGCCGTGTAGTGAGAAGGCTCATAGTGGAGCCAGCGGTAGCTGCAGAGATAGTGGTGCTGAGTGGGTAGATTATCCATAAGGCAGATTGGAATTGCAGACGGAAGTGTAGATAAGGAACGGGGTGCACATAGTCACACGCAGTCAAGTTAGAGTTCAAATTACGGGGTATAAGGAGCCACAGAGGAGGGAATGCACCCTCGGCTAGTAGAAAGAGTTGAAGTGTTTTATGTTCTGTTCTGTGCTGAAAGTATCTGATACGGTATGTGCTGTGAATGAATTGACTCGAGTGCTGTGAGTGAACGTGCGCCTACTCGCTCCGCGAGGAAGCAAATACGAGTTTTGACCCCGAACGTACGTTTCCGGCTCAGGCGACTGCAGTCGGCTACTGAAGGGGGAAGCGCCTCAGACACGAACGAATTGTTGGCTGAAGTATCAGACTGTGGATTTTAACTATTGTTGAAATAATATATCTGTATAGCAAAAGGTACTGTTTTCAGGAGTGACAATGGGTAGCGGGTCATCAAAGCCCAAGAAGGTAAAGGAGGGGGAGACGCCCCTAGAATACATGGTGCGAAATTTCGATGCATTATATAAAACTCATGACTATGGTGTAGAATTGACAAAAGAAAAGCTAAAAGTGATGTGTACAGTTGTGTGGCCGTTATTAGTCCCAGGATGGCCAGAGCAGGGGTCAATGGACCCGGAGTTGGTACAGAAGGTACATTCCCAAGTTACAGAGCAGTACGGACATCCTGAACAGTACCCGTATATAGATATATGGAGATATTGTATTAAAAACAAGAGTCATTTTATAATGGTTGCAGGGAAAAATAAGAAGCAGGATCCCCCAAATTGTGAAGAGAGAGAGAGACCGGTGTTGGTAGAACAACCGGAAGAGAGTGATGGTCTGCCCCCGTCCTATCCATCATGTTATGGGGCAGCTAGGGAAGCTCTGAATGCCACGATTGCGCGGGCGGAGAGGGGGGAGCGGGCAGCTGCTGTGTCTCGGTCAGCTCCCTCTGCTCCGTCCCGTGTGGCTGCGGAGGAAGGGCAGGGCGCAGCGGGTGGAGGGGACAGAGAGGCTCCACCAGAGAAGATTGAGATGCCCGATGGGAGCATATATAAATTAATGCCCCATGGGGATAGTGAGACAGAGAAGGAGGATGAGAAACAGGAGTTACCACACGCGCAGCGAATGATATACATAAACCCCGGGATCCGTACCAACACAATCCTACAAGAATGCTATGCAGTTGCCTTTGCGGGAGGTGCCAGGCCCCCATTGGCGGATGGGAATCCAGGGCCATGCAATACACATACGTCCATTCACGACAACGGATCTTTTTAATTGGAAAACACACACACCACTGTATTCCACAAATCCCGCAGCAGTGGCCAGTATGATAGAGTCAGTTATGCTCACACATAACCCACATGGGCAGATTGTCAGCAATTAATGTTGACAATGTTTACCACAGAGGAGAGAGCCCGAATAAATAGTAGCGCGCAAAAGATTTTACTCGCCCAAGCCGTAGCAGATGCTAAACCTCTTCAGAAGCGTGGGCAGAGGAACACTACCCCAAAACAGATCCTAAATGGCCGTACAATACAGTTGAAGGAGTTGCCCATCTGCAGACATACAGAACCGCTGTAATTATGGGTGTAAAGCGGGAGGGAGAAGCCCACAAACATGGGAAAAATATAGATGTGGTGCAAGAGGTTAAGGAATCCCCAAGTGCGTTTCTAGAGAGATTGCTGGATGCGTACAGGATGTATAGTCCTATTGATCCTGAAGCGACGGAGAATCAGAGGTTAATTAACTCTTCGTTTGTGGGTCAGTCACAAAGGGATATACGGAACAAAATACAGAGAATAGATGGGTTTTTGGGAAAAGGTATTAGCGAGTTAGTGGAGATCGCTAATAAGGTGTATCATAACCGGGATTTAGAGGAAATAAAGAAACAGAAGGGACATACCGGGTGGTTGGATACATGGGGAATGGTGGAGACGAGGTGGCCCAGACAGAGGGAGGGCAAGGGGTAGGAGGGCTAGAGGAAGAGGAAGGGGAGCCCCTAGGGAACCCCTAGGACCCATCAGTGCGCGTGGTGCCGGGGTGAAGGTCACTGGAAAAACGACTGTCCTGCATTTTTGGCTAAATTTGGGGGACAGGGTGAAGTTGGGGAGGCGGGAGGTCAAGCCCCTAATGGCCAGGTAACAGACGGAAGGTATGAAAGAGGTGAAGGAATGGAGCGGGGTTTGTGGGACTGGCGGGGACATCATTTGAAGGGCAGGATGCATATTGACGGGGACCTGGGCCCATCCCGCTCGGTAGCCACGAGCCCACGGTCACAATGAGAGTGGGAAATAAAGATGAAGTTTTTATGGTTGATACCGGTGCCGAATATTCTGTTGTAACTAAACAAATTGCACCTCCAATGGGAAATGAGGTTGATATTATGGGAGCAATGGGGGTGTCTGCTAAATATCCTTTTCTTGCTTCTAGAAAATGTAGTGTGGGTGGGCATAATGTTGAACATGAATTTTTGTATATGCCCGAATGTCCCATCCAACTCCTGGGGCGGGATATCCTGTGCAAATTGCAAGCCCAAATTACGTTCCTTCCCGGGGTCACGCTCAATTAGACCTGCCCGAGAGTGGCGGCTCTGCTCGGCAGCATAATCCAGCCAGTCCGCACAATCCACAATCTGTGAAAATTGCAGTAGTTATGCCAAGGGAGAAGAATGGCGCACGGCACCTACTCTGCCTGCCGCGCCGGATCCGCATGCACTACTCCTTGAAATTCCTGGGGTATGGGCGGAGGAAAACCCGCCAGGACTTGCCATAACATACCCCGGTATATGTGGAATTAAAGCCCGGCGCAACGCCTGTGGCCTTAAGACAATATCATATCCCACAGAAAGCCAAGCAGAATATACAAATACATTTACAGAGACTTAAAGATAACGGCATATTAAAATTCTGCGTGTCACCATGGAACACACCCCTATTGCCAGTACTGAAAGAAGGCACACAAGAGTACCGCCCTGTCCAAGATTTACGAGCTGTCAACGAGGCCACAGTAACATTACATACACCCTGTGGTTCCTAATCCATACAATTTACTGGCGTTAATTCCCGAGATACACAATATTACACAGTGCTTGATTTAAAAGACGCTTTCTTTTGCATCCGTCTGGCTCCAGCAAGCCAGCCCCTTTTTGCATTTCAGTGGGAAGAGTCTACCACGGGGGCGCGCATCAAATGACGTGGACGCGCCTCCTCCAGGTTTCAAAAATTCGCCCACGATTTTCGGGTGCGCGCTTAGCCAAGATCTCCTCGCCTTCAACGCTCAGCCAGACAAAGTAGTGTTACTACAATATGTTGATGATTTATTACTGGCCTCTCCCACAGAAAAAGACTGTTTATCCGCCACAAAAGCCTTGCTACATCTGCTAAGCCAAGCAGGTTACAGAGTTTCTAAAAAGAAAGCACAAATATGTAAACGCAGTGTAAAATATCTGGGCTTCCAGTTAACAGGTACCAAACGTGCACTGGGGGCAGAAAGAAAAGAAGCGGTGTGCCGCATACCCCAACCAAAGACCAGGAGACAAGTCCATGAGTTCCTGGGAGCTGCAGGCTTCTGCCGCCTGTGGATCCCCAACTTCGCCGATATTGCCAAGCCGCTTCATCAAGCCACCAAGGGGGGAGAACTAGACCCCTTTCATTGGGAAGAAGAGCAAACAGCAGCGTTCCTGAAATTAAAGACTCTGCTGATGGAAGCTCCTGCACTGGGCCTGCCAGATCATAGCAAGCCTTTCCAGCTGTTCGTACATGAACATAATCAAACAGCGACAGGAGTATTGGTCCAGACCTTTGGTTCATGGCTGAGGCCTGTGGCCTACCTCTCCATTCTCCAAGCAACTCGACCCTGTGGCCTGCGGCCTACCCCCATGCCTGAAAGCAGTGGCTGCCACCGCAATGCTGATAGCAGAAGCAGACAAGCTGACCCTTGGACAAGTTCTTCATGTCAAGGTGCCCCACGCTGTCAAGGCTCTGCTGGATGTGAAAGGAGGTTACTGGTTCAGCAACAGCCGGATGACGAAGTACCAAGCCATGATGTGTGAAAATCCACGGGTTCATTTGGACCTCATCGCTACTTTAAACCCTGCTACTTTACTGCCTGACTGTGAAGAGGATCCAGATCATGAATGCCTCCAAGTTATGGAAGAAGTGTTCAGTAGCAGGCCAGATTTGAAAGACGTACCCCTAGACAAATACGATCTACAGCTATTCACTGATGGTAGCAGCTATATGGATGATGGGAAGAAAGTCTCCGGCTATGCAGTAGTCTCAACAGAAGAAGTCATCGAAGCAAAGCCACTGCCAGGCCATACATCTGCACAATTGGCGGAAATAACAGCTTTAACCAGAGCCCTTGAAATTTCTGAAGGCAAAAGAGTAAATATCTATACAGATTCCAAGTACGCCTTCATGACAGTCCATGCACATGGTGCACTCTACAAAGAAAGAGGCCTACTTACGTCTTCAGGACAACAAATTAAATATGCGTCTGAAATCGCGGCCCTCCTGGAAGCAGTGTGGAAACCAAGTGCTGTCAGCATCATGCACTGTCGTGGCCACCAAAAAGGCCGTGATGAAATTCCAAAAGGTAACAGACGCGCAGACCAGGCCGCAAAAGCAGCTGCAAAACCACCACCGCCAGCAGACGACCAAGCTAAGGTATTGATCTGCAAGCAAGAACCGCAATCCTCTATGCCAAATTACGAGTTCTACATGAATTTGAGAAAGTTTGAACCCCACGGCGAGTTCATTGAAATAATATTGCACAAATGGCAAGATGATTATGAACTATTAGAACTCAATCATGATTACATCCAATGGCTTTTTCCCAACTCGGACACAAGGCCGAAATTTCTACTCTACTCCTCTAAATCCGCAAGAGACACGCCTAATGGTTAACACCTCAGAAGTTCAGCAAAGACTGCGCAGAGCCTACAAAATGATGCTGAAATTCTTCGGCGTAAAAAGTGGGGGAGGAGGAAGACAAAGAAACAACTGAAGTTGAACGAGCAGAAAATTTCGCGTCACGTTTTGAAAATTTGACAATCAATCCTCACAATAATCTACGAATCACACGAATACTGCACAGTCTGGGAGAATTGGGAGCAGAAGAATATCAAGTCCCACTGGTGAGGTTCTTCCTCAAGGAGATCCTTATCAAGAACAGACTGCCAAGAATGAAGAAAAGTGCAATGAACTTTTTCATACCAGCAGTAAGAGATTCACAAGACAGACAAGATTTGTTATTTTTCGCATGGCGATACTATTTCCCAAAAGAAGAATTCATCTGGGGAAATCATGGAGAATTGGCACAATACAACCAAAACCAGTGGTAGCTGCACTTCTACCGGCGCCACTGAGCGAATGGACACCTGTGTACTCAGAGAAAGAAAAGAAGTGGCTGACAGAAGAACCCGGAGGATATGGAGAAGATGGATGGTTCCAGATGGAGAATGGACGAATAGTCCTACCAGCAACACTGGCTCCTGAAATCGTAAGAGCACTTCACGCAAGTACCCATGGAGGGAGAGAAATGATGGAGCAACAGTTGGAGCCACATTTCTACGTACCAGGATTGTCAGCAATCTGCAAAGCAAAAGCTCAGCAGTGTGTAACATGTGCCAAAAACAACCCGAGAACAGGCCCATCTCAACCCCCAGGGAAACAGCCAATCGGGCTATCCCCAATGGCATCATTACAAATAGACTTTACAGTGCTGCCACCCTGCAAAGGATACAAATATTTACTAGTGATGGTGTGCACTTTGACAGGATGGGTAGAAGCCTTCCCAACGAGAACTGAAAAGACGACAGAAGTGGTAAAGAGCCTGATGAAAGAAATAATACCACGTTACGGACTTCCACTCGAGATAGGGTCGGACAATGGCACTGCATTTATCCAGAACTGTTTGCAACAACTTGCCCGGCTACTGGGCATCACCTGGAAGCTACATACCGCCTACAGGCCCCAAAGTTCGGGAAAAGTTGAAAGAATGAACCGAACCCTAAAGACTTTGATGTCCAAACTGTGCCAAGAGACGTCACTAGGCTGGTTGGACTTGCTGCCGATAGTCCTTTTGCACATTAGGTGCAGACCAACCCCCCAATTGAAGCTAAGTCCGTACGAACTTATGTTTGGACGGCCAACCCCTCTGATTAATGGACTAAGGGGGGACCTTCGGGCATTGGGAGAAACTAAACTAAATGATCAGGTAGTAATGCTGGGTAAATCAATGCAGAAATTAAATACTTGGGTGGGGGATAATATACCGCATTTTCTGTATCCTTCACTGCATAAGTATTGTCCGGGTGACTCAGTATGGGTAAAAGAGTGGAAAAATGATCCACTGGGTCCAAAATGGAGAGGTCCTTATCTTGTCCTGTTATCAACCCCTACAGCAGTAAAGGTTGCCGAGGTGGTCCCGTGGATACATCACTCCAGAGTAAAAGCAGCTGCCAAAGACCACAGCCATGAGCACCTAAATAATCCTAACCCAGATAATACAGAGGATCAACAAGTGGGTGTTTTGATGGGCACAGGTCCTGACCACCCGCCAACGGGGGATAACCACAGGGTGCTTTTTAGGGGCCCGGCCCCCACCCTTGATCATCCAGAAATGTTCTTTACTTTTGAAATTCCGGTGGGGAGGGATTGGGTTTATGTGACTGTGAAAAGAATTGCCCAAGGAATTCTGACATTCGGGGCATTTGTGGTGCTGATTTTATATCTTGCTAATCTGATTTATGGACTCTCACGTGGAGCATGCCCCAATTGTACAGGCAACGTGGGAAAGTGGATATTTCCCATATCTGGAATGGTACGCACCCGGTGATGGAGAACCGTACCATGTGGAGACAAAAACGAGAAATATCATCCGAGATATTGCCAAGAGGACATTTACTTGTGCAATTTAAATATGACTATGCTAAGAAATCTGGGCAGGAAGCATGTTGGGTGTGCAGCAGAATGCACCCAGAGACAATTCATATCCCATTTGCTTCTGTTCCAATGAACCTGAGTATGTTTGCATCAGGGAATATCACAATACACTCTTTTCGGCCACCCAGAGAACAACCAGAAATGTATGAGGCCGGATACCCCATAATAGGGTACATATATCCCCCAGAATGGTGTTTCCAAATAGGGCCAGATAGAGACACACATAAGAAGGAAGGGTGTTACTCAAGCAAATTCAATTGGACATCATACATATACACAATTGACACAGAGGGACACTCAAATTATCTATACATACAGTGCAGAAAACTCACGAGTGAGCAAGAAGAAGTAATTGCAAGTGAGTCTGGAGGGATGCAGAGTGTGCTGGAAACGACGAGACGAATGAGGCGAATGATGTTGGAATTAGCAAAGGGAACATTACACCTATCACCATTCATGTTAGAAGAGGGATACCAGGTGTGTTGTGGGAGAGTGTGTTACACATGGGTTCCACCAACAATAACGGGAATGTGTTATTTGGCTAAGTTGGTCCCAATTCAGAGACTAAGGGGAGAAGACACAAACACAGACACGGAACTGCACCCTAGGTACCCACTGGTGTTTGAAAGACCGAAGAGAGAGTTGTTTGCAAAGATGGATCGAATATGGACATGGTTGCCAGCATGGACTGGATGGGGAGGGGAGATGATGAGGAGATTGAATAGCTATGTCAATCTAATGGATGAGATTCTGAATAGAACCAGTATGGATATCCAGCTGCTGAATCTGGAAATGCGAGAGTTACGAAAGGTGCAGATGATACATGATATGGCGCTTGAGCAGATCAGTGCAGCTTTGAATGGATTGTGTGAGATGACAATGCACTATGAATGTTGCACCTTCATCAGAAACACTACACACGAAGTCCCAGACTATTACCAGGTAATTCAAGATCACCAAGAAAAGGTAGCACAGTTGCAGGGCACAGCCAGGAGGATTGCTGCCGAAGGCTGGAATCCGCTCCGTGGTTTGGAGCAATGGGAGAATGATTTGGTTCGATCCTGAGATTTATCTCACAGATTGGATCCATGATACTCATGATAGTGGTGGTCTTGATCATAGGGATACTGATATACCGCATAGGGCTATGCATATGGCCACTGTGCAAGACAGCACTGACACCCACACAAACACCGAAGATACCACTGATAATTCCACAGGGAATGTTCCCAGTGAACGGAAAGCCCCCCAGTATGCAGAGTTTCAGAATAGTGGAGTGTAATGGCTACAAGTGCCAGAAAAAGATCCTGACACTTGAGCCAAGGGGGGAATGAAGGAGAATCAGGCTGGAAGATGGTTGCTACTATGAGCCAGGCAGCCATCTTGTTCAGAATATTGGTTCACCAGTAAATAGAATAGATTTTATTTAGATGAGAAGAGCAGAGCTTACATAGAATTTAAGGAATGTGTAGTAGATTAGAAAAGCTAACAAGAAAACCAGGCAGAATCCGGCCGGCTCTTGGCACGGAGAGACAGGAAGATTTATGAATGGGGCAAGGTCATTGAGATGTGCAGAGGAACAAAGAAAACATAGAAAACAGACCAGGCCCCAGGCTATCTGAATAAATAGCCTATAGGGAGGGAGGCACTGCCCTGAGAAAGACAGCACAACAAATCACAGACTGTCAAACTAACATGAAGTATATCAATTTATAGTTAAATGTGGAATGTTCTTTGTGTTTTGTGCTGATGATGGGAGGAATTAACCCACGTGGGGTGGAATAAAGTGTCATCGGGAGGTGGGCTAATTGGGATGTACCTAATTACGTATTTTTGGGTATAAGACCCCTTGCACGGGGTGAAAGGGGGGCTCACTCTTTGCGATTCAATCCTGTGTGAGCACTTGTGTGACGACACAATAAACGTTTGCCTTTCCTGAAGAGACTCGTGTTTGGACAATCCTTGCTTGTGTCTGGTCCGGCGCCGTTTTGAAAGTGAACCTGTCTGACTCCGGTTACAGAATTACGCAGGGATCATGACAACATCCATGCTGCGTATGGGAGCCCATCCCGACACCCAGGACAAGATCGGTCATATGCCTGCAATGACAGCAGCAGAGCTTGGACATGACCTTGTCCTGGAGATACTGGCCAACGCCAAGGCAGACATGTCCATCGTGGACAAATACGGAAAAGGTAAGTCACGTTTTCATGACCCAACTAATTACAGAAACAAGTGGCCGTATATCTCTCATATTCAGTGCTGTGCATGTTAATACTCACAGATTTAACTCTTTCTCCACAGGAATACTGTTCTACACTTTATTCCCTGGCAAGAGACACATGACCTGCTTTAACATCGCAGTGGAACACGGCGCAGACGTTTGCAACACCAGCAGCGATGGAACACCAGTTTTCCTGGCGGCCTGTGAACAGGCCCGGGACTGTGCCGACATGTGTCTGAGACTGCTGGAAAAAGGCGCCGACCCAAATTCATGGAACCCAGTAAGAACTAGCTTTCAACTACTCCTGTATAGACAATGCACCATCCATAACTCTCTGCTGTGCAGACCATACACCTCCCATAACATCTGCTGTATAGACCATACACCTCCCATAACTCTGCTGTATAGACCATACACCTCCCATAACTTCTGCTGTATAGACCATACACCTCCCATAACTCTCTGCTGTATAGACCATACACCTCCCATAACTCTCTGCTGTACAGACCATACACCTCACATAACTCTCAGCTGTCTACTAACATATATTCTGTTTTATACAGAAAACGGGACAGACTGCTCTGATGGAGGCTTCCAGAGAAGGAGCGGTGGATTTAGTTCGTGCCATTCTTCAAAAAGGAGGAGATGTTAACATGGCCGATAACCAGCGCTGGAATGCCGTTCACTTTGCGGCCAGAGGTGGATATTTGGAGGTAGGTTTCCTTATCAAAAATAGTTTTTAATGTAAACTTTGTCTCTTCTCATCAAGAATGCCCTGTTTGGGTCCTCATCCCCTGAACCAATATTAAAATTCTCCTGTTTCTTTCAGGTCCTTAAGGTTCTCTCTGCTTATGGCGCGGACATGACAGCCACCAACTTGCAGGGAAACACCGCTCTCCATTGCGCTGCCGCGGGAGGATTCTCCGATTGTTGCAAGTTCTTGGGGCAAAGAGGTAAGAACGATTTTGCCTTCACTGTTGAGGTCCACCCCCCGAGAAGGGATCGTTTTTAGTTGTGCTGTAGGATATGATGAGTTATAATAACCCTGTGTAATCTTTGTGTTTCAGGCTGCAATCCTGTATTAAAGAACATCAAGAACAGAACAGCTCTTGGAGTCGCCAAACGCTTGGGCTTTATGGAAGCACTGAAGGAACTGAGGAAGATAAAGCACCTTGCTAAAGAGTACGCGGCTCCAGGAGCTAAGAACCCCAATCCACCATGGGCAGTCCGTTTATATGACTGGACGCAGGAACACCACAGCAGCCTCAAGAGTCACTTTGAGCCCTTGAAAAAAGATGACGGGACCATCACCAAGGTAGAGTTCGTTAACATCCTCACCAAGATGATGGTGCCCATAAATTACGAACAGATGAGAGTCATCTTATTGTGCCATGCAAGGTGGAGGGAGACTAACATCAACCCCGACGTCTTCATGACGGGCTCAAAGTACCTTGAGAGAGAATTGCTGGCGTCCTTTGCCCCAAAAAAGAAACATCTCTAAGGTGGCAAATCATTTAACAAAACAGATAACATCTGGAAGAGATGAATAAAACTGATAACATCTGGAAGATACGTGTGTTTGTATTGGTTTGGGGTGTTGCACTCATAGGTTGCTCATTGCCATTTGATTATTACAACAAATATTTAATTAAAATGCAAACATTTCACTTGACACCCACATGTTTATGAATCATCGTGCCCTTATTGCCCTCTATTTGCATATATCTACCCATGAGAGATTGGATACCTTGAGAAGTCCTTTGCTGACCAGTGCTTTTGCCAATGTCTTTTTATCAGACTATAAGAAATCTCTGGTATATCTCTGGTAAACTGTAATCTGTGTCTTGTCACTGTTGCCAGCCATCAGGGGGTCCTATCAGGGGGTCTCACAGACTTGTAGCAGATTTCTGAGAATTTTAATCTGTGTCTTGTCATTGCCACCCATCAGGGGGTCTCACAGACTTGTAGCAGATATCTGGGAATTTTAATCTGTGTTTTGTCACTGCCACCCATCAGGGGGTCTCACTGATTTATAGGAGGTTTCTGGGAATTGTAATTTGTGTCTTGTCACTGCCACCCATCAGGGGGTCTCACTGATTTATAGGAGGTTTCTGGGAATTGTAATTTGTGTCTTGTCACTGCCACCCATCAAGGGGTCTCACAGACTTGTAGCAGATATTTGAGAATTGTAATTTGGGTCTTGTAACTGCAACCCATCAGGGGGTCTCACAGATTTGTAGCAGATATTTGAGAATTGTAATTTGTGTCTTGTCACTGCCACCCATCAAGGGGTCTCACTGATTTATAGGTGGTTATTATTATTATTATTCTTTATTTATAAAGCGCCAGCATATTCCGCAGCGCTGTACAATAAGCACAGTATAGACAGGGTTACAATACATTGAACAACATTTGACAAACAGTACAGGAGGAGATGAGGGCCCTATTCCCGTAGGAACTCACAATCTAGGAGGGTTGGGGTTGGAAACAGGAGGAGAGGACTGTAAGGTGAGAGTGATTGATGGTTGCGTCAGTGAGTTGGGTGGTAGGCTTCCCTAAATAGGAACGTTTTAAGGGAGCGTTTGAAGGAAGAGAAGTTAGGGGAAAGTCTGACAGTACGAGGGAGAGTGTTCCAGTGAGTGGGGCTGCGCGTGTGAAGTCCTGCAGTCTATCATGGGAAGAGGTGATGCGGGGACAAGCTAGGCGCAGGTCACTGTTTGACCTTAGGGAGCGGGCTGGGGTGTATTTGGTGATTAGTGAGGACAGGTAGTGGGGAGCTGAGTTAGTGAGGGTTTTGTAGGTAAGGATAAGTGGTTTCTGGGAATTTTAATCTGTGTCTTGTCACTGCCACCCATCAGGGGGTCTCACTGATTTATAGGTGGTTTCTGGGAATTTTATTCTGTGTTTTGTCACTGCCACCCATCAGGGGGTCTCACTGATTTATAGGAGGTTTCTGGGAATTGTAATCTGTGTCTAGTCACTGCCACCCATCAGGGGTCTTACAGACTTTTAGCAGATATCTGGGAATTGTAATCTTTGTCTTGTCACTGGCTACCAGCTATCAGGGTGTCTCACTGAGTTATACCAGAGTTCTGGAAATCTTTAATCTAGATACCACACTTGAATCAGAGTTCTGCATATCTCCAATCTATATATCACTCACCATGTCAGAAAGACCAAAAAGGACAGGCAGGCGCTCCCAGACACAGATAAGAGGGCAAGCAGCCTCTGTGTCGGGAGGCTGTGCCTCTGGTCGTCGTGGACATGGTACATCCTCTGCAGGGGCACGCTTGTCCTTTCTAACTGGTGCTGGCCCTCTTAAGCAGCAGCAACATACAGAGGATTTGGTGGATTGGCTAACAAGACCATCCTCATCCTCTGAGTCCTCTGCCAGCCAGGCTTCTAGTGGTTTACAGTCCACCTCAGCTGCCAAAGCATCTATTGCAGCCTACATGTCCACAGCTACTCCTGCCGTAGCCTCACCATGGAGGAGTCAGCTGAATTGTTTGACTACAATGACAGTTACATGCTGCTTGAGGATGCGCAGCAACTACAGTGCTCTGATTCAAACTCTGAGGTTGAGGAAGGGAGTATAATCAACCTAGAGGAAGGGGGTGCCAGTGATGACACACAAATAACTGGCATTCATGTTGCCCCAGCAGCTGCAGCATACTGCCAAGTTGGCTACAGTGACGAGGAGATAGTGACCTCATCATCGTCATCACCCCCTGACTCCACCTGGCTGCCTGATCGAACAGAGGAGTCAAGTGAGGAGGAGGAGGAGGCACAACAAACACGAGGCACAACGTACTCTATGAGCAACCGTAGCCAGTCCAAGGCATCAGAAGTCACAGTTGCTCAGGTGCAGAGCGCTGTTGTCTCAAAGCACATGAACAGGAAGTCTGCTGTCTGGGAGTCCTTTAAGAAATGTGCAGCAGACTGCACCGTTGCTATTTGTAATCTATGTCAGATGAGGATCAAACGTGGGAAAGACATCCCACGCTTGGGTACCACGTGCTTGAGGCGACATATGACCACCTGCCACGCATCCCGTTGGCACAACACTTTGCATAGGTCCTCATCTGTCTCTATCCCCGCTATATGTCCTGCCATGTCATTGCCTACAACCTCCACTGATAGGGATGATGCTACAGTAATTGGTGTACCAGGTCCTTCCTCAGAATGTGACAGCATCCCATCAGCTGAAGATTTACGCAGTCAGATTACGTTGCCCCAGCTGCTGCAGCGTAAGAAAAAATATAGTCCCAACCATCCCCAAGCACAGCATCTAAATGCCAGCTTAGCAAAATTACTCGCATTACAGCTGCTGCCTTTCCAGCTGGTGGACTCTGCTTCCTTCCGTGAATTTGCTGAATGTGCTGTACCACAGTGGCAGGATCCAAAACGCCATTTCTTTTCACGGAAGGCCATTCCAGCACTATACCAGCACGTGGAACACAATGTTATGGCGTCATTGGGAAAGGCAGTCAGCAGCAAGGTGCACATGACTTTAGACACGTGGTCCAGCAAGCATGGACAGGGCCATTACATTTCCTTCACGGCACACTGGGTAACTCTGATTGCAGCTGGGAGGGATGCAGTACGGGGCTCTGTGCTGGAGCTTGTTCATCCACCACACCTCCAAAAAGCTGCTTGTATGAGGTCTGTCTGCTCCACCACCTCC